>JBBGZY010000954.1:600000-910031 GCA_037952925.1 Lithobates clamitans | reverse complement strand
CTCTGAGGTTCGCAGTGCGACCCTGATGAGTCGCAGACAAACAGAATGGGAATTTCCAATGGTATAGGATTGATCTGGCTCTCAATACTTCTAACAGAGGCTTTAGTTCCCTTCTGCGTTGGAGTGTGATGTTAGAAAGATCCTGGTATATTTTAATTTCCGTGCCCTGAAAGAGAATCTGGTTGCGTCCCCTGGCTTTACGGAGGATTTCTTCTTTCAGGGGGAACACAGAGAGACAACAAACTATGTCTCTGGGTGGGTCTGTGTCTCTTCCTCTTGGGCGCAATGCTCTGTGAATGCGTTCAAATGAAATCTGCGCACCGGGGGGCCTTTCTAGGAGATTATTAAAAATGTCTGTGACTGTTTGTGAGAGAAGATTGGGGTCTATAGCTTCAGGGATACCCCTCACTCTCAGATTGCATCTTCTCCCCCTATTGTCAAGGTCTTCCATATGGCGATTAATCTCCCTGAGATGAATGGCATGTGATTCTGTGACCTGTTGTACCTGGCAGAGAGAGACATCATGGCGGGCCTGTGTGGATTCTATGTCATCCACTCTCAATGCTATGGCCTGCATATCAGCTTTCAGGTCTGAGATGGCTGCCTGCAGTGTGCATTTAATATCTGTGGCTACACTGCGTAGGTCGTCTATGGTAAGAGCAGGGGTGGTCAGTGGGGGACCTTGTGGAGTGTCTATTGCAGCCGCCATGTGAGCTCCGATGCATTGTGGGTTGCGGCTGGGAGAACGGGAAGTGCGTGCGGAGGTAGATTGTGAGGCCTGCGCTCTTTCCCTAGGCCGGGAGCGGAAGATCTCGGGGATCTGGGCACTTAACTGAGTCCTCGGAGAGCGGGAACGGGTCGCTGACATACTCCTCGGCGTCCTCACCATGTCCCGGTGGCTTTGTGAAGGAGAAAGCGCTGTTTAGCTGTGAAACGCTGATGAAGAAGGACCTGGTGGAGCGGGAGCTCTCGTCTCACACGTCCATCTTGGAGCGGCTCCAGGCCACGCCCCCTCTATTTCTCTTTCTATTCACTTTCACTTTCTCTCCTTTGCTTTTTCTTTCTCTTTCACTTTCACGTTAATTCTCGCTTTCACTTTCCCTTTCACTTTCTCTTTTTATTCCACCTCCTCTTTCTCTTTCATTTTCACTGTCGCTCCCCTTTTCTCTTTCACTTTCTCTTTTGCTTTCCATTTCTCTTTCTCTTCCTTTTTCTCAGGCACTTTCTATTTCTTTTACACTTTCACTTCCTCTTTCGCTTTCGCCTTCTTCTTTCATTTTCGCTTTCATGTCCTCTTCCTCTTTCTCTTTTACGTTCTCTTTCACTTTCTCTTTCACTCCCTCTTTCACTTTCTCTTTCAGTTTCTCTTTCACTTCCTCTTTCTCTTCTCCTTTCTATTTCACTTTCACTTCTCTTCCTTCCCTTCCTCTTTCCTTCTATTTCTCTTTCACTTTTTTCTTCTGCTTTCGTTTTCGCTTTTTCTTTCATTCCTCTTTCGCTTCCTCTTCCGCTTTCATCTTACTTTTCACTTTTACTTCCCTTCATCTTTCTATTTCTATTTCTCTTTCACTTTCTTTCTCTTTCTATTTTCTTTCACTATATTTTTTTTCACTTTCTCTTTCGCTTTCTCTTTCATTTTCACTTTCATGTTCTCTTTCATTTTCTCTTTCTCCTCCCTTTCCTCTTTACTATCTTTCACTTTCCCTTCACTTTCCTCTTTCTCTTTCTCTTTCAGTTTCCTTTATTCCTTCTCTTCATTTTCTCTATTTCACTTTCACTTTCTCTTCCAATTTCTCTTCTCACTCACTTTCCCTCTTCCAATTTCCTTCCTCTTTCACTTTCTTTTCACTTTCCTTCTTCGTTCTATTTCTATTTCTCTTCCACTTTCTATTTTCTTTCACTATATCCTTCTCTCTCTCTCTCTCTCTCTCTCTCTCTCTCTCCTCCTCTCTCTCTCCTTCTCTCTCTCTCCTTCTCTCTCTCCTCTCTCTCTCTCTCTCTCTCTCTCTCTCTCTCTCTCTCTCCTCTCTCTCTCTCTCTCTCTCTCTCTCTCTCTCTCTCTCTCTCTCTCTCTCTCTCTCTCTCTCTCTCTCTCTCTCTCTCTCTCTCTCTCTCTCTCTTTCTCTTTCTTTTTTTCTCTTTCTTTCTTCCTCTTTCTCTTTCTCTTTCTTTCTCCTTTTCTCTTTCTCTTTCTCTCTTTCTCTTTCACTTTCTTTCTTTCTCTTTCTCTTTCTCTTTCTCTTTCTCTTTCACTTTCACTTTCTTTCTTTCTCTTTTTCTCTTTCACATTCTTTCTTTCTCTTTTTCTCTTTCTTCTTTCTCTTTCTTCTTTCTTTTCTTTTCTCTTTCTTTCTTTCTTCTCTCTCTTTTTCTCTTTCCACTTTCTTTCTTTTCTCTTTCTGTTTCTCTTTCACTTTCTTTCTTTCTCTTTCTGTTTTATCTTTCACTTTCTTTCTTTCTCTTTCTGTTTCTCTTTCACTTTCTGTTTCTATTTCACTTTCTTTCTTTTTCTTTCCTTTTTCTTTCACTTTCTCTCTTTCTCTTTCTCTCTGTCTCTTTCACTTTTCTTTCTTTCTGTTTCTCTCTTTCTCTTTCACTTTCTTTCTCTTTCACTTTCTTTCTTTCTTTCTCTTTCACTCTCTTTCTTTCACTTTCACTTTCTCTTTCTTTCACTTTCTCTTTCTTTCAATTTCACTTTCACTTTCTTTCTCTTTCTGTTTCTCTTTCACTTTCTTTCTTTCTCCTTTTCTCTTTCTCTTTCTCTCTTTCTCTTTCACTTTCTTTCTTTCTTTCTCTTTCTCTTTCTCTTTCACTTTCTTTCTTTCTCTTTTTCTCTTTCACATTCTTTCTTTCTCTTTTTCTCTTTCTCTTTCTTTCTCTTTCACTTTCTTTCTTTCTCTTTTTCTCTTTCACTTTCTTTCTTTCTCTTTCTGTTTCTCTTCACTTTCTTTCTTTCTCTTTCTGTTTTATCTTTCACTTTCTTTCTTTCTCTTTCTGTTTCTCTTTCACTTTCTGTTTCTATTTCACTTTCTTTCTTTCTCTTTCTGTTTCTCTTTCACTTTCTTTCTTTCTCTTTCTCTTTCACTTTCTCTCTTTCTCTTTCTCTCTGTCTCTTTCACTTTCTTTCTTTCTGTTTCTCTCTTTCTCTTTCACTTTCTTTCTCTTTCACTTTCTTTCTTTCTCTTTCACTTTCTTTCTTTCTTTCTCTTTCACTCTCTTTCTTTCACTTTCACTTTCTCTTTCTTTCACTTTCTCTTTCTTTCAATTTCACTTTCACTTTCTTTCTCTTTCTGTTTCTCTTTCACTTTCTTTCTTTCTTTCACTTTCTTTCTTTCTGTTTCTCTTTCACTTTCTCTCTTTCTCTTTCTCTCTGTCTCTTTCACTTTCTTTCTTTCTATTTCTTTTTTTCTCTTTCTTTCTCTTTCTCTTTCACTTTCTTTCTTTCTCCTTTTCTCTTACTCTTTCTCTCTTTCTCTTTCTCTTTCACTTTCTTTCTTTCTTTCTTTCTCTTTCTCTTTCACTTTCTTTCTTTCTCTTTTTCTCTTTCACATTCTTTCTTTCTCTTTTTCTCTTTCTCTTTCTTTCTCTTTCTCTTTCACTTTTCTTTCTTTCTCTTTCTGTTTCTCTTTCACTTTCTTTCTTTCTCTTTCTGTTTCACTTTCTTTCTTTCTCTTTTCTGTTTCTCTTTCACTTTGTTTCTTTCTCTTTCTGTTTCTCTTTCACTTTCTTTCTCTTTCTCTTTCTCTTTCTTTCTTTCTCTTTCTCCTTTCTTTCTTTCTCTTTTTCTCTTTCACTTTCTTTCTTTCTCTTTCACTTTCTTTCTTTCTCTTTTTCTCTTTCACTTTCTTTCTTTCTCTTTCTGTTTCTCTTTCAATTTCTTTCTTTCTCTTTTTCTGTTTCTCTTTCAATTTCTTTCTTTCTCTTTCTGTTTCTCTTTCACTTTCTTTCTTTCTCTTTCTGTTTCTGTCTCTGTCTCTCTTTCTGTCTCTGTCTCTCTTTCTGTCTCTGTCTCTCTTTTCTGTCTCTGTCTCTCTTTCTGTCTCTGTCTCTCTTTCTGTCTCTGTCTCTCTTTCTGTCTCTGTCTCTCTTTCTGTCTTTGTCTCTCTTTCTTTCTGTCTCTCGTTCTCTCTCGTTCTCTCTCTCTCTCGTCTCTCTCTCTCTTCGTCTCTCTCTCTCTCTCTCGTTCTCTCTCTCTCTCTCGTTCTCTCCTCTCTCTCTCGTTCTCTCTCTTTCTCTCTCTCTCTTTCTCTCTCTTTCTCTCTCTCTCTCTTTCTCTCTCTCTTTTTCTCTCTCTTTCTCTCTCTCTTTCTCTCTCTCTCTCTCTCCACAGATTTTCATGTCCCTCAGTCTGTGACATATTGTGCAGCTATTTTCACCGCTGGCTCCTCTTTTCCCAGTAGTATTTGGAGTTTCCTCTTCTCTTCTATAGAATTGAAGTCCAGGATGAGAGCACAGAGTCTCTGGAAGTGAGTGTCCCTCACTGATGAGCACTTGGGGCCCTGTAGGAAGAAGTGACCCTCATCCTCTGGAACTCCCTGGTCACATTGCTGACATAGTCTACTTTCCCTGGGGTTGTAGGTCTGCCTGTCCCATCCTAATTCGATTTCAGGCTGTGGGCACTCAGTCTGTACAGGATCAGGGTCTATCTGTCTTTGGGGTGTCTTGTAGCACCCCAAGGTATGGGGCCAGTTTGCAGTCTCTGTGCAGTGACTGCCAACTGCTGTTTCATTTCTCCATTTTCCAACATATCTTTCTTTGGAATCATTCATTATCTTCTTTATTTGAGATTTTGTAAGGCCGGATTGTTGGGAGTTTGGGATAGACAAGGCACTGATGGGTTGTTGCAGGCCACAAGGCTTGGGATGGTCCTTATTGGTCAGTAGGGCTTTATGGTGGTATGAGTTGGGACTGCTGTTTTGTAGTCCCATAGACATCAATGGGATTCTAACGTTCGCGCGAATTTTCGGTCCGTTCGCAGGTTCTGGTGCGAACCGGGGGGGTGTTCGGCTCATCCCTAGTCAATATCAAGTTAATGACACCCCAAATACAGGTTGTAAATGCAGTGCCTTTGCCTGCACCGTACAAACGTACCATGCAATCCAATTTGCAGTGCATTTCCAAAATGTAGTGCATACACTACTTTGGATGCAGCATTGCCAACCACCCGTAGATTTACGGGCAGCCTGTAAATTTAGACTTTTTTTTCGGGCTGCCCGTTAAAGTCCATTATGGGCACCAGTGCCTGTAAAAATAATGGGCGCGAGCCGGCCGACTCAGGAAATCTTGTACGCGCTCGGTCGGGCGGCGCATTAGCAGTAACGTAATTGCGCCACCCGGCGCCATTTTCAAATCGATCGGGAGAGACCACGGCGGCCAGGCGACTCTGTCATGTTATGCAGTGCATGAGTGCACACTCATCATAGGTGGAGGCAGCATTGCCAACCGCCCTTAGATTTATGGGCAGCCCATAAATTTAAAACCTTTTTCGAGCTGCCTGTTAAAGTCTGTTACGGGCATCGGTGCCCGAAAAATTGATGGTTGCAAGCCGACCACGCAACTGCGCATGCGCCGTTCCAAAGCCGGCTGGGCTCGGGAAAGCTTGTACGCGCTCGACCGGGCAGCGTATGTGCAGTAACGTAATTGTGCCACCCATCACCATTTTCAAATGGATCGAGAGAGACCACGGCGGCCTCGCCACTCTGTCCTGTCGTGCGGTACATGTGTGTACACTCGTCATAGGTGGAGGTACCGAAGGAGAGTGAACCTGTGGGGGGGGTATCCGTAGTAAAAGGAGGACATTACTGGGAGCCGGTAGAAGTAATATGATGGTGGACTGAGCGCATCAGTCTCTGTCCTGATGTGCTCTGTCCACCATTATATTACTTCTCCAGTCCACATCATCAGTGTGCTGTGTCCTCCTCCTGTGCCCCTTTCACCTCTCCACAGGTCAGGGCAGCACTGTGCTAGAGGAGGAGGCTACTGTGAGGAGGACACTATCATGTCCATGGTCTCTGTCCACCTCCTGTAGTATGTCCGCAGTCTCTGTCCACATCCTGTAGTATGTCAGCAGCCTCTGTCCACCTCCTGTAGTATGTCTGCAGCCTCTGTCCACCTCCTGTATCATGTCCGCAGCCTCTGTCCACCTCCTGTAGTATGTCTGCAGCCTCTGTCCACCTCCTGTATCATGTCCGCAGCCTCTGTCCACCTCATGTACTATGTCCGCAGCCTCTGTCCACCTCCTGTACTATGTCCGCAACCTTTGTCCACCTCCTGTATCATGTCTGCAGCCTCTGACCACCTCTTGTATCATGTCCGCAGCCTCTGACCACCTCTTGTATCATGTCCGCAGCCTCTGACCACCTCCTGTATCATGTCCACAGTCTCTGACCACTTCCTGTATCATGTCCGCAGCCTCTGACCATCTCTTGTCTTTTATCATGTCTGCAGTCTCTGAGAGGATCCTAGAAAGGAGTCAAGAGTAAGAGGCGCCGCCAGGCCAGTTTGAGGGGGGGTCACTGATGTAAGGGTGGAGTGAATACAATAATGTAAGGGGGCACTGATATAAAGGTTTCCCTTAGTGTTAGTGTAGTGTAGTGTATTCACTCTGTAGAAAGTGGTCTCTGGTCCTCATCCTGCAGACTCTGATGTAAGGGAGAACTCTGTGCTGGCTGGGTTATAGTACCCTGACCTTCATGTAAATTGAGAAATATGTTTTTTGACTTTTGTTTAACTTCAACACATTGCTAATAGCACTAGCTATGTGTTTATAGTTCAAATATTGATATTTGCACTGTTTAGCACTAAAATCAGTAATTGTAGGTACTTTTTTTGCAGTGCCAGTAAAGAATGTGGATCCGCCAGTAAATGTAACGATTTTTTGCCAGTAAAAAAAATTAGCTCTATTTGTAAATTTTGGCGTTCTGCAAGTAAATTTCACTTTGGGAGGTTGGCAACACTGTTTGGATGTGGCGCAGTGCAATTTGAGCCCATTCAAAATGAATGGGCTCAAATTGCACCTCACTGAACTGCATGCGAATTGTACAGAAATCCACAGCATAGTTTAAAGCTTGTGAAGAACATTGCTACTTGCTGAGGTAGTGCACGTGTGGATAGAAAGTATGCAAAAAAATATATATATATATATATAAATTATGTATGCAAAATATACATATATTAATAAATACATATATAAAAATAAATACATATATGAAAATATATGTATATTTATCCACACATGCACTTTAACTGTAGGTATGTTTAGCGAACCCACCTCAGCAAGTAGCAATGTTCTTCACAGGATTTAAACTATATTTTAAACCATACCCTAAGGAAAATACTAATTTTTAAAGGCTTTCTAATGTTTTAATGCCTCAATACTCGTATTATTATTACTTAAAAAAAAAAATTAACAGGTCCACATTTTATGTTTTTTTTTAAATGTATTTTAACATATTAATTCAATTTTCAATTATACATCTTTGGTCTGTATTGTGTAGTATACAGCTCCAACTTTTAATATGGTCTCTGTATTATACACATATTTGATATCTATTCTATCTAGAGCACTGGGATGTGGACAGGTCTAGAGCTAAGGAGAATTGATCACTTACCATGTGATACACCTCCCAACTAGCCACTCCTTTTATGTTGGTCTACCGTATTGTACAGACTTTTCTCCTTTTTTCATGGCTCTGATGAAGAGGGAACCCCTCGAAACGCGTCAGTCCACCTTTGGGTACTTGCCCTTGCATGGGCATGTTCAACTTTTAAACTTTTAATTTCTAATGTGTATATTTTGTAACCCAGCTTTTATGAATACGTAGGAACTTTTTTTTTAATATGCATTCATCTATTTTGTATATGAATAAATTGTATTATCTTGATCCAAGCGTCTGATCACCCGCCTTCCACCTCTTTTCTTCCACTTGGTCCTAGTAGATCACAGGCCCAGCAATAGTATGCAATGCCAAGTTACAGCAAGCAAGGCCAGCAGACTATTAGCATGAATTAAACAGGGTATCTTCTCAAGAGATAAACTTATAATTCTCCTGCTCTACAAGACTCTGGTCCGGCCACATCTTGAGTATGCCGCCCACTTGGGGTCACCTGTCCTCAGGAAGGATGTACTGGAACTGGAGAGAGTTCGGAGAAGGGCAACAAAGCTAATAAGGGGGATAGAGGACCACAGTTATGAGGAATATCTACAAACATTAAAGTGATTGTAAAGGTATTTTTTTTTTAAGTAACAAACATGTCTATACTTACCTGCTCTGTACCATGAACCTCGTCTTCTCAGGTCCCCTGCTGGCACTCTTGGCCCCTCCTCTCTGTCCAGTCCCGCTTTCCATGGGGGCACTCCTGTGCTTGCTCACAACCCGCCTCTGCTGAGTCCATTGACACAGAGAGCAGGACTCATCCTGCCCCTCGTTTCCTCATCACTGGCTTTGATTGAAAGCACTGGGAGCCGATGGCTCCCGATGCCCCAGCAAAGCCAGTAAAACCCGGAAGTGAGGGGAGAGAAGAGCTGCAGATATGCACAGCGCTGAATCGAATGAGGGCTCAAGTAAGTATTAGGGGCGGTGAGCAGTGATGCTGATGCCTAAACATTTTTTGCCTTAATGCAAGGAATGCATTAAGGTAAAAAAAAAATTAGGCTTTGGAACCCCTTTTAAACATATTCTCCGTGGAGAAGAGATGCTTTAGGCTCGGTTCACACTGGGGCGACTTGTCAGGCGACCTAGTCGCCTGACAAGTCGCCTCCCGTTCTGTGCTATGGAACCGTTCTAATCGGAGCGACGCAAGTCGCTCCGACTTAGAAAAAGGTTCCTGTATTACTTTGGGGGCGACTTGGGGCGACTTGCATAGACTTCTATGCAGAAGTCGTCTCGCAAGTCGCCCCGGCAGTCGTTTGCAGGTCGCCTCGCTGAGGTGACCTGCAAGTCGTGCCGCCCCTGTGTGAACCGAGCCTAAGAATAGCTATGTTGACAAAATACAAATCTTTCATTGGTGACTCTAGCATTGGGAGGAAACTATTTAACCTAAGGTCTCTAAAGAAGACACGTGGCCACACAATGAAGTTGGATGAGAAGTGGTTCAATCTTAATCCGTATGCGGAAAGGATGTGGAACTCCCTTCCACAGTTGTTGGTGTTAGTGGGGAGTGTGGATACATCCAAAAAACATTTAGATGTATTTCGTAGTGAACGCAATATACAGGGATATGGAAAATGGTAGCGACATAACCACACACACACACATGTTGAAGTGGATGGACCAGTGTCTAAATTTACCATAACCGCTGTGTATTTATGTAAATTGTTTGCCTGGGTGAGGCTCACTCTAACAAATGATTTCCATTACAGAATGGCGTGGCTGCTAGGTGTGCCATACTGTATTGCAATATAGAAACGTCAGCTACATACATCAGTGGCTTGGCCCAAACTATTTAACCACTTCCCGCCCGGCCTATAGCAAAATGACCGCCGGGAAGTCATTCAGTTATCCTGACTGGGCATCATATGACATCCAGCAGGATAACAAGCCAGCGGGCGCCCGTGGGGGCGCGCAGCGCAGCAATCTGTGGTGCTGTGTGTCAGTCCAATCTAGGTAAGAGCCTCTGATGGAGTCTGTTTACCACGTGATCAGCTGTGTCCAATCACAGCTGATCACCGTGTTAACAAGAAAAGCCGTATTTCGGCTTTTCCTCTATCGCGTCTGACAGACGCGACTAGAGGAGAGCCGATCAGCAGCTCTCCTGACAGGGGGGGTTCTGCGCTGATTGATTATCAGTGCAGCCCCCCCAAGGATGCCCACCCAGGACCACCAGGGATGCCCACCAATGATGACCACCAGGGATGCCAATCAGTGCCCATAAAAGATGCCAATCAGTGTCCATCAGTAATGCTTGCCAGTGCTTCCTTATCAGTGATGCCTATCAGTGCCCATTAGTGCCGCTTATCAGTGCCCATCAATGCCACCCATAAGTACCCATCAGTGACGTCTTTCAGTGCCCATCAGTGTCGCCTATCAGTGCCCATCAGTGCCACCTATGAGTGCCCATCAGTGCTGTCAGTGTCTATCAATGCCCATCTGTGCTGCATTGATAAACAGACAGTGCCACCCATCAGTGCTGCATATTAGTGCCTATCATCAGTGCCACCTCATCAGTCCCACCTCATTGATGCCACCTCATCAGTGCCACCTTATCAGTGCAACCTCATCAGTGCCCATCAGTGTAGGAGAAAAATTACTTATTTACAAAATTTTATAACAAACAAAAAAAAAATTTTTCAAAATGTTTTTTTTTTCATTTGTTTATCAAAAAATAAAAACCCCAGAGGTGATCAAATACCACCAAAGAAAGCTTTATTTGTGGGAACAAAATTATAAAAACGTTGCTTGGGTACAGTGTTGTATGACCGCGCAATTGTCATTCAAAGTGCAACAGCGCTGAAAGCTGAAAATTGTCCTGGGCAGGAATGGGGCGAAAGTGCCCGGTATTGAAGTGGTTAAAGTAACAATAAACAATAGAAATCCACTTTAAGGTGCAGGAGCCATGACCCGCAGAGCCTGTGTTGGGCTTAGTTTGTTGATTGTTTTGTCACTTCAATATTACAGAATGAATCAAGTTGAATGCGACTAATTACTACCAGCTATACCAAATATTGTTATAACATGTAATTATTATGTTAATGTATTACTTTTTTGGAAGTAGGTGCCACACTGGATCTCACAAGGCCTTTTTAAAAGTTTTTTTATTCTAATATTTATTAAATTTATAGTTACATAGTTAGTCAGGTTGAAAAAAGAAAAAGTCCATCCAGTTCAACCAATAAAATCATACAATCCCATATACACAATCCTATACCCACAGTTGATCCAGAGGAAGGGGAAAACCCCCCAGCAAAGAATGATCACATTTTCTACAGCAGGGGAAAAAAATCCTTCCTGATCCCAGAAAGGCAAATCAAATATTCCTTGGATCAACTTTATCTATAAATGTTAGTAACCAGTATATGTCCACATACTTTTGTACTATATGTACAGTGCCTTGCAAATGTATTCACCCCCCTTGGCATTTTTCGTGTTTTGTTGCCTCAAAACCTGGAATTAACATGGATTGTTTGAGGATTTGCATCATTTAATTTACAGAACATGTCCACAACTTTGAAGATTTATTTTTTTATTATTGTGAAGCAAACCACAGATAGGACAAAATAACAGAAAAAGTCAATGTGCATAACTATTTACCCCCCTAAAGTCAATACTTTGTAGAGCCACCTTTTGGATGGATTGCGCTTGCGAACAGCAATCTTTAAGTCTGACCACAGATTTTCTATTGGATTGAGGTTTGGGCTTTGACTAGGCCATTCCAACACATTTACATGTTTCCCCTTAAACCACTCAAATGTTGCTTTAGCAGTGTGTTTGGGGTCATTGTCCTGCTGGAAGGTGAACCTCCGTCCTAGCATCAAATCACACACAGAGTGGTACACGTTTTGCTCAAGAATATCCCTGTATTTAGCACCATCCATCTTTCCCTCAACCCTGACCAGTTTCCTAGTCCCGACCACTGAAAAACATCCCCACAGCATGTTTCACTGTGGGGATGGTGTTCTTTGTGTGATGTGATGTGTTGGGTTTGCGGCAGACATAGCATTTTCTTTGATGGCCAAAAAGTTCAATTTTAGTCTCATCAGACCAGAGCACCTTCCTCCATACATTTTGGGAGTCTCCCACATGCCTTTTCGCAAACTCAAAAGGTGCCATTTTGTTTTTTGCTGAAAGTAATGTCTTTCTTCTGGCCACTCTGCCATAAAGCCCAACTCTATGGAGCGTACGGCTTATTGTCGTCCTATGTACAGATACTCCAGTCTCTGCTGTGGAACTCTGCAGCTCCTCCAGGGTTACCTTAGGTCTCTGTGCTGCCTCTCTGATTAATGCCCTCCTTGCCCGGTCCGTGAGTTTTGGTGTGCGGCCGTCTCTTGGCAGGTTTGCTGTTGTGCCATGTTCTTTCCATTTGGTTATGATAGATTTGATGGTGCTCCTAGGGATCATCAAAGATTTGGATATTTTTTTATAACCTAACCCTGACTTGTACTTCTCAACAACATTGTCCCTTACTTGTTTGGAGAGTTCCTTGGTCTTCATGGCAGTGTTTGGTTAGTGGTGCCTCTTGCTTAGGTGTTGCAGCCTCTGGGGCCTTTCAAAAAGGTGTGTATATGTAATGACAGATCATGTGACACTTAGATTGCACACAGGTGGACATCATTTCACTAATTATGTGACTTCTGAAGGTAATTGGTTGCACCAGAGCTTTTTATGGGCTTCATAACAAAGGGGGTGAATACATACGCACATGCCAATTATCAGTTTTTAATTTCTGAAAAATAGTTTTATGTATATATTTTTCTAATTTTACTTCATCAACTTAGACTATTGTGTTCTGGACCTTCACATATAATTCAGATTAAAAAAAACATTGAACTAAAGGCTGTAATGTAACAAAATAGGTAAAAAGCAATACTTTTGCAAGGCACTGTATACTTTTTATTTTTTTGAGCCAGATGGCTGTTCTATGCATCCCTTGTTTGTCTGGTGTCCCTTGTGGTACTTGCCAGGGTTGACACCCAGCATGCGGGGGCCCCTACTCTGGTAGGCTGCTTTTTGCTGGTTTCCAGGGATGTGGGATCCTCATTTTGGTTCTGGGTATTGGATGGAGCGGCCTGTGGTGGTATTTTCCATCCTGTTCATTCTGTGGCCTCTTTGGGCGGATCTTTCTCCCTCTTAATGATCATTGCCAAGATGGGGTGGGACCACTGTGCATGTTGACATCCTCTGAGGTGACATCATCACAGCACCAGCTGTGCACCGGAAGTGATGTCATTGTTCCCGGTAGTGACTGGGAGCACGCATGACATCCAGGAAGTGTTTAGACATCCTTCCCATGTGTTTGTTTGGTGGCAAACTTTTGTCCCACCTTGTGTTACATGTTGACCTGTTATTGGCTGATGCACCTACAGGAAGCCCTTGCAGCTTGCCCCCCCTACCGTGTTATTGTGCCAGCATTGTCAGTGAGCTGTTCCTACTGCTTGATTCTGTGAGATACACAAACACACGTCTTAAATTTCTGGAGGTTATATTGGCTTTTCTTTATCGTACATCACGGGACACAGAGGCTCATAGTAAATACTAAGTGGGTTATATCTCACCTTCAGGTGCTGGACACTGATGTAATCAATTAGACAGGAAGTTTCCTCATTATATAACCCCTCCCTTACAGGGAATACCTCAATTTTTTTGCCAGTGTCTAAGGTGTTGGTCACGGTTAATGAGTGCTCCTAGATGGCCTGAACAGGGTCAGGGAGCTACGCTATCGGATCTATTCAAAGAGCCAAAACAAAAGCGAAAGTGGATGGTACCCGATGCCTCAATACCGAAGAATGAGGTTTTGCCTGTAATGCTTCTCTCAGGAGAGCTGGGCCCTGGGAACAGCATAATACACGTGCTTGCAGTTTTGAAATGCATGTTGTTATATTACATGTTTGAAAGGTTTGAGCATAGTGCATATGTGCTTGGTATCCTACAGGTATAAGTATAGGACCAACTGCAGTTGAGCAGGTGTTTGCTTGCTAAAAGTCGCACAGTTGCTAAATACACAGATGCTGATATGCTTAGTTGCTAAAATCACACAGTTGCTAATACGCACAGATGCTGATATGCATAGTTGCCAAAATCCCACAGTTGCTAGTATGCACAGATGCTGATATGCACAGTTGCTAAAATCGCACAGTGCTAGTACGCAAAGATGCTATGTACAGTTGCTAAAATTGCACTGTTGCTAGTACGCAATGATGCTGATATGCACAGTTGCTAAAATCGCACTGTTGCTAGTACACACAGATGCTGATATGTACAGTTACTGAAATCGCACAAGTTGCTAACATACACAGATGTTGAATTGCACAGTCGCTAAGGTTGCACAGTTGCTTAAAGAGCACAGATGCTAAAATACACAGTGGCTGGATCGCACAGTGCTAGATCGCACAGTTGCTGCTGAAACACACAGGTGCTGCTTAAACAAACAGGTTGCATAAAGATACATGGTCATGTGTGTACAAAATGCATGTTTGGACATGTTTGTGTTAAGAAAAAATAAATAAATAAATAAACACTCAAAATATGCTTCATTTTTTTGATCACATAAGAACGCGTGATCGCATAAGGTAACAGGATCGCTTAAAGATATACACGGTCACATAAAGATGCATGTTTATGTTTGTAAAGATATGCATCGTTGTTTTCTTTCCTCCTAGTCGCATGGTCATGTAGAAAGGCTTGATCGCATAAAGATGCTTGACCATCAGGCTAGAAAACCTCCACAGGATCCTCATTCAGGTGCTTGTTTACAAGTTAAGCCAAATGCACAACTGCTGGGATGCACAGTTGCTGGTGCACATTGTTGCTAACGCACAAACAGTTAAATCGCATGATTGCGGAAGCGCACGTTGCCGGATGATTACTTCCTCTTTACTAGTCCACATGTTTGCATAGAATACATGAGTTTCTAATGTACATCATGTAGACAAAACAAGTAACAGAACACGTTCTTGTTGATCGCATAAAGATACATATTTTCTGTTGGTATGGATTTACATGTGTTTTACATAGTCGCATGAGGACACTGGGTCACATTAAAGTGCTTGTTTGCACAGAAACTCCTAAAATCGCATAAAAACACTTGATCGCACAAGAGTTCTTGGTCACAAGGGTACTTGTTCACACAGTAGTGCTTATAATGCATAAAGTGTTTGATCATATAAATATGCAGAATCACATAAGGATGCATGATCGCCTAAAGTTGCATGATCGCCTAGATTGGCATGGTTGCATAACAAGGCATCTTAATTTAAGTTTTCCTTAAATATACAGGATTCCTTATGTTCACATAGGAATAAGTGTCTGCATGGATACATGTTGTGTAATGTTGCATAACACGTTCATAAAGCGCATGCTTGCTTGCAAGATGCCTGTTCCATAGCACACATGTTATATGTATGCGTGTATACAGCGCACACTTTTCTTGTTCTTGCCTAAAACATATTTGTATGAATTTATGCTTCCATGAACGCACGCTTCCATGGAGGCATATGGCGTTAATACTTGCCTCATACACATATGGGCCATTTGCATATGTGTTTATTTGCATGGGCTACAGAGGTTGTCTACGCTTCACAGTGAAACAGCACCTCTTCCGGTTGGTGGTCTGGCCCTTCGAGTTAGCCACCGTGCCCAGGGTAAAGGCCCAGGGTATAGCAGTAATGGCATACCGAGGCAATCTGCTGCTGATAAGATCAGTCAGTAGCATGGCTGGACCTAGGTGGTCAAGTATCTGGAACTCCTGGGTTTGGATCCCAGTCTAAAGGTACTTTCTTATGGTCGGTAAGGAGCTTGGAGTGTTTGGGACTCAGCCCAAAAAGGGGTCAAGGCAAGGAGGAGTTCCTTACATTTACCTTTGCTAATGTGCTAAGGAAGATGGCTTCATTCAAAGCGGTTCCCTATGCTCAGTTTCGTTCAAGGCTGCTATAAACTTTATTCTGTCTGCCTGGAACAAGTAGATCCTGACCTAGGCATTATCCAAAGGGTCTGGTCCTGAGAATATGCCGGAACCTCAGCAAGATGACAGAAGGGAAGATCCTTCATGCTGATTACCTGGGAGGTGGTGCCTACGAAGACTGGCTTCTAGGGATGGAGACCAGTCCTGAAGGAGACCACTGCCCAGGGGAAGTGGTCAAGCTCAGAGAGCCTTAACTGTCAACATTCTGGAGCTTCCGATGGCACGTCTGGCTTAATGGCCTGGGCGTTTAGAATACAGGATTGTTCTGTCAAGGTGCAATCCGACAATGCCACATTAGTAACTTACTTCAGTTACCAAGGAGGCACTAGAAGCCACGCAGCCAGAGGGAAGGCCATGTTCTGGTTTGGGCAGAGGAGCTTGTACCTTGCCTATCGACAATCTTCACATCGTGAAATGGGGAATTGACAGGCGGTTCTCTGGAGCCGTCAACAATTGTTCCCGGGAGAATGGCCTCGGCACCCCGACTTTTTTCTGCCCAGATAAGAATTTTGGGCGTCCAGGTTCAACAAGAAGTTGGACAGCTTTGTGTCAAGGGCTAGGGATCCACTCGCATGGGACAGATGCGTTAGTGACCCCGTGGAATCAGTTTTTTCACTGATTTATACGTTCTCCCCAGTTCAGCTGCTTCCGCAGCTTCTACGCAGGATCAAAGTGGAAGGGAAGCCGGTAATACTACTAGCCCGGCATGGCCCAGAAGATCCTGGTATGTAGAGATTGTAAGGTTGGCAGTAGCGAAATTGTGGACTGTTCCATCTAGTCCAGACTTCCTTTTGCAAAGGGCCGGTATTCCATCTGGCCTTACACACGCTAAATTTAACGGTCTGTCTATTAAAGCCCACATGTTAAAGAATCAGAGCTTTCAGGTTCAGTGGTAACTGCCCTGATTAATGCAAGAAAGCGGGCCTCTAGGACCATTTATTATAGGGTCTGGAGGGCCTAGGTTTTCTGGTATGAAACCAAAAGACGGCATCCTCGGAGGTATGTCATAGGTAGAATTCTTGCCTTCCTACAATTGGGGGTAAAAATGAACCTAGCCTTGAATACCATCAAGGGTCAGATCTCGGCCTTTGTCATTGTTTTTCAAAGGCCGCTTGCTTCGCATTCTTTGATCCGTGCCCTTTATACAAGGGACAACGCGTATAAATCTGCCAGTTGGGTCGCACTTGTGCCGTAGGCTTAAGTCTAGTTTTTTCGGCGTACAAGGACAGCTCCTTGGGCCAATGCATCATATTCCTTTTGATCCTCCTAACGGGGGAATAGGTGTTCTCCGTTGCGGTAGTGCCATACTTAATTATTCTTAAGGATAGGGTAATGTTAAATCCTCACCCAGCCTTTTTCCTTTTTTCCAAAAAGGATCTAGCTGTCATTTGAATCAACACGTTTCTTACCTTCCTTTTTACCAGAACCTTGTTATGCGGAAGGAAAGTTATTAATTCCTCTCAATATAGTGAGAGCGGTTAAAGGTATATCTGAATGTTTTCAAGATACTGGAATCTGACATTGTTGTGCTGCCAGAGGACCCTAAGAATGGGCAGGCAGCGTTCAAATCAGCTATTAAAATGGTTGCACTCTCTCGTTGTAGTGAGAGCAGTCAAGGCCTATCTGAAGCGACTGCTAAAACTAATGTTTGTGGCGTTACCTGGAGGTCCCAGGATAGGGCAGGTAGCATCTAAATCAACTGTTGTTTTAATGCAGATTCGTCAAGTTATTATTCAGGCTTGTGGTTTGAAGAAAATGTTTTCTTCTTAGAGTGCACTTTACCAGGGCAGTAAGCGCTTCATGGGTGGTGCGTTACCAAGCCTTTATGACTCACATTTACAAGGCCGCCACTTGGTCGTCTATTCATCTGTTCATTTATTTCTCTCAGGTGAATGTAAGACGGCAAGAGGATGCCGCTTTTGGCGCAGTGTACTGCAGGCAGCAGTATAGGTCCTCCCATCTGATGGAGGTCTGCGTTTATTTGTGTCTCCCTCCCCTCAGTAGGCTTTGCTTTAGAACATGCCACTTAGTAATTACTTAATTACTATGAGCCTCTGTGTCCCGTGATGTACGATAAAGAAAATAGGATTTTTATAACAGCTTACCTGTAAAATCCTTTTCTTGGAGTACATCACGGGACACAGAGCTCCCGCCCCTCTTGTGGGACACTTATTGCTTTGCTACAAAAACTGAGGTATTCCCTGTAAGGGAGGGGTTATATAGGGAGGAAACCTAATGTCTAATTGATTACACCAGTGTCCGGCACCTGAAGGTGAGATATAACCCACTTAGTAATTACTATGAGCCTCTGTGTCCCGTGATGTACTCCAAGAAAAGGATTTTACAGGTAAGCTGTTATGAAAATCCTATTTTTGGCTCCATTATAGACATGTGCAGGATGAAAAAATTTGTTTACTTTCGTTTCGTTTGAATTCCTTATGTAACTAAATTCATTTAATTAAATTCATTGCATTCGTTACATTCATTTTCGGAATTCGTTTCATTTCGAATTAGAAAAAATTCGACCGCATTCGAAAAAATTCGACCGTATTCGAAAAAAACAATCAAATTCGAAAAAATTCTACCACATTCGAAAAAAACTGTCAAATTCGAAAAAATTCTACCACATTCGAAAAAAACTATCAAATTCGAAAAAATTCTACTGCATTCGAAAAAAACATTAACTGAATTTGAAAAAGTAAACTATATATAACCATTTTGCGAAATTTGAAATTCGTATAGAATGAAATCGAATTCCAATAGAAAAGATTAGTATAGAATAGAAAATATAAAAGAATAGCATAGAAAAATAATAGAACAGAATAGAAAAAAATATAATATATTGTATTCTAATCTTTTCTATTCCAATTCGAATTCATTCTGTACCAAATTCCAATTTCAGAAGATGGTTATATATATATTATATTTTTTTCTATTCTGTTCCGATGTTTTTCTATGCTATTCTTTTCTTTTCTATTCTAAACTTTTCTATTCAAATTTGAATTAATTCTATGCGAAATTCAAATTTCGGAAGATGGCTTCTAAAATTAGAATTTCGTATAGAATGAATTCGAATTTGAATTGAAAAGATTAGAATAGAAGATAATAGAAATAGAATAGACTAGAAAAACAATAGAACAGAAGAGAATAAAATATAATATATATATTATATTTTTTTCTATTCTGTTTCATTGTTTTTCTATGCAATACTTTTTCATTCTATTCTAAACTTTTCTATTCGAATTTGAATTCATTCTATACGAAATTCGAATTTCAGAAGATGGCTTCTGAAATTCGAATTTCGTATAGAATGAATTTGAATTTGAATAGAAAATAATAGAAAAGAATAGACTAGAAAAACAATAGAACAGATCAGAATGAAATATAATATATATATTATATCTTATTCTATTCTGTTCTATTGTTTTTCTATTATTTTCTATTATATTCTAATCTTTTCTATTTGAATTCAAATTCATTCTATACAAAATTCGAATTTCGGAAAATGGTTATATAGAAATAGAATGAAATCAAATTCGAATAGAAAAGAATAGGATAGAAAAACAATAGAACAGTAGAACAGAATAGAAAGAAATAATATATAAATATATATATATATATATATATATATATATATATATATATATATATATATATATATATATATATATATATATATATATATATATATATATATATATATATATATATATATATATATATATATATATATAAAAATAAAACCATCTTCCAAAATTGTAATTTGGTACAGAATGAATTCGAATAGAAAAGATTAGAATAGAATATTTTATATTTTTTTCTATTCTGTTCTATTGTTTTTCTATGCTATTCTTTTATATTATTTTCTGTTCTATTCTAATCTTTTCTATTTGAATTCATTCTGTACCAAATTCCAATTTCGGAAGATGGTTTTATATATATATATATATATAATTTCTATTCTGTTTTATTGTTTTTCTGTTCTAGTCTTTTCTATTAGAATTCGATTTCATTCTGTTTCTGTATAACCATTTTCAGAAACTCAAATTTCGTATAGAATGAATTTGCTTTCAAATAGACAAGATTAGAATAAAATAGAAAACAATAGAAAAGAGTAGAAAAACAATAGACCAGCATAGAAAAAAAAAAAATAAAAAAAAAAAAATATATATATATAACCATCTTCTGAAATTTGATTTTCTTATAAAATGAATTTGAATAGAAAAGATTAGAATAGAGTAGAAGAGAAAAGACTAGAAAAACAATAGAACAGAATAGAATAAAATATATATATATTATATTTTATTCTGTTCTGTTCTATTATTTGTCTAGTCTATTTTCTATTCTAATCTTTTCTATTCAAATTTGAATTCATTCTATACGAAATTCCACTTTCAGAAACCATCTTCCGAAATTCGAATTTCGTATAGAATGAATTCAAATTTGAATAGAAAAGTTTAGAATAGAATAGAAAAGAATAGCATAGAAAAACAATGAAACAGAATAGAAAAAAAATATTTATATATACCGTATTTATCGGCGTATAACACGCGCCGGCGTATAACACGCACCCCAAGTTTAGGAGAGAATTTTAAGGAAAAATTTTTTAGGAGGGAAGTTTTAGGAAAAAAAACTTACATTAAAATGCCCATCAATGCAGCCTTATCTGTCCATCTGCAGCCTTGTCAGTCTCAGTGCAGCCTTGCCCCAGTGCAGTCTTGTCAGTGCAGCCTTGCCCCAGTGCAGTCTTGTCAGTGCAGCTTTGCCCCAGTGCAGCCTTGTCAGTGCAGCTTTGCCCCAGTGCAGCCTTGTCAGTGCAGCTTTGCCCCAGTGCAGCCTTGCCTCAGTGCAGCTTTGCCCCAGTGCAGCCTTGCCCCAGTGCAGCCTTGCCTCAGTGCAACCTTGCCCCAGTGCAGCCTTGCCCCAGTGCAGCCTTGCCTCAGTGCAGCCTTGCCCCAGTGCAGCCTTGCCCCAGTGTAGCTCCGTTAGTGCAGGTCTGCCCGAGACCAGCCATGTCAGTGCAGCTTTGTGCACTTGATGTAGATTCAAAAAATGGCGCCGAGACTGCAGGGAGCCGAGATACACATACTCGAGTGTTCTCGGCTTTTTCCGGCGCCGCCGTCACGCCCAGTCCCGCCCCTGGACCTGTGTTATGTCCATCATAGGGCGGGACTGGGAGTGACTGTGAGCGGCGCCGAAAAAAGCCGAGAACACTTGGGATGTGTATCTCGGATCCGACAAGAGCCGAGATACACATACCCGAGTGTTCTCGGCTTTTTTCGGCGCCGCTCACAGTCACGCCCAGTCCCGCCCTATGATGGACATAACACAGGTCCAGGGGCGGGACTGGGCGTGACGGCGGCGCCGGAAAAAGCCGAGAACACTCGAGTATGTGTATCTCGGCTCCCTGCAGTCTCGGCGCCATTTTTGAATCTATCCACGGCTGTGTATGTGTGTGTGTGTGTGTGTGTGTATATATATATATATATATATATATATATATATATGTATGTATGTGTGTGTGTGTGTGTGTGTGTGTGTGTGTGTGTGTGTGTGTGTGTGTGTGTGTGTGTGTGTATATGTATATGTGTGTATATATATATATATATATATATATATATATATATATATATATATATATATATATATATATATATATATATATATATATATATATATCTATCTCATCTTCCAAAATTCGAATTTCATATAGACCAAAATCAAATTTTGAATATAAAAGATTAGAATAAAATAGAGAATAATAGAAAAGAATAGACTAGAAAAACAATAGAAGAAAATATAATATATATATTATATTTTCTTCTATTCTGTTCTATTGTTTTTCTAGTCTATTCTTTTCTATTATTTTCTGTTCTAATCTTTTCTATTCAAATTCAGTGTCTCTGAATGTAACATCAAGGGTGGGCTTCTGCCCGCTCACCAATCCTGGAAATACCAAGGCTCGTGGAGATAGGGTGTCCCAGGAACAGGAAGGATCTGCAGTCAGTTGAAGATGCCCGACTGGCCACCTAATGACCCAGGATGTCAGCGGCGCCTGTTTAGGCATAGGTGAGAGTGGCTCAGGATAGCCACTCTGCTGATGAAAAGTCAGTAGCTGAGGATCTGCCTGCAGGGATAAGGCTCACACACGGAAAAGCCCTCCGTGCCATCCAGGCCGTGGCGCCCACTCACCCCGACCAGGAAACTATAGGAGACTATAACGCGTTGGGCCTAATTTCTAACCAGGAGACTATACCAGTGTTTTTCTGTATTTATAGGTTATGTTTTGATATTGTTCTTAATCAGTCAATTGATATGTTTTCACATACATTGACTTCTTATTATAATATTGAATAAAATGATGTCATTATAAAATGTGGTTTGTTTACCTATATTAAATTGGGGTTCCACCCAAAAAAAAAAAATGCATGAAAAATCCTTAAAAAAAAATACAAAAAAAATTTGAATATTTTTTTTTTTTTACTCACCTCTAAATTCCTGTTGCTAGGGGATCCTTCATAGTCTGCCTCTTTCAGTGCCTGGGCTGGTGACATCACTTCCGTCTCGGCACAGGAAGGGCTCAGCTCTGCTCCCTCCTGTCAATCATCTGGGACCCATTACAGGTCCCAGGTGACTGAGCGACCGATCACGGCGCTCGGCACCGCTCGAGCATGCGCAGTGGGTGCCAGTCTGTGAAGCCACAGCCCGGCACCCACAGTTGCAATAGGCTTGAAATGAGAAGATCTGGATGCCGCACACCGGATGTAGTAGAAAACTTGACTTTATTAGAAAGATGGGATCATCAAAAATACAAGACCATCATGTAGAAAGTACAGGATTAGCTGACGCGTTTCGCACTCTGAGCTGAGTGCTTCCCATCTTTCTAATAAAGTCAAGTTTTCTACTACATCCGGTGTGCGGCATCCAGATCTTCTCATTTCAAGCCTGTTCCACTTAGCATTCAGCCAGCACCTGGAACTCTTCAACTCTTGAAATCTCACATCTATCTCACACCTGGGTCTGTGTCCACCTGAGCGGTGAAACACCCTCTTTGCTTTGCCTGCCCACAGTTGCAATACCTGAGGGGGAAACGAGCGGGGCATCGATCCCCCGCATCGCTGGACCCAGGGACAGGTAAGTGTCCAATTAAAAGTCAGCAGCTGCAGTATTTGTAGCTGCTGACTTTTAATTTTTTTTTTTTTTGACTGGCCCTCCTCTTTAAGTTGCCTTCAAAGTCCCAACCCTCTTTGGGGGACCTCTTTTTACATGTCTTCCCCTAGACCCCTCTCACACTGGAGGTGTTTTCTAGGTGCTTTAGTGTTAAATATAGCTCCTGTAAAGCGCCTGAAAAATGCCTTCCCTGCAATCCCAGTGTGAAAGCCTGAGTGCTTTCACACTGGGGCAATGCGCTGGCAGGATGCTAAAAAAGTCCTGCAAGCAGCATCTTTGGGGCGCTTTAGGAGCGGTGTATACACCGCTCCTAAAGCGCCCCTGCTCATTGAAATCAATGGGTAGTGCCGCCAAAGCACCTGCAGTTTGCATGCGCTTTTAACCCTTTATTTGGCCACTAGTGAGGGTTAAAAGCACCCTGCTAGCGGCCGAAAAGCGCCTCTAAAACTATGGTAAAGCGCTGCTAAAACTAGCTGCGCTTTACCGCTAATTCGGCCGCTCTGTCAGTGTGAAAGGGCTCATAGTAAAAGCACCTCCCCCACAGTACACAAACACTGGCTAGGCACACATTTAACCATTTGATCACCCCTAATGTTAACCCCTTCCCTGTCAGTGGCATTAGTACAGTGACAGCGCATATTTTTTTAGCACTGATCACTGTATTAGTGTGACTGGTTCCCACAAATTGTCATTTAGTGCAGTGGTTTTCAACCCCTGTCCTCAGGGCCCACTAACAGGCCAGGTTTTATGTATTACCTTGGGGGAGATGCAGACTAGAATAAGGCAATCACTGAGCAGCAAATGATATCACCTGTGATGTATTTCAGTTATCTTGCAAACCTGGCCTGTTGGTGGGCCCTGAGGACAGGATTGATGACCACTGATTTAGTGTATTATTTGTCTGCCACAATATAGCAGGGTCTCTGCTTTCAGAACATTTTTTTTTTTTTTGGGAGTGTTAGGGTAATTTCTAGCAAAAAAAATGCTGATTTTGATATGTGTTGAAACATTAAAAACTTTCCTGGGACGTGAAGAATCACCTAAGGGTCTGATTAGATCTTTGGATTCTTTTTTGCTGCGTACAAGCTTGGTCATGTGAGTATTATTTAATAAACATTTGCTTTATTTATGCATAACACAGCACAAGATTGCACTGGATTTTACAATGTTTTATGTAATCAAAATGGGGCACCTTGTCCAAAATATGTCTTTTTTTTTTTAGTTTAAAGGTGAACTAACCGATTAACCACTTCAGCCCCGCAAGATTTTACCCCCTCCCTGACAGAGCACTTTTTGCGATTCGGTACTGCGTCGCTTTAACTGACAATTGCGCAGTCGTGCGACGTTGTACCCAAACAAAATTAAAGCGACGCAGTGCTGAATCGCAAAAAGTGCTCTGGTCAGCAAGGGGGTAAAATCTTCCGGGGCTGAAGTGGTTAAAGTCCCACCGTTGGCTGTTTTTTCATGTAGTCTTCATAAAAAATGGGATGTGGTGTCCTCCCTGACCAGGTAACCCTCTATCTTTCTGTCTAATCTATATAATCTAAAAATGCTTCTCAGTGTTAAATCTTTAATCCATTTTCTGCATGTTGAATTTCAAAACCCAGAATAAAGGAATTATAGTGGTAAAAAAAAATTACTCGTGGGTTTAACTAATCATTTTTTTTTTGCATAATTCTCTTTTAAGAGGGCGTGGAAGGGGGTGTGTCCTATGCCTACATACTTTTACTAATAGGTGTCCCTCATTCTCAAAAAGTTGGGAGGTATGTACATGGGCTGAAATTCTGTAACCCCTTGTAGCCCACATAACCCATATGTGTTGTGAGAAAATGAGGGGCTTTAACACATTCTTCAGTGGGCTCTTCTTAAAACTGTTTTGGCCTCAATGTGATGTCTCTCCTTTGTGAGACTGGATCTGAGCACCTTCCCTCCTTCTCCTTCATTTTGGACTAAATGCTCTAAGGCTCAAACCCTGGCTTTATGTACATATGTGAGTACTCAATATTGACTCTATAGAGATATGGTGACACAATATATACATATTTTTGTGTTACATACACACTTCCGCAGGAGCCTCATTTTAAAGTCCCAACCCCATTTTTCTATGTTGTGTTACATACTTTCTGTATTTGTTATACTTTTTCTGTTTAGTCACTGTTACATAAGTTTGGCTACTAATTGTGATGCATCTCCCAGCACCAATAGGAAGAAGCCTTTGGCGAAATGCGTAGAGATCACTATTAGTGATGGTACCTGGCTCTGGAAGATTCCGACTTCATCTATTTGTTCATATAAAATCAAAGCGGATTGGGCCATTTCAAACAGATCTCAATGCATTTAGAACGTCAACATTAGCCAATGGGGGAATGCAAAATATATTCAGCAGAATGTATTTTGGATATATTTTTATTTATTTGGAGTATTCATTTCCTTATTGGGGTTACAGTTGGCAACCGTTAAAGTCATATGCACTTTCTATATTTTCTTTGTTTCTGAATATTGTTTATAGATGTGGTGCCACGTTAATCAGGTGGTGTCTCATTCTTTATCCTCTTTATGACCGCCCCATAGCAGATATATTGCCACAGGGCAGAAATATATATATATATATGTATATGTGTGTGTGTGTGATTCTGCGCTTCCTGGTTTTTGGGCGCTTGATTTTTCACAGTGGGAGCCAATCAGCAGGTCCCGTAGACCTGATGTTTCCCCGGGACCCCTCCGATCGTGACTGAATAACATTCTGCCTATTTAAACAAGGCAGACTGTCATTCTGTGAGTACAGAAGACATGGACCCTGTGTTCCTGTGAAGCAGGAACACTGATCCATGTCTTCAAATACTAAAACCACCTCTCCCACAGTTAGCAAGCACTTACTAGGCAAACATTCAACCCTTTGATTGCCCCTGATGTTAACCCCTTCCCTGCCAGTGTCATTAGTACAGTGACAGTGCATATTTTTAACACTGATCACTGTATTAGCGTCACTGGTCCCCAAGGCCATAGGCTCTAATAGGCTTCAAAAAAGGTGGACTCGTGGCGCAAAGCATTGTGCTCAGAGCCCACCCAGGTGTGTTAGAAAAGCAAATGAATATTCACTTTCCTAACACTAAAACGCCTCTCTGCCAATCAGGTCTGATTGGCTGAAAGGACAGACACTACGATTGGACGCCTATCGGGAAGAGGGGAGGAGACGCACAGAGGACACAGGAGCCACCGCACAGGAGCTGTCTGACCTGCTGCAAGGTCCCACCGCTCGCCGTCAACAGCTGCATGTCAGCCTGACCCGCCTTTGAGACAAGGTAAGTGCCAGGCAGACAGAGGGCGGGGGGTCACAGTGGCACTATTTGATGGGTCACAGTGGCAGCATTTGATGGGTCACAGTGGCAGCATTTGATGGGCACAGTGGCAGCATTTGATGGGCACAGTGGCAGCATTTGATGGACACAGTGAGGCTACAATTGATGGGTTTTTCTCCAGAATTATTCAGTATGTCTGCGCCCCGCCCAAAAATTTTGAGCACCAGCCGCCACTGGCCAAGACAATAAGTAGTGTGGAAGGCCCAGACCCGCAAAGTGTGTCATTCCACAGAGAGCAATGCCATGAATGCTCACACCTTGTTCATGTTTACAGATGCAGGCCATAGGCCACACTGGCTCATCCTTCTGGTTACCAGCCCTATTAACCATTTTTCACCTGGAATACCATCACACACAAGTCTGTATTTTCCTTGGTCCTGGTTAGAGCTTGGAGAATCCATTGGAACACCAGGGACCCATTTTATATGGCTGCCAGAGTTGCCTGGTGCATGATGCCTAAGGGGCTCTTCTCTCTGCCAGAAGTGCGATTTTTTTTCTCTTAACCACCACCCACTCCTGAGACAACCAGGTTTGCACAGCAATTCTGGGCTTCAACAGGCTGGGGGAGGAATCTAATGTCACACATGGCTCCCTGCTCTATGCTATGCAAAGTCTAATCTGAGACTTGAGTGGGGGGAATGGACCCCCCCCCCCTTATACATTCTTATAGGGAAGCATGCACAGCTAAGGCTGTCAATCACCTGCTGTGTGCTGGAGTGGGTCAGTGGCCACCCCAGGGATTCTGTGGTATTGGCATAATTTGCCATAAGTGACTCTTTCAGATATCAGAGGAAGGAGAGAACAGATAGGAACCACACTAGGTGCTTTAGCTCAAGGCAACTACTCACTATAGAGGGATATGCTTTGTCCATTTTTCATTTCAGAGGTTTACTTACAACTTTAACTAAACACAGTTCCTCCCCAACTGAGACAATGATGAGGAAAGGATTTGCTGGAACTGAATTTCTTCAGAGGCAGAAGGAGAACACAATATATAATGTTATAATTCTTCCTGTAAATTACACAAGTAAATGACGTTTGGAAATAATAGTGCAGTGCAAACCCATGCCTTCCACATCTTGATTAACTGTCTCACAGGAGCCGTGCTGTGGCGCTACTTACAGTTCAGGTACGCTGCTCCATAGCTAAATAGGCAATAGTCCTCCATTGATCTCGCATACCGTCCCCCAGGCACAAGGGGGCGCCATCCTGCCAGGGGCAAAGAACTTCCGCCTTACACTAAATATAGATAAATGCAGTGGTCTAGATAATTAAATACTTTCATATATCTCAAATAAACATTGAGTTAAATTGCATATTGACAATCAATAATGTAGACAAAACCTGAAGTGATGTGGTATTACAACGCATACATGGTAGGGAAATCGAGGAAAGCTGGAAGCCGCACACCGGTGTAATGATGAATGCTTTTATTGGTAAAAAGCTAAATCATGGGGGCGTGGCCTGGAGAGCGATGGGGTAGGACGTGTGCAGTGAGAGCTCCCCTTGCCCATACTCCTGCAACACCATCCTGCTGTAATCCTGGCGATCCTAACTTAAATACAGTGCCCAGCAAGCCTGCTTTGTTCCCTGACTGGCCAGTTATCCAGCCTTCTGGAGCGCCATCTGCGGCCGCGATCATCGGATCTCCCCGCCCGGGGACTGCCTGTAGGACAGACCGCGGCTTCGGCCTAGTCCGTGGAGCGGCGGCCATCTTGCTGCACCCGGCGGCGGCTCCTACACATTTTCTGGCCACATCTTGCTCCCCAGAGACTCAGGGTTACCTGCCCTGGCCACCGGACTACCTGTGGACACTGCCACAGCATCTTTACACCCTGTAGCAGCTGGCTGGAAGGTTTGACCTGGTGCCTGTATTGGCGGCTATCTTGCTACACCCGGCGGCAGCTCCTACACATCTCTGATGAAGTCACGTGACGTGACGATACGCGTGAGATTTGGAGCACAGGAACTGTCACAGACTGATGATAGGATACGAGCTCGGCACTCGTGGATGTTTTTTACTATAGCCTTCTGCTAAATGTAAGTGTACCATGTTGTTTTTAACCTAATAAACTGATTTATATACGGGATCACGCTATGTGCACTCTCTTCCAATACTCTACATATATGCATCCCATTGTGACGAGCATTGAGGAAATGGGGATGGTTTGAGGACACCCTTTTTGAGGTATACGAACTCGGCGTTCGTTGGATTGACGCCCACACTCATTTTACAAAAGTGAGTGCATCCCCCTTCTGTGTCCTGTCCCTTTTGTCCACTTTGGCCGCCACGGAGTTATACTATACACTGTCTGCTTATGTTTTTTATATACCATCCTGCACACCCACCACCCGAATCGCCTGAACTACTGGATGGGACCCTTGCCTGCTGGTGATTTGTTGTTGGATTACAAGCTGTTGTCTTGCAGCAGTAAGGTGAGCTGCTTGGGAGCACAGAGGTGTCCCCACTGAAGACTTTTTTCCCTTCCCTGTGGCTTGTGGACTTGCCTTTTTGGAACTGATGACTCATTGTTTGAGCACTTTGTACTACAAGGTGGTGGGACTGTTCACCATTTATTTATTTTTCTTGGAGTCACTAATAAGTATTTGCTGAGTTACCACATATGTGCTAGTATGATACTAGCCCCTTTGCACTGAGATTTTTTCTTTTCTTTTTTGTCAGTATTTACAATATTTTTATGTGCTAGTATGATACTAGCCCTCATGCACATGGACTTCGTTTGATTTATATATTTTATTTTGTTCAATTTTTTTTGTACCCACACTGTATTTGTCACTCATTTCATAGCTTTTTATACGCTTTAGTCTATTTTGTTTCTTCAGTTTATTCGGATTTAGTGCTCATTAGACCGCAATTTATTACATTTCATTACACTTTTATATTTTGTATAATTTTTCCATTTTGCCTTTTGGAACTGATGACTCATTGTTTGAGCACTTTGTACTACAAGGCGGTGGGACTGTTCACCATTTAGTTATTTACTTGAAGTCACCATTAAGTATTTGCTGAGTTACTACATATGTGCTAGTATGATACTAGCCCTTTTGCACTGAGTTTTATCTTTTGATAAGTATTTGCTGAGTTGCCACATATGTGCTAGTATGGTACTAGCCCTTTTGCACTGAGATTTTTCTTTTGATAAGTATTTGTTGTGTTACCACATATGTGCTAGTATGGTACTAGCCCTTTTGCACTATGATTTTTCTTTTCTTCTGTTTCAGTATTTACATGATATTTTTTATGTGCTAGTATGATACTAGCCCTCATGCTAATTATACCTTTATATTTTGTATAATTTTTTCATTTTTCATTCACCTCTCTATACATTTGAGCTAGCCCCTTCCCCTCCCTCCTCCTTCCTTCCCCTCTTATCACAGCGCAATCACCACTTACTTTATTCCTACACATTTCCTTGCCACATCTTGCTCCCCAGAGACTCCTGGTTACCTGCCCTGGCCACCGGATTTCCTGTGGGCACTGCCACAGCATTTCTACACCCTGTAGCAGCTGGTTGGAAGGTCTGAGGCCCCGACCTGGTCCCTGGAGCAGCGGCCATCTTGCTACACCCAGAGACAGCCCTATAGGATTCCCTGGCCTGCTCGGCTCCCCGGAGACTGATCTTTGCCTCCCTCGCATTCCTCTGGCCGTATTCTATAGCCCCTATTGTGCCGCTCTAAAACTGCGAAGAGAGGGGATCACCGAGGACTCGGCCCTGAAAGCAGCGGCCATATTAATACACCCAGAGATTCCTCCGACCACCTCTGCACTATGTCTCCACCGAAAAAGGCTTCCGAGGCTACTGACAAGCTTGCCAAGTATCGTCGCCTTGAAGAAGACCAACAGGCCAAAGATGGTGCCGGTCCCTCTCCGACCACGGAAAATTCTACGGCGGCCACAAACAAAGTACTAGATGCTATTGCCCTATGCCAGAGCACGCTCACCACCAAAATCGAGGAAGTCAAAATTGATGTGTCTCTTATCCGACAAGACCTCACTACCCTGCAAGACCGCGTGGCAGAGACAGAGACCCGTATTAGTAGAGCGGAGGATATATTGCACCCCCTGCAACATACTACTGATGAGGTGCGCCGGCAGCTTCAGCAGATCAGTGCAAAACAGGATGACATGGAGAATCGCCTCCGGAGATGTAATCTCTGATTTATCGGCCTTCCTGAGAATGCTGAGGGCAGCGACGCGGCAAGTTTTCTTGAAAACCTCCTGACATCCACCTTCGGCAGAGATGCATTCTCGGTAATGTTTGCGGTGGAAAGGGCTCATCGAATCCCTGCCCGTCCTCCTCCTTCGGGGGCTCCACCGCGTACCCTGATAGCGAAGTTCCTCAACTTCAGGGACCGAGACAAGATCCTCCGCCTGACCAGGGGGAAGGGGAATATTCCCCATACCAACACTAGTGTGGCCGTATTTCCGGACTTTTCCAACGAGGTACAATGACAAAGATCCAAGTTTCAGGATGTTAAACGACGCCTCCGAGTACTGCACCTCAAATACGCTATGCTGTATCCTGCAAAGCTCCATGTCGAGTGCGACAGCCGAACCCACTTTTTTGAAGACCCTGAATTAGCATCCGCTTGGATTGACCAGAGGGATCACTGAGACTGAATGTATCACTTAGCCTTTAAGCAGTGAGTACTTTACCCTTTTTTCTACCTCTACTTCCCCCGGTACCAGCAATATCATCCACTGCTTTACTACTGAGCCTCTCAGTGGGCACCTTGCACGTACATATCCTTTGCTGGAGCTGGAGGGTGGACTTGCAAATCCTTTCCAGCCCTATACTGGATCTCACAGTGTGCCTACTGTCTCCAAGTGACCTCATTGACTCATGTTCCCCGATTTCCCCTTACCTGTGAGATGCCTTTAGAGAACAACAGATTGATCGTCATTCAGCACTCTGTTACTTTACTTTATCTACCACCTTGATGGCAAGTGGAGTCCCCCCCCTGCGCAACTGTAATGGCGCTACATTTTTGTGGCCCCTACACCCCATGCACTTCTCAGGGAAGAAGTCACCCCCTAGTGTTTTTGTGAATTTCTTCATTTCCCGTTGTATGACTGTTTTTTTTCCCATTTGTTTTTATTCCTGTTCTTATGGGTATCTATGCTCCTCTGAAATTAAGTCCCTGGCCTCCAACGGGTCCTATACGTTGGATGTCCCTAGTTGATACCTGGTTATGGGATATTATGTCTGTGCCAAGTTTGGGTGGCACTGGACTGGGAGGGAGGGAAAATGTTGTGGTTGTTATTTTTCTCACACCACCATGTTTGCAACTGTTTGTTTACGCTAAAGGTACTATGTTATTATCATACATGCACTGTCGTTACTGGTTATCATTGTGTTTTATGTTATCTGATGTGGCTATGTCTGCTCTGCCGGTCCTGGTCCAGCCGCGGATCATTATCCATACCCTTTTCCCGCCATGAGTTCTCTGAAGTTCCTTACATGGAATGTTAGGGGCTTGCGCAATAAGATTAAATGCACAGCCGCCCTGACATTCCTTAAGTCCCAACATGCCGATATCATCACCCTAGTTGAGACCCACGTCACGGGCCACTTGCAATCCTCTCTTAAAAAACCCCGGATTGGTTAGGCATATCACACCACCCACACTTCTTATTCCAGAGGTGTATCGGTCCTGATTGCTAAAAGGGTTCCGTTTCAGCTAATACTACTCCAGACGGACCGGCAGGGCAGATATATATTTATACACGCCGCTATTAATGGAGCCCCTATTCTGATACTAGCCTGCTACATCCCCCCCCCCATACAACTCACTTGTGATTAAGGAGGGCCTTGCCTTTATGGCACAATACACATCTGTACCAGCGGTGTGGATGGGGGACTTTAATATGACCCTCATTCCCACTCTAGACCGAATGGGCACACCGGACCTCCCCCTAAACCCACCGGCCCATACCAGACTACACCGGATACTGACTGATTTTGCTGTTGTTGACACTTGGCGCCACAAACACCCACACTCTAAAGTCTTTTCATGTTTCTCAGCCAGTCATAACACAATGTCACAAATTGATTTTATTATAATTTCAAAGACCCTGACACCCAAACTGGGAGACGCGGGCTTTGCTCCGCGAATACTCTCAGATCACGCCCCTTATTGGATTACGATTCAGCTCCTCAAGGCCTCCCCTGCTCCTTCTTGGTGGTTAAACCCATTTTGGCTGACTGCCCCGCAGGACCAGGATAATATCCCCACGGAATTGCAATACCATTTTACAGCCAACAGGGAGTCAGCCGCACCTGGTGTAGTGTGGGAGACGTTTAAGCTCCATGCCCGCTCCCTGCTCTCCACATGTATTAATAGACTTAAGCGATCATCGAAACTCATTGTCCAACAGGCTACAGAACACCTACAGGTGCTGGAGGAGGCATTCCACCGGGACCCCTCGCCTAGCGCTGCCAACAATCTCAAGATCCAGACGCGACAGGTCTCCCAACTACATATTGAAAAGGCCAAGCAACGCATCTTTTTCTGTAGGCAGAGGGTATTTGAGTATGGAGAAAGATCGGGCAAACTCCTTGCATATCTTGCTCACTTAGATTTGCGTCCCCCGGTGGTGGTGTCGTTGACTGACCCCCAGGGGAACAACGTCACTGATCCGCAACAAGTAGCGGAGGAATTTGCGAGATTTTACCGTGCACTTTACACCTCCTGGGTCACTCACACTCCCCAAGATACCAAAGACTATTTAGCGAGAATTAAATTCCCTAGATTGACTGATGCCCAACGTGAACTTTTAGAAGCTCCCATTACTAAGGAAGATATCTCTGAGGCCATCTTCTGTCTGGCTGCATCTAAGGCTCCGGGTTCAGATGGCCTACCACTTGAATTTTATGCCACCTACTCTGAAATTTTAATCCCTAAACTTCATGATCTATACAAATCCATATTTGATACAGGAATCCTACCCCCCCTCTATGAGAGAAGCTCAAATTGTGGTAATCCCTAAGCCTGGTAAGGACCCTAAATACCTGGAGTCTTATAGACCCATCTCCTTACTACAGGTAGACATTAAAATACTTGCCAAGATTCTAGCCTCCCGCCTTAACCAAGTCATTCTTTCCCTGATCCACCCTGATCAGACAGGCTTTATGCTGGGGAAGAACACTGCTATGAATATTCGCCGTCTATTTATGAATATTCAGGGTCATGGTGGCTCTGGACGCCGCCAAGGCCTTCGATTTCGTGGAGTGGAACTACCTATGGGAATGCCTCTCAAGATTTGGACTTGGCCCCAACTTTGTCCGCTGGGTCCAGCTCCTGTATCAACCCCCTAAGGCTAAGGTGTTTGTAAATGGCTGGCTCTCCGATCAATTCCCGCTGGAGAAAGGGACCCGACAAGGCTGCCCCCTTTCCCCCATGCTGTATGCATTGGCTGTGGAGCCATTGGCCATTATGGTTCGTGCGGACAACAATATTCTAGGCCTCAGGATAGGGAATCTGGAAGAAAAGATTGGGATGTATGCAGATGATACGCTCCTCTACTTGGCCGACTCGGGTCCCTCCCTCGTAACAGCCCTCCACTCCATAGAGCATATTGGTAGTCACTCGGGCCTAAGCATAAATTGGTCTAAATCCCAGATCCTTCCGATTGATCATTTCCCCCCCGCACTCACATCCCCCCTCTGACGCTCCCCAGGGTCTCTGTAATCAAGTACCTCGGTGTGCAGGTTACTAGATCGCTTACAGACTACACACTCCTGAATATTGAACCCTTGTACACTCTGATCAAGACTAAGACACAAAATTGGGCTCGACTACCCCTGGGTGTCATGAGATGCATCTGTCTAGTCAAAATGATACTTCTCCCAAAAATCTGGTGTGGAATGCTCCCCTGTATATACCACAAACATTTTTCAAGACAATTGAATCTATTCTCAATTCGTTTATATGGGGACACAGCAGACATAAATTATCCTGGAAAATACTTAAGAATCCAGTGACATTGGGAGGAGTTGCTCTTCCAGATTTTCAGGATTATTATCTTGCCTCCCAATTATCCCACTTCTATCATTTTGACAAGAACGAGCTACCAAGATACCAACTACTAATCTGTGAACACCCTAATAACCCTGCTCATACCCAACTTCAGTCAGTCCTAAGGGAGCAATCGACAGGACATACTCCCCTATACAAAGCAGGCATGTTGACACATCATCGAAGGGTGTGGCGGTTGGCACTACAAAAGCTTGGGACTCCGCTGATTCATTCCCACACCCCCTTTGGTTCAACACACGCATGCCTGAGCTGTTGTCTATCCCAGACCCAGAGGTCTGGATACGCAACGGAATCTTGTATATACACCAGATTATGACCACCACGGGACTTAAAACATTCCAAACACTAAAAGATGAATTCTCACTTCCCAACCACCTCCTTTTCAGGTACTTACAACTTCGCCATGCTATACAAACTCAGTTTGCTGGTTGTAACCCATCCCTTATAGTCCCCTCCATAGTTGACACGATTACAGGTGCCGAGCCAGCCAAACTAATCTCTACTCTCTACTCCGCCATCCGTCTTCCCAACTCCTTAGCTTTGGCCTATAGTGCTAAGACTAGATGGGAGGCGGACGTTGGACCGATTGAGGATGAGGATTGGGATGAGATCTTGGAAGACGTAAAAAAAGTTTCCCCTAAACTGTCAGACCGCCTAACACAGTTATATATTATACATAGGACATATCTGACTCCTCAGAGGTTAGTGCGCTTCCAACCCATGTATAATTCAGGATGCCGACTATGCGACTATACCCCGGGCTCCTTCTATCACCTCATATGGTCCTGCCCAACTATTCAAGCGTATTGGATACAAGTAATACGCTTCCTGCATGATCAAATGGGCTCCCTGGCTACCCTAGATCCTAAGATATGTCTGCTCGGCCTGCTACCTGATTTAGATGTTGACAAACCCCTCCGTACCTTTTTACGAGAAAAGTGATTGCCCGTAATTGGATGCACGCCCTACCCCCTACAATCCAGTGTTGGAAAAAAGAAATCAATGACACTCTTCCATATAGGAAGCTGATTTATGCACATAGAGGATGCCCGCTTAAATACGAGCAGGTCTGGAACAGATGGTTGGAGGATGGTGAAACATGTACTTGAAATGTTGTCATGTTTTATCTTTTATTTTCTTCTCTTCTCTCCCCCCCCCCCTTTTTTTTCCCCCTTCTTCTCTATTGTGTACCGGCTTCATGTCCGATGGATATGTTATCCTATATCATGTAGATGACTTAATCTACTCATGTATATATTACTGATTTGGCCATGTTGGCTTATGTTATTTTATGTACCAAGCATATATTTTCTCAATAAAGTTGGTTTTTCTAATTAAAAAAAAAAAAAAAAAAAGCTAAATCATAAAGGAACACAAAACACTACAGCAGAAGCGCACAGAAACAGCTGACGCGTTTCACACTCACGATGAGTGCTTACTCATAGCTGACATGCATGGAAATACATAACATATTTAAAGCCTATGTTGGAAACCTATGTGGTCATGTGATCGTATTGATCATTGACAGCAGCTGAAGGTCAATCATGCCAATTCTCGGCACCTGTTGTTAAACTAATAGGCTTTAATGGTAGAGTCTCCCATGTAAATGATATATATAAGCAGCAGTGGAAAAAGGAAAAAATAAATAAATGGTGAATGAATGTAATGTAAAATAGCATATAAATGAAAAAAGAATTGTTGTTAATGTTAATGAACTCTTCATTCCAGAACATCCCATCATGCCTATATTCCACCACTTACCCAAGGTCCATAAAGGACTTCATCCCCTTACAGGCCGACCTATTGTTGCGGGCATAGGTTCTCTAAATGAACGCTTGGGTGAGTGGGTGGATTCCCAATTACAACCTTTGGTAACCAGCCTGCCTGGTTACTTAAGAGACACAAAACATCTACTGAACAAACTTCAAAATTTTAAATGGGAAAACTACTACAAGTGGATTAGTTGTGATGTTACTAGCCTCTATTCCAGTATCCCACACCACCTGGGTCTTCAGGCAGTTGCCTGGGCCCTCAAGAAATCGGGAAAATATTCACTAACATTGCAGGAATTTATTCTACAAGCCCTGGAGTATCTACTTACCCACAACCTTTTCATGTTTGACGGGGGCTATTATCTCCAGAGATGCGGGGCCTCTATGGGGGCAAAATTTTCGCTCTCACTTGCCAACATCTTTATGGGTTGGTGGGAGAGGTCCCGCATCTTAGGACATGATAGCCCCTGCCATTCAGATACAGTCTTTTACTGTCGCTTTATTGACGACCTGTTATTTATTACATCAGATGAGGATGCAAACCTTGACACTTGGCTATCTTATTTCAATAATAACGATCTTAACCTGAAATTTACGTGTACAATACGATCTCATAGTATAGAATTTCTAGATGTCAAACTTACAGGTACAGGGGGTTCCATTCATACCACCCTGTACAGGAAACCCACTGCGGGTAACACTCTTTTGAGAGCAGATTCTGCACATCCCAATCATACTATCCGAGGTGTACCATATGGTCAATTCCTGAGGCTAAAACGCCTATGTAGCACACCTGAGAGCTTCCAAATAGAAGCGAACAACATGGTCCAGCATTTTAAGGCATGAGGATATGGAGATGCCCTGGTTAATAAAACATTTACCAGGGCCAGCACTATCCCTAGACAGTCTCTTTTACAGGACAAGAAATCACCACGTTCCTCTCTTAATAACTTCCCGGTTTTTTCAACACCCTTCAGTGCAGAGTTCAATAAAATTAAAAACATAATTACTCGATTATCTTTCTATCTTATCAAATGACCCTGTATATGACTAAATTCTCTCCAAAGGCATCAAGGTGGTTTCTCGCAGAGCACCCACTTTGAGGAGCTCTTTGTCACCTAGTCTGGTGTCGACTGAAACATCTAAATCTAACTGGTTAAATCTTGTGGGCAACTACAAATGTGGCAAAAGAAGTTGCAATTATTGCAGCCATATTAGAAAAGGCAAACAGATAAAATCCTGCACAAATGGCAAAATCTTTAACATCTCCTCATTCATAAACTGTAATACTCAATATATAGTATATGTCATTACCTGTGACATCTGTCAAATATGTAGGACGCACGACACGACGTCTTAGAGATCGTTTATATGACCATTTACACGATATAGAAAAGGATAAACTAACCAACGTAGCTAAACACTGGATCTTTGTGCATCAGAAGGACATATGGAGCCTCTATATTCAAGGCATAGAGAAAATTGTGACACCCATTAGAGGGGGGGATAGATTTCAATTACTTTGTAAACGCGAAGTGCACTGGATATTCTTTTTGAACACCAGAATTCCACTAGGTTTGAATTTTGAATGGGATGTTTCCTATTATTATGAGTAAAATCTTGACATCTATCCTCCCCATGTTTGTCACATCTCAATCCCCATTATAATCTTTATCAGAATATCAATGTTTTCTCTCTCATTGCTTGCTCCCTCATCATACATCTATTGTCAAAAGATGCGATCAATTAGGTTGTACCCTTGATTGTCACCGTCCACATATACGTGTTTTTTCATATACGGTACATGAGTTACTTTTGTAGCCTCATAACTTCACGGGCGTTGAACGTTTTCCAATCAATAGGATATTATATATACAAAATCTTACACATATACCGGTAATCTACTATGGTTTTCAATATATATAATCAACAACCTTGTGAGAGTTCTTTGTGGGATCCACATTAGTTGGGACAATAGTTATTTTATATATAAACATAAAAACGTCCTTTCACTTTTGGATTCCTATACATATAAATCCTTTTTGGGTCAGGACTAGTGGTTCAAGTATATATCTAATATCAGTATGCATTAGAATTATAATTTTGTCACGTGATCATTTATAAATATTTTCACTGATTACTTGAAATATATCCACGTTCCTGATAAGCGCAGTACAGTTTTTCTGTGAACAACATCATTTTAGTATTGATGGAATTGTTCATTTATTATGTTATTTAGTTTTGATCAACAAAAAAAGAGTTTTTATTACAGTCTTAGATTAATCTGTCTACATTATTGTCATGATTGAGTAAAATCTCTCATTTTCACTTTTCTGTTATAGATCGGATTTGTTTCTTGAGCTAAATGTCTGCCTATGAAAAACTACCAACATTGTTTCATTTCTGTATTTCTTAACACACTGCTGTATTATCATCAACAGTTAATGACAGTTACATTTTACATAGAATAGTAGCAACACCTGTTGTTTTACATTCCCCTCTTTTCTCTCTCATTTACTGAAATCCGTGTTCTTTATATATTTTGTACAGACTGAAACAAGTTTCCACATATCTAGCCTGTAGGTCTATACAGACAAAGGCAGACATATGCACACGAGTAAGCCAATTTGGATACGAGTTATCCTGGCTTCTCTGTTTTCTGCTGACAGCGATCTTCGCTTTTGTTAGAAATATTTTTATTAATTTCTCTTTCATTTACATTCTTACATTTATCCTGGTCAGTGCTGCATTTATTATGGGTTCCATGCTCTGCACTGCGGACCAGGATTTAAACCGAATTCTAGTCGCTCATGAGAACATACACAAGCCGATCCTTATTCAGATCTAAGTACTATGGCTTTTAAACACACACATTATATAATGCCACTTTATTAATCTAATCCCTTCTTTTCACTCAACAATATTATTTATTAAAATCGTTATCTCCTATTTTAGCTTCATTTGAATATACATGGCACATATTTACTGGTTCCATCTTTCAGTTCCACTGCACATATCGCTTTGTGTAGGCGATCTTCCTGTGCACATAATCACATTATCACACATGTATAATTATACAGGTTTTTTTATTTTCATACATTTGTGCACACAATATTACATATGTAAATTTTTACTTTATTTTTTGAAACATGTTCATTTGGACAATGATTTTTTCAGATTTCACACCATTATTATCATTATTTTTTCTACATTCTGGTTATATACTTTCATCTGCAAAGATATTTTCGCATATATACACATTACACAATATTATATTTCACACATTAACAACAATTCTTTTTTCGTTTATATGCTCTTTTACTTTTACTTTTTTATTCATTCACCATTTATTTATTTTTTCCTTTTTCCACTGCTGCTTATATATCATTCACATGGGAGTCTCTACCGTTAAAGCCTATTAGTTTAACAACAGGTGCCGAGAATTGGCATGATTGACCTTCAGCTGCTGTCAATGATCAATACGATCACATGACCACATAGGTTTCCATCATAGGCTTTAAATATGTTATGTATTTCCATGTATGCCAGCTATGAGTAAGCACTCATCGTGAGTGTGAAACACGTCAACTGTTTCTGTACGCTTCTGCTGTAGTGTTTTGTGTTCCTTTATGATTTAGCTTTTTACCAATAAAAGCATTCATCATTACACCGGTGTGCGGCTTCCAGCTTTCTGCGATTTTCCTGCTTCATCTTGCATCAGCCAGCACCTGGGACACTTCCCCTTTGAACGATAAAACTACACTGGCTTTTATCTCCACTGGTTTGTGCCTACCTGAGTGGTGGGACCCTTCTCTGCTTGTTTTGCATCTCTGGGGTCCATACAGCATTCACTGGATATGAATATTCCTCCAGGACTGTACATGGACATCACAGGGGAAACATTCTTGCACCCATCTGAGCAGTGAATCACCAATCCCAGAGAGAGGCTTATACTGTAAAATCTTGGATTGAGAGTAACTTGGTTTGAGAGAGTTTTGCAAGACAAGCTAAATTTTTAAATACATTTTGTCTTGATATACAAGTAGTGTCATGTCACAACTGTGTATAAAAGAGAAGAGAGACGTCTCTTCTCTATTGTGCAGCAATATGGTTACATTTAATGAAGGTACAACATTTGGAAACTCACATGGTTGATGATTAAAACAGACACATCTAAGTATGCAGGCATCTGGGGTAAAGCTGTCCAAATAGACCATCCTCCGCACCACCATCGATGTCATCCGATCCACGAGTGCTTCAATCCTTGCTTTCAGATCGCTCTACTGCAGGGTAGTCTTCCCGGTCACGATTGCAGACTGACAGTGGTAAGAGCCGGCGGTGCAGAGGACCGCTATGTTGACAGCTTTACCCCTGGTGCCTGCATACTTGGATGTCAACCATGTGAGTTGCTAAATGTTGTATACCTTCATTAAATGTAACCATATTGCTACACTTAGAGGCGCCTCTCTTCTCTTTTATACTCTGGAGCTCCTGCTGGATTTTGCTTCTAATCCCCTTGTGGAGGCTTCCATTTGTGGATGGACATTCGATAGTTACACAACCTGATCACATTGCTCTAATCTTTTTTTATGGACTTTAAACTGAAGGACTTATGAATAAATGGTTGTGGAATGAATTATCTGAGTTTCCATTATTTCTTATGAGGAAATTCACTTTAATATACAAGTGCTTTGGATTACAAGCATGTTTCCGGAACAAATTATGCTCTCAAACAAAGGTTTTACTGTAGTGTAGTATTTATTTTCAAGAAAAGATTAAAAGTATAAAAAAAACTTTAAAAACAAACATAGTAATCCACAAGTTAAAGTGCTAAGACATACTGTATATACTGCTGGGTCTCACCACTTACATCTTATGCCGCCAGACTACAAGAAGAATGGCAGCTGGACCTCAAGCGTATCACAGTAATAACATGTTTGTATGTTCAGAGAAAAAGTTGGTAGTAGATAACTTACTCCTAAAAACAGAATGGTGGCTGGACCTCAGGCATGTAAGATAAAACTATTGGGTTGAGGTCAGGACTCTGTGCAGGCCAGTCAAGTTCCTCCACCCCAAACTCGCTCATCTATGTCTTTATAGATAGAACACCTTTGGGATGAATTAGAGCGGAGACTGCGAGCCAGGCCTTCTCGTCCAACATCAGTGCCTGACCTCACAAATGCGCTTCTGGAAGAATGGTCAAACATTCCCATAGACACACTCCCAAACTTTGTGGACAGCCTTCCCAGAAGAGTTGAAGCTGTTATACCTGCAAAGGGTGGGCCAACTCAATATTGAACCCTACAGACTAATGCCCCGTACACACGGTCGGACTTTGTTCGGACATTCCGACAACAAAATCCTCAGTTTTTTTCCGACGGATGTTGGCTCAAACTTGTTTTGCCTACACACGGTCGCACAAAGTTGTCAGAATTTCCGATCGCCAAGAACGCGGTGACGTCAAGCACGTACGACGAGACTAGAAAAGGCCAGTTCAGAACCAAGCGAGGCACCCTATGGGCTCCTTTTGCTAATCTCGTGTTAGTAAAAGTTTGGTGAGAGACGATTCACGCTTTTTCAGACTCGTGGCTTTCAGATCGTTTTCTGCCGTTCAGTTTGTGCTTGTGGGTTTGTATCTGCTCTTCAGTGCGTGCAGTCAGTTCGTATTGGAGTGTTCTGTGCGATCTTGTCCGTTCGTTGCTGTTTTTCAGGTCGCTCTTCACAGGCCTTGCTGTTCTTCAGTGCGTTCTGTTACTTCGTTCTGAGCAGCCGACCGTTTTCTAGCCATGTTGCGTATGCGTACTCCTCGTAGAGTTCGTGCTGTGCGGGGGCTTGGTGTTGGGGTCCTGACCTTGACACAAGTCCAGTCCATGAACAGGGTGGGGAGGAGTTCATGGACCAAGAATTGGTTGCTTCAGCGTGACCAGTTCTGTCATATGCCTTTGCTCCGTGAGATCCGTGAGAATAATCCTGATGATTTCAGGAACTTTCTCAGGATGACGGACCCCGTATTTCACCGTTTGTTGGCCCTATATCAGCAGGCAGGATACCTGCATGAGGCAAGCCCTCACCCCGGAACAGAGAGTTTTAAATTATCGGCTGGCCAGAGCCCGAAGAGTGGTGGAGAACACATTTGGAATCCTGGCCAGCCGGTTCCGATTATTTATGACACCCATCCATATGGCGGAGTATAAACTGAACCATATAATACTTGCCTGCTGTGTTCTCCATAATTTTCTACGAAAACATTCAGCCAACTATGCTGGCTCAGTTGGGCCTGAGGCCGGAATCCCAAATACATCAACATTGACGGCACTTGAAAGCGGCCGTCCTGGCTTGCCCTCCCTGAATGCCCGTGATGTCCGGTTACGATACCTGGAGTTCTTTGCGGGTAGGGGGGCTATCAATATGCCAGACAATATGTGACACCTTTTTCAAATAAAAAACAACCAAAAGAAATTCTTGGTGGACATTTACTGCTTGTGTTTGTTTTAGCTGACCCTGACAGAAATGTGTTGAGTGCAGAAAATGTCGTGATTGGGTAACCTTTATAAAAAACAGTGTTGGCTGGTACTTCCTAAATGCAAAAACACATTTCACTACAAGTGCACTTGCAACTGCACTGAACCTGCACTTGTAGTGCAAAGAGGATTTGCCCTTAGGAAATAACCCCCATTTGTGCATAAAACAACAATTACATCACCCCAAAAGTGTTGTAGTGTTGAGACAATAATCCACACATTCTTGAGTAAGGCACTTTTTTATACCTGCACAATCACATGCGCATTTACCAAAGGTTTTTAAAACAAACCAACATGTTTGTTGTATAACAATGTTTGCAGTAGCATTATGAAAAATCAAAATATCCATTTCAGATAAAACAGGCCTGTGTAAAACCAACAAGAAAGCCAAAAAACTTGAACTTACAAAGTTCACATTAGGTAAAACCTGAAGGCTATATCAGACATCAGTATTTAGGAACTGGGTTTGATATAGCGTTCAGATGGGGGGAAATCACCCCTGGAAAAGCCAAATTTGGAAGATGCACACCAATTTACGAATGTCAACATGTGCTATCTGCCATCAGGGGGGATCAAGGGACGTGTTTTGGGGGAGCAAGCCCTTCCTCAACGCTACTTTATAATTGAGGAAGGGGTTGCCCCCCCAAAACGCGTCCATTGATCTCCCGTGATGGCAGATAGCACATGTTGGCACACTGTGTGTATCCTCCAAATTTGGCTTTTCTAAACATTGAAAAAAGTTTGGTACGATAAAACAGGTGATTTTGTGGGGTTTAAATTCGCCCCAAAACATCAATGATGTTATTATTTTTTTTAATAACATCACTGATTTGTTGCTGGATGTTTTGCAATTGGAGATTGCACCCCATGATCTCCCCGATCAGTATCTGGGCACTTTCTGATGTAAAGCGTTCGGGATCCCTCACATCACGATCACCTAAAAAGAGATAAAGAACAAAAAAAAAGGTCTCAAAAATCTGCCACCAGCCATCTCTTTTACCTGAGTCTGTGGTCGCAGACACTCACCTGTTGTGGTGCCAATCTCCACCACATCTTCTTCTTCCTCCTGCTCAGCTTCTTGGGTTGGTATTTCCCCTTCTTCCAGAGAGGGGGGGGGTCTCTGGTCTCCTGGGATGAGGGGTGTCCGAGTCTTTTCTCCCCTATGTAAAACAAAAATGGTATACTTAGCACACAGATATTTGATGGCAGAACTATAGAAATAGGAAACATTGCTTGGAAGTGGGGTACAATTGTCTATTTTAGCCGAGTTCCAAGATGTATATTTTTTATTGCCCTTTGTCAAGCTGCAATACTTTACCTGTTTGGTACAAGCTTCACAGATGAAGACCCCCCTATAGTATACACTGGAGCACCTGTGTGGCCCCCTAATAAAAATGGTGTTCTTGTGTCCCACACTAGTGCTCCAGTGTCCAGATGTGAAAACAGCTGCTCAGTGTCCTCTCCTTACACAGAATCTAGTTTGCATTTCATTCTAGTAACAAACCCATCTACACAAACAAATATTTGGCATCCAAGTAGGCCCCCAAAAATGTGTGAAAATGCATATGGCCTAAACAATGGTGTTCTAGGGGCCGAAAGAAAAATGTTTGATACAAACGAATAATGGGCCATGAACATTAAAGTTGACCTTTTTAAACGTTACAATTACTAAAAGCATATGGAGCAGAACGAACGGAATAAAGACAGAAAGAATAGGAACACAGCACAACTACTTACTTTTTTGCAGCACTCTCCGGATCTTTCGGTACTGCTCTGGCTCTCTCAACTTCAGGTCCGACCACCGCTTCCTGAGCTGATCTTTTGATCTTCGTACCCCGAAATTCCTCTCCAGACTCCGGACCACTTTACCAATGATTTTGGCCTTTCTGATGTTGGGGTGGGGGTAAGGCCCATATTTTCCGTCATAGTCGGACTTCTTCATGATGTCGACCATCTCCAACATCTCCCCAAACGACATATTTGTGGCCTTAAAACGTCTCCTTCTGGATCGGGACGTGCCTGGATCCGCCCCTTTCTCCTCCTCCTCGTTGCTACAATTAGCCCGCATCTGCTGTATGTCCGCCATCATGCTCTTCCCCCACTGCGTCGAACGAAAAGGGGCGGGGAATACACTAGAAAGAACGTCAGGGGCGGGCGGATTTACACGCATGCGCAGTGTATATAAAGCGTAACACGCGTGCGTATTACGTTTGATCTGTGAGCGGAGGAAGGAGCATTGAACGCGGCGATCGTAAGAACGAAGGTAAGAGACAAACTTGGGCCTATACTGCTTCTATAGATTGAGGCCTATATTGTAACAAGATTAGGAGAGTTTGGTGTGACATTAGGCTTTGTCTTGTGTTGTGTCTTGCAGTGAACATGGATATGGTACTGGAAGATCAGGACTTCATTTCAGTCTTCATAGAGATGCTAAGGGAGCTGCCCTGTCTGTGGGAGATTAAACACCCCCATTACAAGAACCAAGCAAAGAGGAAGGCAGCACTGGAGCAATTGTGTGAAATTGTGAAGCAGGTGATCCCCACGGCAGACATCACTTTTTTAAAGATTTTCATTGGTGGCCTGAGGAGCACATATCTGAGGGAGCGCAATAAAGTCCTGGATTCACAGAGATCCGGAGCAGCAGATGACATCTATGTCCCCAGGATGTTGTACTACGACAGGCTGCACTTTCTGGCAGGCCAGACTGAACCCAGGCCATCCCTCTCCAGTCTTCCTTCCACGCTTCCTTCCCCCCCGGCTGAGGCTTCTGACGCCCAACCTGGGCCTTCCAGGCCACATGTGGAGGAGCCCAGATTGAGCCAGGTATAGCATTCCTCTAAATATTTCTGCTTGTCCAATCAATGATGTTAACTAGATGTTAGTTGGGAGTACTAATTTATGATTGTGATTGATGATGCAAAAACTAAAACCATGTCCCTTTTTCATACACAGGGAAGTCTCAGCCAGGAGGTGGCCAGGCCGAGCCGGTTGGCTGATCTGCAGGTCCCTCCACCCCCCCTGGAAACAGAAAGTGGTAGTAGGAGGAGTACCCTAGAGGAGGCTGCTATCAGATTTTTTTGTAGGGCTACAGAGGTCCTGGGAGCACCACACACCATGCAGGAGAACCTTGCTGCATTCATAGCCTATAAAATGCAGAGGATGGAGGAGGGCCAAAAAGCCATGTGTGAGGCCCTCATATCAGAGGCTCTGGCGAAAGGTGTGAGGGGCCAAATTACACCTCACACACAGCTTTGGGATGGTCCTCCTCCTCCTCCTGCAGGTCCTACTCCTCCTCCAGGTCCTACTCCTCCTCCTGCCACATCTCCAACTGCACAGCCACAGCCCGGAAGGAAGTGTGAAAGGAAGACCAGACAGTGAGGACCCTGGATCCAGTCTGGTCGGCCAAAAGATGCAGCCTCTTGTGGTACCACAGCCTGGGGACACTGATGTCATCTGCTGCTATCCAAGTCTCTGTGAATCCCGGACCAGACTGCCCTCCCTTACATATGGACTCCTCAGGCCACCAATTTTGAGGTTTAAGAATTGATGTCTGCCGTGGGGGTCCCAGGCTTCGCTAATTTTCCTGTTGATCCAGTGTTGCCTTCCTCTTTGTTTGGTTCTGAGCCCTTAATAAAGGATTTTTGTTTTGAATTATACTCTATGTGTTTTACTTCAAAAATGATGGTTTGTTTGTGAGGATTCAGGTACATTTCTAATATACAATGTGAAATGAACAAGGGACACCAACACCAAACAATCTCCTTGAGATTAAATAATAAAAGATATCAATGGTGTTGGGGTAACTTGACACACAAAACACACACAAAAATATTCTGGAGTAAAAATAAAAATAACATTGAACAAAGATCAGCCTTGGAAAAAATCCAAACATTAAAGAAAAAAAAAGGCTTAAAAACAAAAAAAAAAAACATAAAAAATATAAAACTGTCAGATGTGACAACTAATAACAATATATTGAGGGAATCCCACTAAAAAAACACAAATAAAACTTTGTGAGAAGTGTGTGTGAATATGAGCAGCAAAACTACTTAATTCTTGTCACATTATAAAGAAGAAGAGAGTGCGCTGTATTAAACCATTTTTTACATTGCAGCGTGACGAAAGTGCTGTATCCATTGCGAACGCTAAGTTTACCAGAACGAGCTGTCCCGTGTCGGAATTTCTTCTGAGCATGCGTGGCACTTTGTGCGTCGGAACAGGCCACACACGGTCGGAATTGACGCGATCGGATTTTGTTGTCGGAAAATTTTATCTCCTGCTGTCCAACTTTGTGTGTCGGAAAATCCGATGGAAAATGTCCGATGGAGCCCACACACGGTCGGAATTTCCGACAACACGCTCCGATCGGACATTTTCCATCGGAAAATCCGACCGTGTGTACGGGGCATAAGACTGGGATGCCATTAAATTCATGTGTGTGTAAAAGCAGGCGTCCCAATACTTTTGGTAATATAGTGTATGTAAACACATGTGTTGAATGCAGCTACATATGAAAACAACAAATGTGCTTCATACTGTTACATATTGTTGTGTACGCTGGAGTGAGAGCAATAATTCTAGGCCCATTATTTACAATTAAAGGGGTTGTAAAGCTAAAAAAAATAACAAAATAAAAATAACAAACATGTCATACTTACCTGCTCTCTACAAGGGTTTTGCACAGAGCAGCCCCAACCTTCTTCTTCTGGGGTCCTCCGCCAGCGCCCCTGGCTCCTCCTCTTCATCGGGTGACCCCGCAGAAAGCTGCTTTCCCTGAGGGGCACCCGTACATGCTCGCTCCCGAGTCCTGCTGCTGCGTCCATTGACACAGGCAGAGGGATTCGGCCCCTTCCCCGGCTCCTGTGTCACTGCATTTGATTGACAGCATTGGCTCCCGCTGCTATCAATCTGTCCAATGAGATGTGAGCCAGTGGCTGGAGCCGCCCGGGCTCGTGCACGGCGCTGGAACTAATGGGCTCAGGTAAGGAAAAGGGGGTGTCCGGGGGGGGAGCTGCAGCAAAGAAGGTTTTTCACCTTAATGCATACAATGCATTAAGGTGAAAAACTTTGAGACTTTACAAACTCTAAACAGATGACTTGTAGGGGCCTTTAAATGATTGCCTATGGATTCATTTTGGGTATCGAAGCTTGTCACCATTTTACAGATGAACACAATTTTAAGCCCTGACATGTTGGGTATCTAATTACTCAGCACAATCTCATCTTTTATATTTTACCAAATGTAGCAATATAATACATTTGCGTACCCTAAAATTTATTTTAGTGTATTTTTTACTGACATTTTGCACTTAAGCCCGGTTCACACACGGGCGGCGCGACTTGCAGGTCGCCTCAGCGACTGCCGGGGCGACTTGCGAGACGACTTCTGCATAGAAGTCTATGCAAGTCGCCCCAAGTCGCCCCCAAAGTAATACAGGAACCTTTTTCTAAGAACGGTTCTAGAACGGTTCCATAGCACAGAACGGGAGGCGACTTGTCAGGCAACTAGGTCGCCTGACAAGTCGCCCCAGTGTGAACCGAGCCTTAGACCAACTGCTGATCTAATATCGTGTGCCATAAAAAAATTGTAACTAACATTTTATTCTCCAGGATGTCGGCTTTTTAAAAAGTATATCATGTCTGGGGGGGGGGTTATCAAATCTGCGGGCCCAAAAAGTGCAATTTAAATGCTAAAACAGCCCTGGCAGCAAAAAGGTAAAATTAATTCTAATAAAAACATGAAAAGCACTGCACACTTATGTCTCTGTGCAGCATTAGTTAGCACTGCATAATCACATATATCCACCTGCCACTTCCTGCATTAGACTTCTAGGGACCACTCAGGTTCTCTCACCACCAGATAACAGAATCTGATGCCAACCACCGTGGCTTCCTTCCAAACTGAACTGGATAGAATAGCCCATGTTTGCCTAAGCTCTGCTCAACGCATTTCATCATGTGGACTTTCACTATCTATCCCTGCGATAAAGGGTATTCCCTTGAATGGTTGCCAGACAATCATGAGAGCTGTTGAACCAGGTCTCTGAAATTCCCACAAAATCCAAATCCTCCTCGTACAACAGTATCTCTAGTTCACCCATCTTGCCCGCCATGCTCCTGGCATTGGTGAACATGCACCACAAATAACTTGCAACATAATAAACTGTCACCTCCAACATGATATTTTATGGGTCCTCTGCTTTTAGAAAACATGTGTTTTTGTGGTCAGTAATACATGTTCAAGTCATTATTAGGCATATTAGCAATGGAAAAAAATAAAATGACATGTCTCCTCCTCCCTGCCTGTTTTTCCCAGAAAAGGCCGAGCCAAGGCTGCAAGGAGGTTGTAGTGCAGGCCCCATTCACTTGAATGGGTCGCGTGCAGCGGTGGTACTTCCTGCTGAACACAACAGGGGGCGTATGATTTTTGCAGCAGCCATGTGTCAGAGCCTGAGTGGCTACGTGTCCTTGTTTATGTGGGCTGTCAGTGGGTGGTAAAACCGTGCCTTAAGCGCCTGCTTTTAACACCCTTAGCCACCTGTATGAACAAGCCCTTACTGAAAATTATGGATGAGCTTCATGTTCGAGTCGAACCCATGTTCGACTTGAACATCGTGTGTTCGGCCGTTCGCCGAATTACTAACGATATGGGCCGTTTGCGCCAAATTCGAGTGGGGCGTCACGGCCCATAATTCACTGCGGCATCGCAGTGCATTGCTGGCTGATGATTGGCCAAGCATGCACTATGACCCGCATGCTTGGTCAATCACAGTGCCGTCTGTACAGAGAGCAGTAATTGGCCAAAGCCAGGGTGGCTTTGGCCAATTATGGCTCAGGGGGTTTAGTACATGCCCCACACTCATAGTTGCCAACTGTCTCGGATTTCCCGGGACATTCCCAGGACTTGGACGCCATTCCCGAATTTGTGGTGTCCCGGGAAATGTCCCGAGAAATCCCGTTCTTCACGATTCGCCGCCGCCGCCGCCGCTAGAGGTTCGCGGCCGGCAGAGATAATGTCTCCGCCGGCCGCCATTTTTGATGAAGTTCAGGAAGACGGCTGGGGGGGGGCTAGATGGAGCTCCTGCGTCGCCGCCCACCCTCCGCCCTGCTCCGCCTCGCCCCACCTCGCCCCGCCTACCCCCCCGCCAATCTGATATGGAAAGGGGCAGGGGTTCTAGCCATGCTGCGGACACCTCTGAGGTGGGGGGGTGCACCGCTGTGGGACTCCTGATGTGAGGGGGGGGCTCCACTGGGGACACACACCTGATGCAAGGGGGGCTCCACTGGGGACACACACCTGATGCAAGGGGGGCTCCACTGGGGACACCTGATGCAAGGGGGGCTCCACTGGGGACACCTGATGTGAGGGAGGGTCCACTGGGGACACCTGATGTGAGGGGGGCTCCACTGGGGACACCTAATGTGAGGGGGGCTCCACTGGGGACACCTGATGTGAGGGGGGCTCCACTGGGGACACCTGATGTGAGGGGGAGCTCCGCTGGGGACACCTGATGTGAGGGGGAGCTCCGCAGGGGACACCTGATGTGAGGGGGAGCTCCGCCGGGGACTCCTGATGTGAGGGGGAGCTCCGCCGGGGACTCCTGATGTGAGAGGGAGCTCCGCCGGGGACACCTAATGTGAGGGGGGGCTCCGCCGGGGACTCCTGATGTGAGGGGGAGCTCCGCCGGGGACTCCTGGTGTGAGGGGGGCTCTGCTAGGGACTCCTGATGTGAGGGGGAGCTCCGCCAGGGACACACACCTGATGCAAGGGGGGCTCCACTGGGGACACACACCTGATGCAAGGGGGGCTCCACTGGGGACACCTGATGCAAGGGGGCTCCACTGGGGACACCTGATGCGAGGGGGGGTCCACTGGGGACACCTGATGTGAGGGGGGGCTCCACTGGGGACACCTAATGTGAGGGGGGGCTCCACTGGGGACACCTGATGTGAGGGAGGCTCCACTGGGGACATCTGATGTGAGGGGGAGCTCCGCTGGGGACACCTGATATGAGGGGGAGCTCCGCAGGGGACACCTGATGTGAGGGGGAGCTCCGCCTGGGACTCCTGATGTGAGGGGGAGCTCCGCTGGGGACACCTGATGTGAGGGGGAGCTCCGCCGGGGACTCCTGATGTGAGGGGGGGCTCCGCCGGGGACTCCTGATGTGAGGGGGGGCTCCGCCGGGGACTCCAGATGTGAGGGGGAGCTCCGCCAGGGACACCTAATGTGAGGGGGGGCTCTGCCGGGGACTCCTGATGTGAGGGGGAGCTCCGCCGGGGACACCTGATGTGAGGGAGGGTCCACTGGGGACACCTGATGTGAGGGGGGCTCCACTGGGGACACCTAATGTGAGGGGGGCTCCACTGGGGACACCTAATGTGAGGGGGGGCTCTGCCGGGGACTCCTGGTGTGAGGGGGGCTCCGCTAGGGACTCCTGATGTGAGGGGGAGCTCCGCCAGGGACACCTGATGTGAGGGGGGCTCCGCCGGGGACTCCTGATGTGAGGGGGAGCTCCGCCGGGGACTCCTGGTGTGAGGGGGGCTCTGCTGGGGACTCCTGGTGTGAGGGGGGGCTCCGCTGGGGACTCCTGGTGTGAGGGGGGGCTCCGCTGGGGACATCTGATGTAAGGGGGGCTCTGCTGGGGGCACCTGATGCAAGGACGGACTCTGCTGGGACATCTGACGCAAGGACGGACGGCTGGTGGCAGGCGACGTGGCTAGTGACATGCTCAGGGATCCCACTGGTTCTGCATTATGGTGAGTTGAATGATTTAATTTTATATTACAATGTAATAATAGAAATAATGCACTTTAATCATCCTGACACCATAACAACCATGGTGCCGGGATGATTGAAGTGCTAACACCAGGTGTTTGGAGTATCTTTATCTGCTGATTGTTAAACTTTCTAGAATACACATATTTTTATTGTGTAGGATCTGGGGCTGCTGTCCCGTCATTTCCCTCTCCCCCTCTAATCCCTCTCCCCCCTCCCCCTCCCCCTTTAATCCCTCTCCCCCTCTCCCCCTCTCTCCCTCTCCATCCCTCATTCATCTCAGACTCTAACCACACCCTCTTGAGCCACGCCCATTTAAGCCACACCCACTATGACGCGTAAACCACGCCCTTATTTCGCTGCGGCGCGCTTCCCGCGCCGCACTTGTGTATTTTTCCTAAGCCACACCTACAAACTAGTGCCCCGTCCCCTAATTATTGTACGGCTTCGCCTACAGCCACAAAAGTGTTCCACATTTTTTTTTACAATGTTGGCAACTATACACTATATAAGGCCGCCTGCACGGCGGCCCTGTGTAGTGTGTTCTGGCGTTGAGAGAAAGAGATAGATAGACAGAGAGACAGTGTCATTTGATTTAAGTTAGATAGAGTAGGCAGGCCAGTCAGTTAGCTGCACGTTCAGTGTATTGTGTATATATATGCATCCTAGGTGTTGTGTGTGTGTGTGCATATATATGTATGTATGTATGTATGTGTGTGTATATATATATATATATATATTTATTTATTTATTTATAAATACATATATATATTGTATTCAGTTTAGCTAGATCCGTTCCTGTTATTCTCTTCCTACTACTGACAGGCAGGCAGGTGTTTTTCCAGTATTTACAGCTACCGGAAGAAAATTGCTGGTGTTCTTCTGATCCTATTAGTCCTATTAGCTACAGTATTTACAGTTAGTGTAGTGCATCCTCTGCACAGTGTGCACCTAAAGCTACCTGAATAAAATTTGTTGGTGCTCCCATACTAATAATACTACAGGCAGGCAGTTGATTCTGCTAGCTGCAGTATCAGTATATATATATATACATCCCAGCTTTGTGCAGCTACATCTCACTGCAGGCCATTAGTATGTCTGGAAGGCCAACAGGAGAGGCAGACAGTCACAAGCCAATAAAAGAGGGCAAGCAGGCTCTGTGTCTAGAGGCAACGGTGCTGGTCGTGGAGATGGTGCATCCTCATCAGCACGTGGCCGTGGGACACGCTTGTCCTTTTTTTCGGTAGCTGGCCATGTTGAGCCACAACATGCAGAAGACTTGGTCGAGTGGATGACCAAGCCGTCCTCATCCTCCTCATCCTCTCTCACCCAGGCTCAGGGTACTTTGTCTGGCAAAACAGCTGCCAACGCAGCCTCTTCCCTCGGCTCAATGGCATCAGTGACTCCTTCCCTAGCCCCACCATGTCCTCCTGAGGAGTCCCCCGAACTGTTTGACCACAGTGTTGGGTACATGCTCCAGGAGGATGCCCAGCCTTTTGAAGGCTCCGATGATGGCACCCAGCTAGAGGAAGGCAGTAATGTGAGCCCAGAGAGAGGGGGTGCCCAAGAAGGACAGCAATCTGGCAGTCATGTTCCCCCAGCTGCAGCATACTGCCAGCTTTGCTCCAGTGATGAGGAGGGAGGGGATGATGAGGTCACTGACTCCACATGGGTGCCTGATAGGAGAGAGGCGGAGGAGGCACATCTCCAACGTGGCAAGGATGCCCTCCAGAGGCCAGCTTAAGGGCAGCACACCGACTGCATCACACCGCTGCTATTTGCAACATATGTCTCAAGCATATCTCGCCTGGCTAAAACATCTCCCGCTTGGGCACAACATGCTTGACCAGATATATGTTGACCTGCCATGCAGTTCGTTTTCAAGCGTACCTAAAAGACCCACACCAAAGAACAAAGAGGACCTCTCCTTGCTCCTCATCAGCTGGGATCTCCAACCCCACTATACCTTCAGTCCTCTCTGAGACCTGCACTGAGAGGAATGAAGGTGTAGAATTAGGTGTGTCACAGCCAAGTACTTGGGGGAAATCTACTATTGGTACACCGATGTCAGATTGTACCAGGCAAATTTCCCTGCCCCTGCTGCTGCACCACCGAAAGAAGTTCGCTCCCAGCCATCCACATGCCCAGCGGTTGAATGCTAGCTTGGCTAAATTGCTAGAACTTCAACTGCTGCCTTTTCAGTTGGTAGACTCTGCCACTTCTGTGAGTTTGTAGAATGTGCGGTTTCTCAGTGGCAGGTTCCCAAACGCCACTTTTTCTTACGGAAGGCGATTTCGGCTCTCTACCGGCATGTGGAAGGCAATGTCTTGGCCTCGTTGGACAGGGCGGTCAGTGGTAAGGTGCATATTACTGCTGACTCATGGTCCAGCAGGCATGGACAGGAATGTTACCTATCCTTCACCGTGCACTGGGTGACTCTCCTGGCAGCTGGGAAGGATGCAGGACAGGGTGCAGTAGTGTTGGAGGTTGTTCCACCACCACACCTCCAAAATACTACTAGTGGTGATTCTGCCACACCTCTCCCCTCCACCCCCTCCTCTTCTTCTTCCTCCATGGCCTCTTCCTGTGCTGATTTGTCTTTGGAACCAGCCGTGATTCGTAGGCATTCAACGGGCTACGCAAGCATGCAGGCCAAAAGATGCCATGTGGTGCTTGAGCTGGTGTGCTTGGGGGAAAGGAGCCACACTGGGGCAGATATTATGTCAGCTCTGCAGGGGCAGGTTCAGAGGTGGTTGATGCCACGCCAGCTTAGGGCAGGTATTGTGGTTTGCGACAATGGCACCAACCTCCTCTCCGCCCTCCGACAGAGACAACTGACCCATGTGCCCTGTTTGGCTCACGTCCTTAACTTGGTGGTGCAGCGGTTCTTGGGCAGGTACCCGGGCTTACAGGATGTCCTGAGGCAGGCCAGGAAAGTCTGTGTGCATTTCCTCAGGTCATATAATGCCAGTGCTCGGCTGGCTAACCTCTAAAAGGAATTTAACCTGCCCAAGAACCGCCTAATCTGTGACATGCCCACCAGGTGGATCTTAACATTGGCCATGCTACAGCAGCCGCACACGCAGCAGAGGGCCATCAATGAGTCCTTGTATGACTATGGCACCAGGACAGGGTCAGGGGAGCTTGTTTTTTTTTCCCCACACCAGTGGGCCATGATCAGGGATGCATGCACTGTCCTGTCACTATTTGAGGAGGCCACGAGGCTGGTGAGCAATGACAGTGCATGCATCAGTGACACTGTCCCCCTTGTCCACCTTTTAGAGCACACGCTGCATGGAATAATGGACAGGGCACTTGAGGAAGAAAGAGGGGGACTTCCTTAGCTCTCAAGGACCCCTTTATCCAGACAGTGTTCCTGCGTGCCCGCTGATCACACAGGAAGAGGACGAGGAGGAGGAAGAGGAGGATTGTGTCAGCATGGAGGTGGAGCCTGGCACTCAGCATCAGCAGCAGTCTTTAAGGGATCATTTACAGTCCCAAGAAACCCATGAACTTGTACGTGGCTGGGAGGAGGTGGCTGCGGATCATCTCGTCCTTGGTGACCCAGAGGACTCCGGACCGAATGCCTCAGCAAACCTACGCTGCATGGCCTCCCTGATCCTGCAAAGCCTGCGGAAGGATCCTCGTATTCATGGTATCAAGGAGAGGGATCAATACTGGCTGGCAACCCTCCTTGATCCACGTTACAAGGGTAAGGTTGCGGACCTTATCTTGCTATTGCAGAGGGAGCAGAGGATGAAACTTCTTTGGGAGGCCTTGCAGAAAGGTCTGTCCCAGAGACTGGGAGGTTACAAACTCCTGTTCCTGGACAACGTGTTGCTGAGGCTTCGGTCAGTCAAAGTGTCAGGTCACCTTGAGGCTAGGTGACAGATGCACACTGTTGGAATCAGGAGTGCACCGCAAGGTAGTGGACCCCACGGCTGACTGCTGCGGATGGGAGTCGGGTTGGTAAGGAAGGCAGGGCCGCTGGAACACCAACACGGATCCCACTGGGGTTAGAGCATAAGATTCCCTGGGGCGCAGAGTCTAAGAGCCAGCAGGTGTTCACCAGAGCCTCTAGTGGTGAGGATGGACTGGGCTGCAACTGGCTCCAGGTCGCGACCCCCAGGGTCCCCCAGCTCACACCCGCAGTAGGCAACAGGAGGATAGGGATAGTAAGGGAATAAGCCAAGGTCGGGGCCACAAGCAGACAAGGACAACAGAGTTCACGCCAAGCTTCAGGGTCACAGGCAAACAGGGATAGTCAGGACACGCCAAGGTCAGGGTCACGAGCAGACAGGAATAGTTGAGAACACGCCAAGGTCAGTAACAGAAACAAATGTAGAGCACATGGCAGGAAACAGGAAGCCAGAACACACTAAAGGCTAACACACAATGGTTGATCAGCACTGCTGGCTTGCAGAGCACAGGTTAATATAGGGTTCCCTGATAGGGCCTGGGGTGGGGCCATGCTTAGAGGAGAGGTTATAAAACCAGTCAGGTGTGAGTGGCTGGCCTCTTAGTCTGAACACATGAGGAGAAGGTAAGCTGACAGAGACATATTACTGCATAACCATGACACAAAGAAGGAGCAGTGGAGAAGGTGGCTGTCTGACCGATGCATTCAGACAATTTTTTAGTCCGCAGCCCCAAGGTATGATCGGTTGCAGCAACCATCGCCAGCGTCTGTTTTACATGGTGCAGGAATACCTAGGGGCAAGATCTGACTTGGACACCTTTCCCACTGAAAATCGTCTGGGTTACTGGGTCTTAAGGATGGATCATTGGCCAGAGCTTGCACAGTATGCAATTGAGCTACTGGCCTGTCCTGCATCCAGTGTTCTTTCGGAACGCACATTCAGTGCTGCTGGAGGCTTTGTATCTATCACAGGGTGCGCCTGTCCACCGACTCGGTCGATCGACTGACCTTCATAAAAATGAATCAGTCTTGGATCACCACCAGCTACCAAGCACCTGATGCTGATGTAACCGAATAATTTTTTTGAAATGTCAGATCCCTTCAAGACTGCCTATGCTGATGCTGAGTGACTATCCTGTTATGCTGAGTGACTATCCTCTTCCTCCTCAATGATCATGCTGATAACTTGTAAGAATATTTTTGGTTCTGGGCGCCGCCACTAGTGCCTAAGGCCCAATTTTTCTGCCCCTGTTTAACAGGGGCATGTAATTACAATTTTTGATGCAATATTTTGCAAGGAGGGTTCGTTGCCGCGCTCAACCAGAGTATTTGTGAGAGGTTGCAGTGTTGTGGCACCAGCACCAGTGCCTAAGGCCCAATTTTTCAGTCTCTGTTTAACAGGGGCGTGTAATTACAATTTTTGATGCAATGTTTTGCAGAAGGGCTCATTCCTGCGCTCCAACTAGAGTATCTGTGAGGGGTTGCAGTGTTGTGGCACCAGTGCCTAAGGCCCAATTTTTCTGCCCCTGTTCAACAGGTGCATGTAATTACAATTCTTGATCTAATATTTCACAGCAGGGCCCACTCCAGTTCCCACCAAGAGTAACTGTGAGGACTTACAGTGTTGTGGCACCAGCACCACCACCACCAAAGGCCCAATTTTTCTGACCCTGTTCAACAGGGGCATGTAATTACAATTCTTGATCTAATATTTCACAGCAGAGCCTGTTCCTGCGCCCACCAAGAGTAACTGTGAGGGCTTACAGTGTTGTGGCAACACCAACACATAAGGCCCCTACTTTCAAACATCCAACTTACAAACAACTCCTACTTGCAAACGGAAGGAGACAACAGGAAGTGAGATGAAATCTACCCCTAGGAAGGGAAATTCTCTCCTGTAAGAGTTAATATGGGAAAAACGTGTCTCCTCTCCACTGATGCTTTATCACCAATCCTTGTTTCACTAAAAACCCAAATTGTCAAAAAACATTTGTCATTGGGACAGAAAGTGAGGTGAAATCTTCTGAAGAGGAGCACAGACAGCAAAACAAATGTCACAGGGGTGATAACCCTTCCCTAGGTTTTCCAAAAAGCTTAAAAATAGATTTTTTGGCTGGAGCTACACTTTAAAAATGTACCAGTTCAAAACTACAAACAGATTCTACTTAACAACAAACCTACAGTCCCTGTCTTGATACACCGCACTGCTGTTCAGACCCCAACGGCATTTTTTTAAACTTGGGTGTGGGGTTCTCCTTAATATCCATACAAGACCCAAAGGGCCTGGTAATGGACTGGGGGGGTACCCTTGCCGTTTGTCTCACTGATTTTCATCCATATTGCCAGGACCCGATATTACATTAAAGCCGCAAGCAGTTTTAAATGACTTTTATTCCTTTAAAAATGTCATTTTGTGCAGGGACTGTTCTAAGCACGGGAAACACGCGCCACTTTACAGGCTTACTATAGACACCCCCCAGGTATGATATTTAAAGGAATATTTCACTTTTTTTCACTTTAAGCATCATTAAAATCACTGCTCCTGAAAAAACTGCAGTTTTTAAAACTTTTTTTGCATTGATACATGTCCCCTGGGGCAGGACCCGGGTCCCCAAACCCTTTTTAGGACAATACCATGCAAATTAGCCTTTAAATTTAGTACTTTTGATTTCGAACATTCGAGTCCCTTAGATTTCAATGGGGTTCTAAAGTTCGCGCAAATTTTCGGTCCGTTTGCAGGTTCTGGTGTGATTCGAACCGGAGGGTGTTCGGCTCATCCCTACTAAAAATGTACACAGTATTTCATAAACATGGTCAAATATCATGTAACATAATAAATTGTCACTGTCAACTTTTAATTCCATAGGTTTGTTTTCAGAAAATACGTGCACTTGTTTTTTTTTTTTTTTTAGTTCAAGTCATTATTACGCATATTAGCATGCATTGGAAAATTGAAAAGCGAAAAAATGGTCCTTAAAAGGAATGAATTTGGTTGATTACATTATAGGAAATTCAGTGAAGGAATGCCAGGCAAGTTGCAACAATATTATGACATTTTTCACAGCAGTCAGCTGAACTGGAATTTCATAGTTACAGATAGTAGAGTACTACAGGCACTTTTATATATTGTAAGGGGGGCAGGCTCAACTGGTAGCGGCAGTAACCTTTGGAGGGGTCTGAGTGCTATATTTTTTTTACTGTTTTTTTTTTTTTTATTTAAGAATAGACACATCCACGCTGGAATTTTTCATTTTGTTTCAGATGCATTTGTTCATTGAAGACTTTCATTTTATCATATTCGTTATGTTGAACTGATTGGTTTTTGGAATTCTTTCCTATCTTTGGTTCGGGTTGATTCGAAAAATTTTGCAGTTTTCCCGAAGATAGCTATATATTCGATATATATTATTGAATCAGACAGATTCGAATCAGAAGGATTCAATATTTTCAGACGCTAGTCCAACCCATCAAGAGAAATGGCATGAGATGACTGGACAATATCGACTGGTAGCACCTGAATTCATAAATGGAACAAAATTTGGATCCATTCGTTATCTGAATTCAAATTATCGAACAGATTCAAAAATTGAATTAATTTCCCCATGGGCCCGACCTACTATCGCATCATGTGACTACATCCGAATGAAAAGGATATGTAAAAGTTGTTTTTTACCACTTAAGCCCCTGAAGGATTTACCCCCTTCCTGACCAAGCCCTTTTTTGCAATATGGCACTACGTCACTTTAACTGACAATTGCATGGTCTTGCGACGTTGTACCCAAACAAAAACCACAGCAAAATGACATTTCTATAGGAAAAAATGTCATTTAAAATTGCTCACGGCTGTAATGTATTGTCGGATCCTGGCAATATAGAACAAAAATCATTGAAAAAAAAAGGGCATGGGTCGTCCCCCCCCCAGTTTAAATACCTCCCCCTTACATCAGGGTCCCCAGAGAGCCCCTCATTACATCAAGGTCCCCAGAATGGAGGAGGTGCAGATGACCATCAAGATCTCCCCTCCTCCAATCACACAACACCTTGCATTATGGTAAAAAGAATACAAGACTTTTTGTGCTGTGTACAGCCAGGGACCAACTATGATCAGCACAGTAGAGCCGGTATTGTACAATCTGTGCCAGAAGTTACAGTGATATCCAGGCTGAATGAACATAATGAATGTAATAGTTTTACTAAATACAGAAGCTGCCAGTAATGAGACGCCCATCATTAGAGGTGATTCATTTGCACGCAGTAAATGGAAAAAAAGTTATTTTCCCAGATTTTCAGTTTCAGTCTTCTAAAATATTGTCACCTCCACCACTTATGACTAAAAAGTCCCATTGCATTAGATCATGGTGGTTGACCTTTTGCAGTGGTGAGCTTGGGATTTTATAATTTACCTAATTTTTTCTACAGTACTGAGTGCCCCAGGCATTTTGAGTAAGCACCCAGCACCCACAACATGTTAGACTGTATCTATACCCAAAATCAAAAATGCAGCTTCAATGGCGTATTCTTAAAGGATAAGTTCCCCTTTAGAACATATTACATGTTGCACTCATATTCAGGGTGTAACATGTTCCAGCACATCCACCTCACCCTCTGTGCAGGTAGGTGTTCCTTTGTGCTCCATGTCATTCATTTACAGAGATCTGCAAATGAATGGACCAGGGGCGTATGTACAGGGATCGCAGGGGTTGCCATACAACCCAGCTCAATGCTCCAGGAGGCCCATGCAGCCTCCCGTATGGCTGGATAGGAGGGCGGTGGGGGTTGGGGCATGTAGAGGAACCGATCCCCCTCCATGTAGCTGCTGAATGCCTGCTTCTCCTCTCCCCCCCCCCCCTCCTCAGACATTTAGCGGCTGCAAGAGGGAAATGAACAGCATTGGCTCCTACAAATGCTGCACCCGCTGCCTTTCTATCCTGCTGCCCTAGGTTCCTGTGTGCTTCCCTGCCCCCCCCGCCCCCTCAGCACCCAGGCTTATCTGCTTGTTTTTACCACCCCTCAGCCACTCATGTAAATAAAGCCCAATGGAATAGCTTTTTTTTTTTTTTTATTTAAATAAATGATCCATTGTCCTGAGGTTTATGTGGGTCTGTGAGACACTGTCACTTCACTTATCACAGTAATTAGGAGTATTTTGTGGGTACAAGTATGTAAGCAGTGCTTGCAGCATGTAGGCACAATTCCCTGTCTAATCATCCCCCTTTAAGCCACTATCACTGTTATGCCCCGTACACACGGTCCGACTTCCGACAACAAAATCCATGGATTTTTTCCGACGGATGTTGGCTCAAACTTGTCTTGCATACACACGGTCACACAAAGTTGTCGGAAAATCCGATCATTCTGAACGCGGTGACGTAAAACACGTACGTTGGGACTATAAATGGGGCAGTGGCCAATAGCTTTCATCTCTTTATTTATTCTGAGCATGCGTGGCACTTTGTCCGTCGGATTTGTGTACACACGATCGGAATTTCCGACAACGGATTTTGTTGTTGGAAAATTTTATATCCTGCTCTCAAACTTTGTGTGTCGGAAAATCCGATGGAAAATGTCCGATGGAGCCTACACACGGTCGGAATTTCCGACAACACGCTCCGATCGGACATTTTCCATCGGAAAATCCGACCGTGTGTACGAGGCATAAGGTGCAATCTGGCAATGCCCGCCATTTGCTGTGGGCCGCTTATTTTTCTTACTGTTATGTTTAAATATTGATTGAAATGAGCCTGGATACGGAAAAGGGGTAGGAGGCCCAATTTATGATTTTGCACACAGGCCCAATGCATTCAGAAAGTGCCCCTGCGTAGCTTACTAGTCCTCAGTGTGGTGGCTACATTCATTTCCATTTTTAGAAGCTGCTTTTGCTTTATTTTCACCTGTTAATTCTGCAAATAACACACTTTCTGTCCCTGGGTGGCTACTCCTCCACTTTTTTTTTTCCAAAGATTTTATTTAATTTTTCACAATAACAAAGGCATGAATAACAGTGTTACAAAGTTACATACAATAGGAATCGAAATCTTACAACAAAGCAGAAATATAAATGACAAGTACATTGCAAGTATTCAATTTCATAACTTTTGTATTTATAATGCTCTAAAAATAAACATTTGCGTGCCGATGGACAACTGTAGTTGTATAGGGGGAAGGCTATTAATGGGCAAAAACCCATTATCTCTAAAGCCGCCATAAAGCCAGGGACATCATGTATTCTTATGAACCAATGGGGCAGTACATGTCATATAGAGACAAACCTTCACTGGCTACCCCATTGCCCGCACACCCCTATAGGGAACTATCTGTGTACGGGCGGGGGGCCAAAGAGATGTATAAAGTATTTAGCTTACAAGCGGTTGGTTGGTGCTCATATAATGGCCCCTACATAAGGGATTACTTCCTCAGTCTGGGTAGTTACCAATATAATTTTTGCAGGTCGCGATGGTGTGATACACCTTGCATGATGGGTGGTAAGGTCTTCGGACCTGGTGTCTCAATATGGTGTTTCTGGGTAGTGAAAGGTGTTGGGTAGGGTGAGCTAGAATGGGGGTAATGGGGTGAGGGGGCGACGGACTGCCTGTGCGGTACAGTCGGGTGCTAACTATCCTTCCGTTTGTGAGAGTTCAAGTGTTAATTAGGGTGTTTGCCAGCGCTCATGGAATGTCTATAATGCGTTCAACAGGCCCACGTGGTTTGAAATTTAGTGGGGTTATCTTTGGCTTGGTGGATACGTTTTTCCATCTCGGCTATTTTGTTTACTCGGTTAATCCATTCGGCAACCGTAGGTGTGTTAATGGTTCTCCAATGAACCGGTATACATTGGGTGGTAGTATTGATCAGGTGTAGTGTGAGAGATTTTTTATAAGATGAAAATGGTAGGGATGTGTGGTGAAGTAAGTATTGTGCTGGGGTGAAGTCTGGGGTGTAGGTTGTGATTTTAATGATCATTTCATGGATTTCCTTCCAGAAAGGTTGTATTAACGGGCACTCCCACCAAATGTGGAGTAAGGAGCCGTGGGCGGTGTTGCATCTCCAGCAGAGCGAGGGGATGCTTGCAAAGTATTTGTGTATCTTATCAGGTGTTCTATACCATCTGGAATAGAGTTTATACCTGTTTTCTTGTGCAGAAATGTTGATGGACCCTTTGTGTGTGTATTCAAAAATGCATTCCCATTCTTCTTTGGATATGGCTGTGGCCAGTTCAGTCTCCCACTGTCGGTTTATCTTGGAGTTTGGGTTGTTGTCAGTAAAAAGTAATGAGTATATTTCTGAGATTAGGTGTCTCTGGGGTTCCGCGCTGTTACATATATGCTCGAAGGGGGTGAGGTCCCTACACCATTGGGCGAGTGGTTGTGTGTTTTGAAGAAAGTGTCTGATCTGGAGATATTTAAAAAAGGGTAAGTTAAGCTCCAGGAGAGCTGCGGGGATTGCTGAGTAAGACAGGAGCGCCCCAGTTTGAAAGAACTGTTGGGCTCTAATCAGTGGAGTACAGGGGGGGTCCCTTGGGCTATGTGCAAGAAGACCAGGCTGGAACTCAGAGTTTTGGGTCAGCGGTATCATGGGCCTTGGAGAAGGAATCACATTGAGAGTTTTGCATGGTGATCTAAAGTTAAGCAGAGTGGGTGGGTGGAATATTCTTTTGGTATCGACTTCTGGGTGATCCAAGGAAGGTGGGCAACCGGTATCCGAGCAAAGGCATTTTCGATTTGTATCCAGTCTTTGGTGTGTGAGTGTACATGCCAGTCAACAATTCTCGTGAGCTGGCTCACCCAGTAGTATTTGTGAATATCTGGGAGGCCTATTCCACCTTTCCGTTTAGGGAGTGTCATTCTATTCCAGCTTAGTCTAGGGGTGTTTGAGGACCATATGAGGGTTCTGCACCTTCTCCTGTATGATGTGAATAAAGAAGGGGGGAGTTTGATGGGGATGGCTTGTATGAGGTAGGAGTAATCTGGGGAGGACATTCATCTTCAAGATGGCAGCTCTGACAAACCACGAGAAGGGGCCTTTGTGCCAGTTTTGCAGGTCTCCCTGGATTTTCTGCAGGGTTGGCAAGAAGTTTATGGCATATAGTTCGGCTAGTTTGGTAGGGAGTTTAGTGCCCAGGTATGTTAGTGCGTGCGGTTCCCAGCTAAAGGGGAAGTTGTGTTGGCATTGGGATACTAAGGTATTCGGGAGTGTGATATTGAGACTTTTGATTTGTCGAAGTTGATCTGTAGGTTGGAGAGTTTTTTAAACAGGGCAAAGTCTTTAAGGAGGTTTGGAATAGTAATAATGGAGTCTGCGAGGAATAGTAGGATATCGTCCGCGTATGCAGCGAGTTTGTATTGTTTGTGTTTAATATGAATCCCTTTTATATCAGGGTTCTCCCGTATTCTGCGAAGGAGGGGTTCCATGGTTAATACAAAGATAAGTGGAGAGAGTGGGCACCCCTGGCATGTACCATTAGCTATGGAGAAGGCATCCGACAGTCGGCCATTGACTCTGATTCTGGCAGTAGGGGACGAGTATAGGGCAAGTATCATTTGGAGCAAGCGTGTGGGAAGACCCAGAGTATTTAGTGTCGCTGACATGTAGTCCCAGACCACCCCGTCGAACGCCTTCTCCGCATCCAAGGATAAAAAGTATCCCTGGGAGGAAGTTGTCGTTAGCCAATGGTGCATGTTTATGGCTTTTATAGTGTTATCCCTGGCTTCCCTACCAGGGATAAAACTGACTTGGTTAACAGAGACCAATCTGAAAAGTAAGGGAAGTAACCGGTTCTTCAGTATTTTGGCATACAGTTTTACGTCTACATTGAGTAGGGATATTGGACGATAGTTAGACATCGTGGTGTCTTTGCCTGGTTTAGGGATCAGTGTGATGTGGGCCTCTAGGATGTCTTTATTGGCGAGGGGGGGGGGGGGGGGCTAGGTTATTGAATGCTGTGACAAAGTTGGGAATAAGAATGTCAGAGAAAGGTTTGTAATAGTTGACTGTCAATCTGTCAGGGCCTTGGCTTTTTCCTGTCTTTAGTTGTTTTAGTGCGGTCAGGGTTTCTTCAGTCGAAATTGGAAGGTCTAGGTCTAACGCCTCTTCCTCTGTAAGAGGAGGGGGGTATAGCTAGATAGGAAGTCATTTATAGTCTTGTTCAGATTAAATAAAGGGTCGGTAGATTTCCATGTAGGTAGGTTGTACAGTTTGGAGAAGTAGCGGACAAATTGGTCTGTTATGGCTTCTGGAGTGACTAGGGCGTCGCCCGATGGGGTCCTAATGGTGTGGATGGTGCGTGTCGCTTTTTTAATTTGTAGGGCTTTAGCCAATAATTTGCTCGCTTTATTGCCGAATTCATAAAATAGTTTATGGCTAAGTGTATATTTGCGTTTCAGTGTTTTTTGTAATTCTTCCAACAGCTCTTCCCTTGCTTTCAAAAGATCAGCATAGAATTTGGTGGCTAGTGAAAGTTGTTGTTCCAGGGAATGTATCCACGTGGACAGTTCCTCGATGTGGGCTTTCCTTAGTTTCTTCTGGCAGCTATGGATATAAGTTCGCATCTGATTACGCATTTATGTGCAGCCCAGATGACAGTGAGTGATGTGTCCTCCGAAATGTTTTCCACAAAGTATTGGAAAAGGCGTTTGGAGATGTTGTGTGTGTTTTCTAGGTCCATCAGAAGGGAGTCATCCAGACGCCAGATGGCCGATTTACTGCGGGTCAACGGGAGTGTCAAAGTCATAGTTATTGGATGGTGGTCTGACAATAGCATTGGTTCGATTGACGTCCCAGTAAGGAAGGTTAGGTCATTTTGGGAGAGGAAGAAGTGGTCTAGTCTGGAATATTTGTTGTGTGGTGGGGAGAAGAATGTGAAGTCTTTTACATTCGGGTATAGCGTGTGCCAAGTATCGTGAAGGGTTAAGTTGCTGAGTTGGATTTTTATCGCGCGAAGGGCTCTGTAAGTCACATACGAGGTCCCGTTAGAGGTATCTTGGGAGGGTGTCAGGGGAACATTAAAATCTTCTCCCACAATAAGAGTACCCGACTGTAAAGCTGTGAGTTGTTGTAAGGTCTTACTGAAGAAAGGCACTTGTTGAGAGTTTGGGGCAAAGAGGTTCGCAATGGTGATCGGTCTATTTTGAAATGTTCCTTTGAGAAAGAGAAATCTACCTTGACTATCACTTTGTACGTGAGTTATCTGGTTAGGGCAATTTTTTGAGATTAGGATAGATACCCCTTTAGATTTAGCAATATTGTTGGCAGCGTGGTATACCATTGGAAAGTTATGGTTGTGGAGCTTAGGTATATTGTCGGATCTGAAGTGAGTTTCCTGTATCAGGGCGATGTGTGCTTTGGTCTTCTGGAGTGTATAAAGTAGTTGCGATCTTTTCTCAGGTGTATTGAGCCCTCGGATATTTAGTGAGTATAGTTTAAGTTTCAAAGGAGAGGGAGCAGATTTTGGGCTTGTTAAGGAAGGGTCGGTGTTGTCCACCATAGTGGGGGGGTGGGGATAGTGGGGTAAGTGTGTCAGAGAGATACGTGTAGCCTAATGGATCACTCCTCCACTTTATCTATGGAGGTAGCCATGGTTGTCACCCCAGCCTGCTCTCCTGATATGGACTACAAACATGTCCTTAATTCTTCATCTCCAATACATGGGGCAATTGGTAATTTGCCAAGTTAGGAATGAAGATATTATTTGGTGCACAAAGGAATTGCATTGAAAAAAAAAAATAACAATGCAGTCACCATATCACACATTGCATTTTTGTTCTTGGGGTTAGTTATCCTATAACTAGTTTTCCTGACGCCTCCATGGCAGCACACACTGGGGTTGTGACTCCGCCCCCACAACCTGACAGGATTGGTTAGCTATAAATTTGAAGGGGAGACACCCCGCTGCATTCTCTTTTTTATCCTCACCTGACAGATTGAGAAGCAAGCTGGCTCCTGTTGTCAAGATTAAGAAAAAGCCTCTTACCGCACTCGCCCCAGCAGGTTCAAGCCTCTCCTGTTTGGAAGTCCCTCCTGTACAGTCTCTAAAGGAGCTTCTATGGAGGGAACCCCCGATCTGGTGGTCTCAGGGGGCGTCTGGGCATCTGGCACAGTAAGCTTTAAAGAAGCTTCATATTTGCAGTGGTCTCCTTTCTTTTTGTTTTGCCTGTACCTTTCTTTCTGCTCAGGGGGCTTGCTGGCACTTGCTGTCCACCGCTGTGGAGCCGCCATGGCCGCCGACGCTCCTCCTCTGCTCTCAGTGCTAGGTGCTGCCTTGGGAGGGTTATGCCCTTCTCCAAGATGGCCCCGAGGTGTTCGGGACGCTCTGCGCATGCGCGGGAGCGTCATTTTGCCGCGACGGCGGCGCCAAATTTAAAAACACAGGAAATTCTGTGTTTTTTGCTGAGGATTCTTACAAGACAAGCTGGATTTCGCCGTACGTTCCACTGCTTTGCAGAAAACAACTCAGCAAGCCCAGGTAAGTTGAATCATCTGATTTAGACTGTATACAGATTTAAAAAAAAAAAAAAAAGTAATGGAATTTAAAAAAAAAAAAAAAAATGTTTTTCTCTTATTACTCTTCAGTCTTACTGTCACTTTTACTATGGAGACCACTGCCCGCGCAGACCACCATCAGCAAACTAGGTAAGAGGCCATCCGTCATTGGTACGTATTGAAGAAGGGGAGAGAAAAAGAGAGCCAACCGCTAACGCTGCGTTTTTGGCAGCCCTACCAGGTCAAGAGCCGCAAGTTCCAGGCGTGAGGGGAGATCAAGTCACGCGTCAAGCAAGAAGTCTCGCAGAAGCCGTTCAAGGTCTTCTTCCCACCACCGAGGACATAGCCGCTCACGTCACAGCTGCTCAAGACGCAGCCGCTCCCGTCATAGTCGGTCACACCGCAGACGGTCACCTTCATCACACCGCCAGAGCCGCCACACCCGTCCTGCAGCAAACGCTTGCTGGGTATACGGCGCGCCGGCCTTGCCAGAGAAATTAGTCTGCAGATCCTGCTTCAATGAAGCAGCAAAGGACAAGGAATTAGACGCAAGAGTCGCTACGGAGCTCATAAGAGAATCTGTGCGGGAATCCATAAGGGAGACAACGGCACCACTAATGGATAGCCCTACGCCCAGCACATCGGTAACAGACGACCATCAACCCCAGGCGTCAGAACCCTCCTCAGGAAATGAGGATCAGGACATGTCAGCAGGTTTTGATTTCTCCCTTGTACAGCCTTTCGCAAAGTCAGTTAAAGAGGCGATAGGCTGGGAAGAAGATAAAGCGGGGAGAGATCTGATAAGCGGACCAGTCTCACCAACAGACTGACAAAGATGTATCCTCTGAAGGAGTCAAAAGTCAATTAGTTGATGAACACCCCAGTAGTTGACTCCTCCTTGATGCGTCTTGCACGGCATGTCACTCTGCCTATTGAAGACGCGGTTTCCTTTCGGGATGTTCTGGATCGGAAATTGGATCTGGAATTAAAAAAAGCATATTCCACTGCTGGGGGCGCGTGCAGACCAGCAATTACCACAGCAGCAGTGGCTAAAGCCATATCAGGTTGGACAAGACGGTATGGAAGTAGACAAGATAATATCTTCTCTTCAGGAGATCAAGTTGGCAGGTGACTTCGTGGCAGAAGCTTCAGTGGATATTATAAGATCCTCGGCGATATCAATGCTAGCCTCAGTCACGGCAAGAAGGGCCCTGTGGCTGAAACCATGGATGGCCGATACTGCATCTAAAACAAGCTGGTGCAGAATTCCATATGATGGCTCAAACCTGTTCGGGTCTAAATTGGACACCGCTATCTCGAAGGTGACAGGAGGGAAGTCGGGATTAATTCCCCCAGACTGGAGACCCAAGGCCCAAAAGGGTCCGTCCTTCAGGCGCAACCTTCCTGAGAAATATAGGGAAGCTAGATCCTACCGTCCCGGTAGAGAGTTTAGAAGAGACTGGAAAAACACAAGACCTTCCTTCCTTAGGATGCAAAAGTCCAAGACTACCCCGGCAGGGGAGCAGCAGAAGTCTTTTTGAAGGTTCGCCTGCCCACCCAGTACAGGTGGGCGCCAGGCTCAAGGACTTCGTACAGATTTGGTCAAAACATATAAAGGACCCGTGGACTCTTTCCACAATCAAATTTGGACACAAGTGGAAGTTTATGGGCAAACTTCCAAAAAATCACTTCCAATCAACAAGACTGCCATCTTCTCCAATCAAGAGGAAGTTACTATTAAAATATACAGTGGAATTGAAGGAAAAAGGGGCAATCCTGGAAGTTCCATCAGATCAAAAGGGGAGGGGGTTCTATCCCCCACTATTTTTGGTAAAGAAGAAAACCGGAGACTTACGCCCTGTATTGGATTTAAAAGATCTCAACAGGAACATAAAAATAGAGGCCTTCAAGATGGAGAGTATGCAGTCCATACTTCTGGCTGTGAACCTGGGCGACTGGATGCTTTCTGTAGATTTATCGGACGCTTATCTACATATTCCAATTCATCCCGCCTTTCAGAAATTCCTCCGATTTGCCATCAACAAAAGCCACTTCCAATTCCAGTGCCTTCCTTTAGGCATTTCGTCGGCTCCCAGGATATTCACCAAGGTCCTCCTACCCTTGGTTGCATTTCTCAGGGAAAAGGGTCTGCGAGTCCACCATTATCTGGACAACATCCTGCTCTTGGCAGAAGATCAAAGAACCTTGCTATGTCATCAGAGAATCTTACTCACGACTCTCCAGGACTTCGGTTGGCTAATCAACTGGAAAAAGAGCAGTCTACGACCCACACAAAACATGGTATTTCTGGGAGCGGATCTGAACACCAAATTGAACAGGGTACAACTCCCTCAGGAGAAGATTCAGCCTCTAGTACAGAAGATGCGGAGATTACTATCAGCGAGGCATCTCCCAGCCAGAATCTGCTTGAGTGTGCTAGGGTCCATGGCTGCAACCCTGCCCATGGTGCAGTGGTCACAATGGCACATGAGAGTCCTGCAAAACTCCTTTCTGAGGCAGTGGGATGGAGTATCGATGCGTCAGACCATTACCATCTCCAGACCAATGAAGCAATCAGTGTGGTGGTGGACACACTTGACCAACCTCAGGAAATACAAGCTGATAGTTCCCCTAGATCCGATAATAGTCACTTCGGATGCCTGTCAGAGCGGCTGGGGAGCCCACTGTCAAGATCGGGCAGCACAGGGCCGATGGCAGTTCCGGGCCCAGGGGATAGTATCAAATATACTGGAACTCAGGGCAGCCTTCCAGGCCCTCATGGCATTTGCACCAGTCCTCAAAGGGAAGAACGTGCTTATCCGGATGGACAACAAGGTGGCAGTGTCCTACATCCAGAAGCAAGGGGGTATCAAGAGTCTCACACTGTTGGAAGAAGTCCGTCCTATCTTGGAATGGGCACAGGCACACCTAGCAGACTTAAAAGCAATATATGTTCCTGCGGCACAGAACATGTTAGCCGATTACATGAGTCGAGAGACTCTTTCCAACAACGAATGGTCCCTGAGTCTCCAGGCCTTTTCTCTTCTTATGGAGACATAGGGAGTGCCAGAGATCGACTTAGCAGCCACTCCTGCGAATACGAAGTGTCGGAGGTTTCTGTCCAGAGCATCTTTCCCTTCAGCCGAAGGGATAGATTGTCTAATTCACCCATGGAACTTCAAGTTGGGGTACATATTCCCGCCAACTCCGTTAATTGCAAGATTCCTACCCAGGCTTCGGAGATCTTCAGCCACGGTAATCGCGGTAATCCCTCTTTGGCCGAGAAGACCATGGTTCACTATTGCAGCTCAGCCTTCAACCTCCAATCCTTCTTCCGGTAACTCCAGATTTACTATTTCAAGGCCAATTTCTACATCCAGTTCCAGAGAAGCTGCATCTGATGGCATGGAAGTTGAGAGGGTTAGGTTAAGGGAACAAGGCTGCTCACAGGAAGTAATATCAACCCTGATGCAAGCCAGGAAAAGTACCACCAACACCACCTATACAAGAATTTGGAACAAATTCTTTACAATGGCGCAGCAGAAGGGATGGGATCCTATTGCTCCAGAACCTTCTCAAATCCTAGAGTTCCTCCAGTCAGGAGTCAACAAAGGTCTAAGTTCAAGTACCCTTAAGGTACAAGTATCCACCTTGTCGGCCAAAACAGGCACCAGATGGGCATTGCATCTACTGGTTATCCAATTCCTGAGAGCCTGTCTAAAAATCAAACCTCCTAAGAAACCAGTTTTTCCATCATGGGATCTCTCAGTAGTTCTCGATGCCTTCACCAATCCTCCTTTTACTCCATCCGAATCAATATCTCTGTGGAATCTAATCCTAAAACTGTCTTTTCTCATTGCAATTACATCAGCAAGGAGGGTATCTGAAATCCAAGCACTGATGGCATCAGAACCTTACTTAGTATTCTTCCCTGATAAGGTAGTACTAAGACCTTCAGACCACTTCATCCCGAAGGTAGCAACTTCCTTCCACTACAACCAAGATATTGTCTTACCATCCTTGACTAATGAGCAGGGTGAACCTCATCCTCTGGATGTTAAAACTACCATCATTAGTTACCTGGCGGCTGCAAATTCTTTTAGGAAGACGGATACCCTCATGGTCATTCCACATGGAAACAGACGAGGTCAAGCGGCTACTTCACGCAATATCACCTCCTGGTTAGTCAAGTCCATCAAGAAGGCATACTACATGCGGCATATGGCAATTCCTGAAGGCATCAGGGCTCACTCGACCAGGGCAGTGGAGACCTCCTGGGCAGCATATTGCAGGGTTTCTCCGGAGACTATTTGCAAAGCAGCAACTTGGTCCTCCAGACATACTTTCATTTCTCACTATAGAGTAGATTCTGCTCACTTGGCTATGGCAGACTTCGGTAGATCCATTGTTAGAGCCAATTCTTCCGCATTATAAGGAATAAATATTATTTTCTTGCACCCACCCGACTGGCGAGTTATTTCCCAGTGTGTGCTGCCATGGAGGCGTCAGGAAAACGGAAAATTGTATACTCACCTTTCCGTAATTTTCCTTTCCTGACGCCTCTCCATGGCAGCACACAGATTCCCACCCCGTTTTATGGTGATATATTTACAGAGAATGCAGCGGGGTGTCTCCCCTTCAAATTTATAGCTAACCAATCCTGTCAGGTTGTGGGGGCGGAGTCACAACCCCAGTGTGTGCTGCCATGGAGAGGCGTCAGGAAAGGAAAATTACGGAAAGGTGAGTATACAATTTTCCGTTTTCCTCTTTGGACGTGTCTGGTGCCTCGACAGAGTGAACAGGTTACCACGTTTCTTTTTTTGAGCAAAAAAAAAAAAAAAGGGGATTGAATTATGTTTGTGTGCACTGAAATTTAGAGTGCATGGGAGACTAAAAACATCTGTTCTGAAGCCAAAAACAGCAGCTGTAAAAACATCCAGTGTGCATGAGGCCTTATAGAAAATGTTGACTTTTTTTGTGTTTGTGTGCACTTAAATGAATTGATCTGGTCTGGTGGGGGAGAGGAATGGTGCAGATGCTAGGGAGAGTGGATACCCTAGACTGTTGTTTATCAAAGCATGAGATTCCCTTCTACTAAGGTGATTGCTGAAAATTTCTGATTTTCAGTGTGTTCTTGTCAGTTTGTTTCTGAACGGCCGTTCATCTACTGGCCATGTGGCTTTCTCGTCGGAGAGATTGGGCTTGGAATTATTGCTTTGACCCAAGTTCAGTCCAGGAACAGGGGGAGGAGGAGTCCTTGGACCAAGAATTGGTTGCTTAATCGTGACCAGTTCTGTCATATGCCTTTGTTGCGGGAGCTCCAAGAGAATCTCTCCGGATGATGGACCCCTGCTTTCATCGTCTATTGGCTTTGCTTACCCCCTATATTAGTAAGCAGAACACATGCATGTGGCAAGGCTGATTGGTGTATATCTTAAATACATTCACATTCTGTTAGTCTTCAGTTTTCCATATACAAATAAATAAATCTCTATGATTATCTACAATAAATAAATTATTCTTTTACAGAACATATAAAGCAGATGGACGTCAAAATCATTCTCATGGTTTGGCAGAGCCTCGATTCTGAAGATGACAGTCCTCCCCAGATTACTCTATCTCTTTAATGCAATCCCTATTAAAATACCAGATACTTTTTTTAGTAAACTAATTTTAGAACATTAACACTACGTAAAAACAGAGGAGGTATAGGTCTACCAGACTTCAAAAAATACCACCACGCCTCCCATATTACAAGAATAATAGACTGGCATTGCCATAGGAATATTAAGGACTGGGTCCTTCGGGAACAAAATCTGGCTTCCCACCAACTACTCTTCTACCCATGGTCCCTGCATTCCAAAAACAGACAAAAGAATGAACCATCTTCTAATTGCAAACACACTTAACATCTGGCACAAAATAGCCACTATACACAAACTCGCCTCCATACCGGGCCCACTGACACCAATCACCAATAACCCTAGCTTTATCCCAGGCTTACATCGCAAAAAAATTCAACATCTACTCGCCACCCACTGTATGGCTGACTCGAAGATTAAATCATTTGAAACTCTGCAATCAGAGTGGGGTGAATCATTCCCTGGCCTATGGTTCTATATACAATTGAAGGACTTCCTGGTAAATAGTAAACACAGGTCAAAATACTGCCTCCCTATGACGCATCTAGAAAACTTATGTCTCAAAAGGTCTCACGTACCAAATACCACGTCTCTAGCATATGGTTGATCCAAACTCCGCTAACAGAAAATTGTAAGCACAAAGAGAATTGGGAACGTGACCTGAGAATCACAATTACAGAAAAACAATGGGAAAAGGCATGCATTCTGACGCACAAATGTTCATTAAGCTCTAAATACCAGGAGATTTCCTACAAAATACTCACCCAATGGTATGTTACGCCACAAAAGGCTGAGAAATGGTTCGCTGCAACAACAGACACCTGCTGGCGATGTAATAACCACTTGCGTGCGTTCACACATATGTGGTGGGAATGCCCCCCAATCCTTGCCTTTTGGGAAGAAATTAAAAAGTTGATTAAACACATCACTGAAACTAACATTGAACTTAATGCTGCTACATGTCTGATTAACCTTAACCCTCTTACTTTGAGTAAGTATAAAAAATCACTTACCAGGCACCCATTATTAGCAGCTAAAACCCTTATCCCCTTATATATTGGAAATCCACACGAGTACCGAAGGTCGGGGAATGGGTGGACAGGATACTATAAATATATATATATATATATATAAAATGGAGGGAATAGTGGCCATGAAAAGAGAAAATAGTAATAACTTTAACAAAACATGGCAACCGTGGCTGTTATTCACTCTTTCAGCTGAATATCAATTACTTACTGAGTGATTAACCAGGGATCACTTAAATTTGTTCTTTAAACAAGTCTTGTGAAGATAATATGACCCAAGATCTCATTTTACTGCCTGCCTCCACAATTTTGCACTTTTGGATCTATGTTATTCATAACACTCAATATAGTTTCCCCTCCCCTCCCTCTCCGCCCTCTCCTCTCCTCCTCCTGTTTAACCTCTTGTCCTTTCCTCCCCACCCCCTCTGATACCTTGTCTTTTCTCTTATATTTTATTTTACGCCTTACCCCTCTTGACCTCAACAATCTCCAAACCATTATAAACTTCTCTGTGTTTATTAAGATTATTGTACATGTAAGCTGACATTTGTTATCTTCAATTTTTGTTTATGATTCTTGTATACCATTGTCTATTGTATGCTTTCTTAAGCTTTAATAAAACCATTTGATTGTGAAAAAAAAAATACACACTGGGAAATAGATTTTGATCAGTCTTGATTTTGATACAGTCGTATGTTATTGATCACATCTCTGTTTTCACCATGCAATCTCGTAAGCTGATCAATCGAAATAGGATTGAATGTATGACCATAGCATCTCAGTGCTACCGATCAATGCACCGTTATCAATAATTTTCCATCCTGCCTAATCGAATCCCATCTACATTGAGTTCAAATGGATTGGAAGGGAAGTTTTACCCATTTTATCTGTGGATCCCATATTTTTATATACGTACTGTATATACAGTATACAATTCTATTCATATACAGTATATATACTTATTTGATTGTTTGTCGATTTGATTGTTTTGATTGAATCACAGACAATAAAATCGAAGCATGTAGGGCCTCCATTAATGGTCTCCAGTATATACAGTGCAACAGGAAAGTATTCACCGCGCTTCACTTTTTCCACAGTTTATGTTGTAGCCTCATTCCAAAATGGATTAAATTCATTATTTTCCTCAAAATTCTACAAACAATACCCCATAATGACAATGTGAAAGAAGTTGTTTGAAATTTTTGCAAATTTCCTAAAAATAAAAAAGGAAAAAAATCCCATGTACATAAGTATTCACAGCCTTTGCTCAATACTTTGTTGAAGCTCCTTTGGCACCAATGACAGCCTCAAATCTTTTTGAGTATGATGCTACAAGCTTGGCACACCTATTTTTGGGCAGTTTCTCTCATTCTTCTTTGCAGGACCTTTTAAGCTCCATCAGGTTGGATCAATGTCGGTGCAAAGCTATTTTAAGATCTCTCCAGAGTTCAATCGGGTTCAAGTCTGGAGTCTGGCTGGGCCACTCAAGGACATTCACAGAGTTGTCTAGTAGCCACTCCTATCTTGGCTGTGTGCTTAGGTTCGTTGTCCTGTTGGAAGAGGAACATTTGCCCCAGTCTGAGGTCCAGAGCATTCTGGAGCAGGTTATCATCAAGGATGTCTCTGTACATTGCATTCATCTTTCCCTTGATCCTGACTAGTCTCCCAGTTCCTTCTGCTGAAAAAACATCCCCACAGCATGATGCTGCCACCACCATGCTTCACTGTAGGGATGGTATTGCCCAGGTGACAAGCGGTGCCTGGATTCCTCCAGACATGACACTTGCCGTTCAGGTCAAAGAGTTCAATCTTTGTTTCATCAGACCAGAGAATTTTGTTTCTCATGGTCCAAGAGTCCTTAAGGTGCCTTTTGGCAAACTCCAGGTGGGCTGTGATGTGCCTTTTACTGAGGAGTGGCTTCCGTCTGGCCACTCTACCATACAGGCCTCATTGGTGGAGTGCTGCAAAGATGGTTGTTCTTCTGGAAGATTCTCCTCTGTCCACAGAGAAACGCTGAAACTCTGTCAGAGTGACCATCGGGTTCTTGGTCACCTCCCTGACTAAAACCCTTCTCCCCCGATTGCTCGGTTTGGCCGGGTGTTTCCAAAGTTCTCCCATTTCTTCCATGGATGATGGAGGCCACTGTGCTCATTGGGACCTTCAATGCTGCAGACATTTTTCTGTACCCTTCCCCAGATCTGTGCCTTGATACAATCCTGTCTTGGAGGTCTACAGACAATTCCTTGGACTTTATGGCTTGGTTTGTGCTCTGACATGCACTGTTAACTGTGGGACCTTATATAGACAGTTGTGTGCCTTTCCAAATCATGTCCAATCAACTGAATTTACCACAGGTGGACTCTGATCAAGATGTAGAAACATCTCAAGAATGATCAGTGGAAATAGGATGCACCTGAGATCAATTTTGAGTGTCATGGCAAAGCCAAGATAACAAAGGAGTGGCTATGGGACAACTCTGTGAATGTCCTTGAGTGGCCCAGCCAGAGCCTAGACTTGAACCTGATTAAACATCTCTGGAGAGATCTGAAAATGGCTGGCTGTGCACCGATGTTCCCCATCCATCCTGATGGACCGTGAAAGGTCCTGCAAAGAATAGGAGAAACTGCCCAAAAATAGGTGTGCAAAGCTTGTAGCATCATATTCAAAAAGACTTGAGGCTGTAATTGGCGCCAAAAGGTGCTTCACCAAAGTATTGAACAAAGGCTGTGAATACTTATGTACATGGGATTTTTTTTTTATTTTTGATAACAAGAGTATCTATGAGGGGTTACAGTATTGTGGCACCACCACCACCCAAGGCCCAATTTTTCTGCTCCTGTTTAACAGGGGCATGTAATTACAATTTGATATAATATTTCATAGCAGGGCCCATTCCTGCGCCCAACAAGAGTATCTGCAAGGAGTTACAGTGTTGTGGCACCACCACCCAAGGCCCTGGTACAGATTTTTTTTTTGGGGGGGACATCCACGCCATTTTTTTGGTATTTTTTATCTATATTGCCGGGATCCAACAATACATTACAGCCGCGAGCAGTTTTAAGTGCCATTTTTTCCTTTAGAAATGTAATTTTGCTGTGGCACTGTTATAAACATCGGAAAGATGCGCTACTTTACAGGGATATTAAGGACACCCCCCAGGCACGATATTTAAAGGAATATTATATTTCTATTGTTTCACTTTAAGCATTATTAAAATCACTACTCCTGAAAAAACTGCAGTTTTTAAAACTTTTTCTTGCATTGATCCATGTCCCCTGGGGCAGGACCCAGGACCCCAAACACTTTTTATGGCAGTAACTTACATATAAGCCTTTAAAATGAGAACTTTTGATTTTTCACGTTTGCATCCCATAGACTTTAATGGCGTTCACGCAAATTCTTTGCCTGTTCGCATATTCTGCTACGAACCGAACCGGGGGGGGGGGGCGTGTTCGGCTCATTCCTATTCCTAACTTAAACTTTTCTATAAACTGAAAAAATGTAATTGGCTTTACTTAAAACTATATCGTAGTTCCAGACAAGTTAAGGTATGTATTCCTAACTTAACCTCTTGCCGACCAGCCACCGTCATTATACAGCGGCAGGTCGGCACGATCCTGTGAGCCGTCGTAGCTATACGTCGGATTGTGGGATCGGGATAGCACTGTGATGGTGCCGATGCTCATGGCCGACAGTCGTGATGACCGCCGGCCACGGGTGATCGCGGACACGAGAGGCAGAACACGGAAGTGTGTGTGTAAAAACACAAATTCCTATTCTGCTCTGTGAGGAGTGACAGACATTCACTTCCTCTAGTCAGTTCCCACCCCCTTCAGTTATAATCATGTAGCAGGGAACACAGTTAACCCCTTGATCGCCCCCTAGTGTTAACCCCTTCCCTTTAATTTGAGAGAAGGGAATGGCGCTGTTCCTCTAAAGGCTCTATGGTGTCCTGTGTATGTGCTATATTCAATACATGAAGTAAAAAATCAAAAACCATTCATTATACAACTGTTTAGATCATATGTGTCATAGTGCTCCTTAGGTATGGAATGTTAGTGCAACACTGGAGAGAGGAAAAAGGTGAGGTGGGGTGGGGGAGGGGGGGTACAAAGGTAAATAGGGATAATCACCTACACATGCAAATACATCCTATTAAAGTGCACATGTGCAATCAAAAAAATTGGTATATAAAAGTCCTTTTTTCTCAGAGCAAATAAATTTGTGTGATATTCGTGCTTTTGATTCTTTTGGTAATAAAATCCCGTGCTCTAAATGTGCAGCCACTCACCAGCTCACTTCACCCCTGCTGGGGTATCGGGCAATCACAGTCTATGCCACTGTGCGGCAATCTCTGGCAGTCTCAGGATCGCGGTGTATCATATAAAAAGAAAAGGGGTGCCCATAGTGTAAGATCGTTTAAAAAAAGTTTATTAAAACAAGCAGAGCGGTACCCACAATTTAAAAGCATGTAGTAAGCAAAATAAGCAGAGTTCTCGGTTAACCATCAGCTGTTCAATGTTGTTTAGGAAGCACAGATTAGGTCACGCCCTACGCGTTTCGTCATTGGACGTCTACGGGAGCGTGACCTCTGCTGTGCCTCCCCCCTTTATATAGCGTGCGGTGTCCCCTAATTATTTGTATAACTAGCCACCATTTTGCCTGTGTTTTGCAGACCGAAGTCCGCGGCCATTTTGTCTAGGATAATGCAGACCGAAGCCTATTTCCTGATTGCCTATTCCGTCCCTGTGTGGAAGAACCCAAGGACGCCGGCGGCCATTTTCCCTGTGTTTCTATGTACCGAAGTCCACCCACGGCCATTTTGCCTAAGGTTATGCAGACTGAAGCTTGTTTCCCCACACATAGACTCAAGGACGCTGGCGGCCATTTTGCCTATGATGCATATAAAGATAGATACACATCCCCATCAGGGGGGCTGTACTTTATTCATCTAACATCTCCATTTGGAACATACACAAACGGACTAATCCGTACTAAATGGATAGATAATGTAAGAACAAGTATAGGTCGACACGGCATGTCCATAAGTCGCACACACATAGGATTAGGTTTCCTAGGGCCCTTGATGGGCTGTGGGTAATCACAACGGTATCCTACATGTCGACAATATAGGTTCTCTTGAACCAATTAAGGGAATTTTTTGGGTAACCCTAGTTTCCTATATCACTTTAAAAGAATTTTCTTCCTCTTTCTCCATACACATATATATTTTTGCAATCTGGAATTCTCTTACATACTTTGATATTTTTATAAGTTTACATTTAACTTTTATCTGCATATATGTATTAATGTATTGCTGATTTTATTTCCAGGTCTCCTTTTAAAAGGTCACATATATTTTAAACATACTGGTTTAAGTTCAAAATGTTAATTTTAATGGGGTTAAATATGAGCACATATATAACTGTACGTTATGTCTAGCCATTTAAATTTATTATGGGATCACCTGTAATAGCGGATTACCTGGATATAGCATGCGGGATCTCCGACCAGCTAGTACTTAAAATAAAAAACAATTATACTTAGATACGGAACGGTGGTGACACGGAGGTAAGAAGCGTTATTACAGAGAAGGTGTCACCTTAGAGTCAAGGATTACTAGATACACAGCATCGTTGTATCCTATGTCTGTAGAATCATAGGCAAAATGGCCGCCAGCGTCCTTGACTCTATGTGTGGGGAAACAGGCTTCGGTCTGCATAACCTTAGGCAAAATGGCCGCGGGAGGACTTCGGTACATAGAAACACAGGGAAAATGGCCGCCGGCGTCCTTGGGTTCTTCCACACAGGGACTGAATAGGCAATGAGGAAATAGGCTTCGGTCTGCATTATCCTAGACAAAATGGCCACGGACGGCCGCGGACTTCGGTCTGCAAAACACAGGCAAAATGGTGGCTAGTTATACAAATAATTAGGGGACACCGCACGCTATATAAAGGAGGGAGGCACAGCAGAGGTCACGCTCCCGTAGACGTTCAATGACGAAACCCGTAGGGCGTGGCCTAATCTGTGCTTCCTAAACAACATTGAACAGTTGATGGTTAACTGAGAACTCTGCTTATTTTGCTTACTATATGCTTTTAAATTGTGAGCACCGCTCTGCTTGTTTTAATAAACTTTTTTTAAACGATCTTACACTATGGGCACCCCTTTTCTTTTTATATGATACACCGTGATCCTGAGACTGCCAGAGATTGCCGCACAGTGGCATAGACTGTGATTGCCCGATACCCCAGCAGGGGTGAAGTGAGCTGGTGAGTGGCTGCACATTTAGAGCACGGGATTTTATTACCAAAAGAATCAAAAGCACGAATATCACACAAATTTATTTGCTCTGAGAAAAAAGGACTTTTATATACCAATTTTTTTGATTGCACATGTGCACTTTAATAGGATGTATTTGCATGTGTAGGTGATTATCCCTATTTACCTTTGTACCCCCCCTCCCCCACCCCACCTCACCTTTTTCCTCTCTCCAGTGTTGCACTAACATTCCATACCTAAGGAGCACTATGACACATATGATCTAAACAGTTGTATAATGAATGGTTTTTGATTTTTTACTTCATGTATTGAATATAGCACATACACAGGACACCATAGAGCCTTTAGAGGAATAGCGCTATTCCCTTCTCTCAAATTAATTAAACTATCTGTCTCCATTTGTATATGGTGACTGCATGCTGGGGGGCAGCAGTTCCAAACTGGTTGTAATTAAATCTCCACCATCTCCACTGCGCGGGTTCACTACCACACTTTCTATCTTAACCCCTTCCCTGCCAGTGACACTTTTACAGTAATCAGTGCATTTTTATAGCACTGATCGCTGTATAAATGCCAATGGTGCCAAAAATGTGTCAAAAGTGTCCGATGTGTCCGCCATAATGTCGCAGTCCCGATGAAAATCGCAGATCGCCGCTATTTCTAGTAAAAAAATAAAATGATAATAATAAAAATGCTATAAATCTATCCCCTATTTTGTAGACGCTATAACTTTTGCGCAAACCAAACAATATACGCTTATTGCGATTTTTTTTTTTTTACCAAAAATATGTAGAAGAATACATATCGGCCTAAACTGAGAAAAAATTAGCTTTTTTTTAAAAAAAATGGGGATATTTATTATAGCAAAAAGTACAAAATATTGTGTTTTTTTCAAAATCGTCGCTCTTTTTTTGTTTATAGCGCAAAAAACCCCAGAGGTGATCAAATACCACCAAAGAAAGCTCTATTTGTGAGAAATAAATTTTGTTTGGGTGCAGCTTCACACGACCGCGCAATTGTCAGTTAAAGCGACGCAGTGCCGAATCGCTAAATAAGTTTAGTACTTAACCACTTGCGGACCGCCCGCCGTCGTTACACGCTGGCTCTTTGAAGAGGAATATGGTTGTTATGGCAGCAGATAGCTGCCATAACCCCAGTATCCTCTTCTTCAGCGGGCGGTCCACTTTCAGATAAAAGTGGTCTCTGCGGTGGATTCGCCGCAAGATCACTTTTATCGGGAGAGGGGCCCCCTCCCGTCACGCTCCAGGGGTCTCCGACGCGACACTTACTGGACCCCCCGGTAGTGGCGGAGACAATCGCGTCCTTCTCCCTCTGAGCCTGGCTGCTGAGGGAGGGGAAGATGGCCCCCGCTCGGCTCCATAGCATTGACTGGCGGAAGCGACGTCAAACTTTATTTCCGACAAATGCTCATAAAGGAGAATTTTTTTTTTTTTTTTTAATTACATTTTTTTTTATAGCATTTTAGTGTAAATATGAGATGTGAGGTCTTTTTGACCCCAGATCTCATATTTTAGAGGACCTGTCATGCTTTTTTTCTATTACAAGGGGTGTTTACATTCCTTGTAATGAGAATAAAAGTCACCCAAATTTTTTAAGAGGATAGTGTCAAAATAAAATAAAAAAGTAAAATAAATAAGAAAAAATAAAAAAATTTAAAGGCGCCCCATCCCATCGAGCTTGCGCGCAGAGGCGAACGCATATGTGAGTAGCGCCTGCATATGAAAACGGTGTTCAAACCACACATGTGAGGTATCGGCGTGATCGTTTGAGTGAGAGCAATACTTCAAGCCCTAGATCACCTCTGTTACTCAAAACTGGTAACCTGTAGACATTTTTAAACGTCGCCAATGGAGGTTTTTAAGGGTAAAAGTTTGTCGCCACTTCACGAGCGGGCGCAATTTTGAAGCGTGACATGTTGGGTATCAATTAACTCTGTATAACATTATCTTTCACAATATGAAAAAATATTGGGCTAACTTTACTGTTGTCTTATTTTTTAATTCAAAAAAGTGTATTTTTTCCAAAAAAAGTGTGCTTGTAAAACCGCTGCGCAAATACGTTGTGACAGAAAGTTTTGCAACGACCGCTATTTTATTCTCTAGAGTGTTAGAAAAAATATATATAATGTTTGGGGGTTCTAAGTAGTTTTCTAGCAATAAAAAATGATTATAACTTGTAAACACTGAGTCTGAAACATAGGCCTGGTCCTTAAGTGGTTAAAAAGCACAATTTTTTTAACAGTACAGGAAGCAGTTTGAATCAGGAAATGACTCAATTCTGGTTTTCAGTAAGCAAGAAAAGATCGCAATCAGGAAACCACCAGCCAGAAAACCAATATATATATAATACTAGAAAAGCTACAATTTCTGGGGAAATTGTGAAAGTGTTCTTGCCTCTACAACTGGAGTGGGCGGAGTAACTGTTGTGTGGTTGGAGTGGCTGGAGTAACTGTGAAAAGTGTTAAAAAGCTTAATATTTTAAAAAGTATAAATAGTAGTAAAAAAGTTTAAGAAGGACATGTAGATGTGAGCGCTATATTCAATATATCAGAGAACAGTATTGGCCCCCAGAAGATCTAATTGTAAATAGTTGGGAGTAAATGGGGCGATAAATTGCTGTACAACTAATATCATAAAATAATATAATAATCTGGGACTATACAATTATATAGGTAATCAAAAACAGCAACCTATAGGCTGTTAAAGTCCAAAAAGAAACTGGGTTTAAGTCCAATAAAAGCAGTTGTAGAAGGCAGCCCTGTTGGTAAAGGAGAAGCAATCCTCAGGAAACTGTAGAAAAAGAACAACATGGGCGCCACTCTAAGTGCAGTATTTAAAAAAGAATTTTAATGAATCTTAAAAACAGGTACTCACAAAGGTACATGTAATCAGGCATGTAAATGTTGGACAGGTGGTGTCAAGTGTCCCAGGGGTATGATCCGGTCTCATCCTCAGATGTCGTTCCGCTGTGGAGACAGGCTGCGCTGATGTACAGACGGCAGATCCGGCCGCTGGAACGCACTGTGTGTGATCAGGGAGAGCGAAGACACTTCCGGGTCTATACAGGGGTGGCGAATAGGCGACGCGTTTGCGGAGCTACGCTCCTTCCTCAGGCCTAACGTGACCTGTGATTGGTCAGAAGTGTTATAGTCCAAGATGGGCTGGGATTGGTGGAGAAAAAAGCAATATCACATATGTCTTCCTCTTCTCCCCCCCCCCCCCCCCCCCCCCCCAGTCTGTTCCATTACTATTGGCCACCAATATAATTTGTTCAACCACCATTTAAGTCCAACCAGGACATACTTTTCTTCATCTCACAAGAAAACTTACCAGTGTGGTCTCCTATTAAAGCACATTCCACTCCTTTATAATTATGACCCCCTAATTATTTATTGGCCACGTAAGAACATCAATATCACCCCAATACTATAAGTATTCCAATCCATTTTCAGATTTTTTTCAACAACAATATCTATTTCTTTATTATTATTTTATTATTTCATTGTACTAGTACATCATCATTATTCTATTCTTTCAATTATTATTTTTTAATAATTTTTAATATAATTATTATTTTTTTCTTCTTCTTTTTCTTATTATTTTTAAATAATAAGAGAGATATTTTTGACATCACAGTTAGTGCACCCAACAACAGTAGTCCTAGCTACACATTCTACCTCCACATGCCTAATCCCCCATTCTATCACATTGTCATTACACTCAGCGCATTCAATAACAGTAGTTCTAGCTACACATTCTACCCATACATGTCCTTTTTTATTCTTTACAACAAAATCCTTTTTCTCCCCCCTTGCTTTCCCATAGATAATTTTATCCCAATGAATAATTTAGAAAATATCATTATGCTATCCCCTCTTTCCTGTTTATGCACACGGGGCTGTCCAGTTTAAAGTTTTAGACACTGCTGCAGACGCTGAAGTGCTAACACACAGCGTCCAGCACATAGCCTATGCCTCCAAGTGATAGAGGTTTTTCTCCACCAATCCCAGCCCGTCTTGGACTATAACACTTCTGACCAATCACAGGTCACGTTAGGCCTGAGGAAGGAGCGTAGCTCCGCAAACGCGCCGCCTATTCGCCACCCCTGTATAGACCCGGAAGTGTCTTCGCTCTCCCTGATCACACACAGTGCGTTCCAGCGGCCGGATCTGCCGTCTGTACATCAGCGCAGCCTGTCTCCACAGCGGAACGACATCTGAGGATGAGACCGGATCATACCCCTGGGACACTTGACACCACCTGTCCAACATTTACATGCCTGATTACATGTACCTTTGTGAGTACCTGTTTTTAAGATTCATTAAAATTCTTTTTTAAATACTGCACTTAGAGTGGCGCCCATGTTGTTCTTTTTCAAAAAGTTTAAGAAGTCCCATCATTAGCTAAAAGAGCTGAACATTTTTTTCAAAAATGATTATTTTTTTTTTCAAAAATGTTTTTTTTTTTTTTTTTCAAAAATGTTTTTTTTTTTTTCAAAAATGTTTTATTTTTTTTTTCAAAAATGATTATTTTTTTTCAAAAATGATTTTTTTTTTAATTTTTCATTTTCTCATGGGGTGGTCATAATGTTTTGGCTGATCATGGGGTGGTCATAATGTTTTAGCTGATCATGGGGTTGTCAGCTTTTGTCAACTCCCACTCTAGTTTTGAACATTTCGCCATTCATTCCTATGGGACCAATTTCGCCGCAAAAACGACAATATTTCGTGAACCATTCGGCGAAACGTTCCACAAAGTAATAGCACACCAATCAGGAACAATCCGCACGTGTCGGTATATTACTGTCTATGTAGTGTAAAAGCTGTGGGAGGAGTTAGGGTGGTAAATTTGGCTATAATAATAATAATAATATATATGTGAGATAACAGTAAGTGGTCTGGCTATGCAAGAACACTTAATAATATAATTATATATATATGTATATATATATATATATATATATATATATGTATATATATATATATATATATATATATATATATATATATATATATATATATATATTTATTTCAGTAATTCAGTTCAAAAAGTGAAAGCGATATGTTATATAGATTCATTACACACAGAGTGATACATTTCAAGCATTTCTTACTTTTAATTTTGATGATTATGGCTTACAGTTAGTGAAAATCCAAACTTTAGTATCTCAGAAAATAAGAATATTACATAAGACCAATATGGATTTTTAATACAGAAATGTTGGCTTAGTGAAAAGTATGTCCATGTACAGTATAGTATGCACTCAATACTTGGTTGGGACTCCTTTTGCATGAATTACTACATCAATGCGGTGTGGCATTGAGGTGATCAGCCTGTGGCACTGCTGAGGTGTTATGGAAGCCCAGGCTGATAGCGGCCTTCAGCTTGTCTGCATTGTTGGGTCTGGTGTCTCTCATCTTCCTCTTGACAAAACCCCACAGATTCTCTATGGGGTTTAGGTCAGACGAGTTTGCTGGCCAATTAAGCACAGTGATACCATGATCATGTGACCAGGTATTGGTACTTTTAGCAATGTGGACAGGTGCCAAGTTCTGATGGAAAATGAAATCAGCATCTCCATAAAGCTGGTCAGCAGAGGGAAGCATGAAGTGCTCTAGGATATCCCGGTAGAGGGTTGCGCTGACTTTGAACTTGATAAAACACAGTGGACCAATTGTGAAGATATTGGGGGAGATGTTGCTCAGTGGTCCAAAGTCCTCTTTTCAGATGAAAGTAAATTTTGCATTTCATTAGAAAATCAAGGTCTCAGAGTCTGGAGGAACAGTGGAGATGCACAGAATCCAAGTTGCATGAGGTCCAGTTGCATGCTGGTGTTGGTCCACTGTTTTGGACATATGTATCTATTTACTCGGCATAATATCATCTTATATATACATACAGTATATATATATATATATATATATATAATGTATATTTGGTCTTTCTTTCTGGAGAGAAATCAGATGAAGGCATTGTCAGAAGTGTCCTGTGATCTCTATGAGAGGTAAAACATACCTGGAAGCGTTACACTGACATGTTACTGAACATGAATGTATGTAACTTGAAAAAAGTATATAATTAATGTTAGACATTTTTAGGTGCAGCTCTCAGGCCTCCTGAAAAGCCCAAGAAGCACTGACTGAATGAGTCAAATGAACCTTAAAGCGGTAGTAAACTGCATTCTTTAAAAAAAAGGACTGCAAGGCAATGAAATGCTTACCTTAGAACAAAGCCCTCCAGCGTTACACTGTCACCGCTAACAGGGCTGCTGTCTTCACCCTGTGTTTGTTCTGGGTTTGCTTGCTCCGGCGGTCTGATTGGCCAAGCTGCAATGACATCACTCCTGCGCATGCATATGGAAGTCACAGCCGTGGCATGGAGTTCTGAAGGGACCGCACAGGTATGCCGTCCGTTCAGAGTGCATTTCCCGGTGACATCACGGGCTGCATGCAGTGTGAATATCTCCTAAACAGTTCAAGTTTAGGAGATATTCAGTGTACCTACAGGTAAGCCTTATTATAGGCTTACCTGTAGATACAAGTGAAAAAAAAAGACTTTACTGCCACTTTAAAAGGAAAAGGAGGAGCCCCATTCTTGAAGGCATAAGCCTAAGTTACAACCAGCCTTATCCATCTAGAGATGGTGGAACAAGATGCAAGACAACCCTTGTGAGGGCCTGGGGACAGGATACACATGGAATCTGAAATTGGATGAAAGCAATGGCAGAAAGGTACACTCGCACCGTGGGTACCACATCTAAACAATGTAGAGAGACCTCGTTGGACTGCTTAGGAGCAGGGCACAGAGAGAGTAGGATGATGTCCTGATAAGTGTGGATAGAGGAAACCACCTTAGGAAGGAAAGAGGCCCAAGTCCTCAAAAACACTTTTTTTTAATAAAGAATAAGGAAGGGTTCCTTACAGGAAAAGGCAGACAGCTCTGAAACTTTTCTTGCTAACGTAATAGCCACAAAAAAAACACTTTATGGAGTAAGGTCAGTCAAGGGAATATTCCCAAGAAAGGCTTCTATAGAGCCGATAAAACCAAACTGAGATCCCAAGGCAATGCAAGTGAAAGAATAAGGAGTGATGTGAGTCACCCATTGAACACTGGCCTTTACCACGGAATGAATGGGGAGCAGTCTCCAAAAGAGAATGGACAGTGCCGAGTTTTGACCTTCAGGGTGCTCAAGGCCAAATGCTGCTTCAGCCCAGTTTGCAGAATCAATAGAATACAGCCCAAGGAGTATCGTCTAGGGTGAAACTTCCACGCCCACCATGTGAAGTAAGCTATCCAGTGATAGACCTTGAAAGTGGTTCATTCCCCAACCTTAAGCAACACAGGAATAAAGGAGTCAGACCCTGATCTTTCAGAACTTGGGTTTCAACAGTACAGCCATTAAAGCCAGTGACCATGAAACAGAATGAGAGAGAGACGATCTCTAGGAGTCTAATGCCGCGTACACACGAGCGGCATTTCCGTCAGAAGAATCTTGGATGGTTTTTCCGACGGAATTCCGCTCAAGTTTGGCTTGCATACACACGGTCACACAAGTGCTCTGAACTTTTGACCGTCAAGAATGCGGTGATGTACAGCACTACGACGAGCCGAGAAAATGAAGTTCAATGCTTCCAAGCATGCATCAAATTGTTTCCGAGCATGCGTCGGAATTTTGCACGTCGGAATTGCCACTGACGATCAGAATTTCCGATCGGAACTTTTTCAGTCGGAAAAATAGAGAACCTGCTCTCAATCTTTTGCTGTCCGAAATTCCGCCAGCAAAAGTCTGATGGAGCATACACACGGTCGCATTTTCCAACCAAAAGCTCACATCAGACTTTTGCTGGGGGAATTTCCGATCGTGTGTACGTGGCATAAGGCTGCAGGTGGCAGTCTGAGCAGGTATGTCTGCAGGAGACAGATGTGGCCCTCGACCAAGCAGCAACGCAAAGCTGAGTAAGTAAGCTCCAGGAGGTAGTTTGACTAAGTAAAACTGAGTGAGCCAGGAGGTTTTTCTGTGAAGTTTGTTTCATTTAAATAACATTGGGCTGCCATGCCCTTAAAAATACAGTCTGGACTGACCAGTGTTCATAAAAACGCATACACCACGTGAGCGTAGTCACCCCGGATCGTTACAGTTGGTGGAGAAATTTCCATTGGGCACGGATGGCGCTGGTCTAGATCCTCGCATGCCGCAAACCGTGAGTGTCAAGAGACTGTATGTAATGGTGTTGCTGTGTGAAGCAAAGTGATGGGTGCCATGTCTCAGCTGTAAGGAGACAGTACGCCAAAAAATAGTTTTGAAAGAACATCTGTTGCTGCAAAGATGCATGTTGTTTTGCCCGTAGCAACAAAGGCAAGGTCGATCATGAGACCTATGGTGGATGGTGGAATGATCCTGATGAGTCCTGGCTGGTGGGCTCAAGAGGAACTGTTACTGCCAGTTGGAGAGGGCTGGAGAAGCTCTGCAGGGAGAATGCAGTCTCCCATAGCAACCAATGAAGTGTCGTCTGGATGGTGGAGCTCCTATGAAGAGATGGCTCACTATTCCAACAAAGAGGGCTTGGAAGCCTGAGAGTCTTTCATTTCACCTTGTGATCGCATGGGGAAATAGAGCAGGAGAAAGCAACAGGCTGACCTGAAGTTCAAGAGGAGAGCGGTTACCTGTGGCAACTTCTGTGATTTCAAGTCTGCAGACTGGGTGAGAAAGAATGACTATGTGACTGTACACATGGGAGTGGAAGTGACCCCAAATGGGAGATCCCCTATTTGTGCTAAAAAGGACTTGCTTGCTGCAGTGCTTTTAGTGGGGAGGCAAGTGATATAATAAAAAATGACGTGTGATAATTCAAAGCTTGATGTCTGGAGTTAAACTTCATCTGCTCTCAGTGATGAGGGTGGGGTACTGCGACATGGTGTGGTTAAAAATGTGTTACCACAATCCAGTGGCAGCTAGTGAAGTTTTAGACCCCTCCCACTTAGACCTCCTTTTTGACCCCTCCCACTTGGTGAAAATGGGCACGGTTTCAGTGAAATAGTGGGCGTGGCTCTAAGGTGGTGTGGTTAGTGTCCGAGTTGAACGGGGGATGGAGGGAGAACGAGAAAGGGATGGAGGGACAGCAGGCCCAGATCCTACACAACAATAGAAATGTGTATTCTAGAAAGTTTAACAATCAGCAGATAAAGATACTCCAAGCACCTGGTGTTAGCACTTCAATCATCCCGGCACCATGGTTGTTATTATTACATTGTAATATAAAATGAAATCATTCAACTCACCATAATGCAGAATCAGTGGGAGCCCTGAGTGTGTCACTAGCCACGTCGCCTGCCACCAGATGCCATCAGGTGTCCCCAGCGGAGTCCCTCCTTACATCGGGTGCCCCCAGCGGAGTCCCTCCTTACATGCAGCCTGTGTCACATAAAATGCAGCCTGTGTCACCACCAAATTGCAGCAGCATGTGTCACCACCAAATTGCAACAGCATGTGTCACCACCAAATTGCAGCAGCATGTGTCACCAAATTGCAGCAGCCTGTGTCACCAAATTGCAGCAGCATGTGTCACCAAATTGCAGCAGTATGTGTCACCAAATTGCAGCAGCATGTGTCACCAAATTGCAGCAGTATGTGTCACCAAATTGCAGCAGTGTCACCAAATTGCAGCAGCATGTGTCACCAAATTGCAGCAGCATGTGTCCCCAAATTGCAGCAGTGTCACCAAATTGCAGCAGTATGTGTCCCCAAATTGCAGCAGTATGTGTCCGCAAATTGCAGCAGTATGTGTCCCCAAATTGCAGCAGTGTCACCAAATTCCAGCAGTATGTGTCCCAAAATTGCAGCAGTGTCACCAAATTGCAGCAGTATGTGTCACCAAATTGCAGCAGCGTCACCAAATTGCAGCAGTTTCACCAAATTGCAGCAGTTTCACCAAATTGCAGCAGTATGTGTCCCCAAATTGCAGCAGTGTCACCAAATTGCAGCAGTATGTGTCCCCAAATTGCAGCAGTGTCCCAAATTGCAGCAGTGTCCCCAAATTGCAGCTGTGTGTGTCACCACCAAACCCCCCTCCCCCTGTTACTTACCTTGCTATGTGTTGTCCTCTCCAGCGTTGTCTCCTGCGGAGAGCTCCGTTCTTCTTATACTTCCTGTTTCCGAGAGAGAGAGAGAGAGAGAGGACCAGGAAGTGACATCATACTCAGATGTCAATCAAACCCCCCGGCCATAGTAATAGATACTAGCACCGGGCGGAAGCTACTCGGTGCTCCACAAAGCGCCACAAGGCAGGCTAAACGCCCGCAAATGCAGTGCCACGTCTGCAATCTTGTGATTGCATAGACGTGGCGCTTCCCATAAGTGCACTGTGTCCGGTGTCCGAACACAGTGCACTTAAGGATCGCCACTGCCACAATACCGTTTAAAAAAAAGTGATGTGTTTAATGTTGAGAAGTGTAAAACTGACAAAAGCGGTGTTTCAGATGCTGTTGAGCCTCTTGGTCTGTCTAGGTCTCATTGGGACGATATAGTTCAACAGAGCAAAGCCTGTTGGGATGATTTGACCAAGAGACTAATAACGATGCTGGAGGAAGCTTTTGCAGCTAAAGGGGTGGTGAACGCTATGGCTGCTGTGCCAGTAGAGGTGTCTTCAGGAAAGCCTATAGGCCAAGGTGAACGGGTTGTTGCAGAGGCTAATCCTCTCATGACTGAAGGTCCCAGCGAGTGTAAACGCACAGCAGAAGTTTTGTCCACAATGCATAAAGGGAAAATGTGTATTTTGTGACAGTCATGCTTAAGGAAATGTTAAAATCATGGAGTGTACAGCCAGTGTATATCCTGCCGTCCTCTCCTGTGTTTGGAGAACTGGTACCAGGGGGTACAGTTGATTGGAGCTGGATATTGCAGGCTGTGCTGTGTAGAAATCGCAAACGATGGAATCGTTTAATCAAATGTTTTGTATTAATGTGGAAAGTTGTCTTGCAGTGTGCTGGATTGCTTCATACAAAGGTTGTGTATGAGAGGCACGCTGGAGCGCTGTTAGACAAGGCAGAGGTATCGGAAATACCAGCGGTAAAAGAAATTGGTGTGGGAAAAAGTGTTGTGCAAGAACAGTCGCTGATGGAGTGTTGGACAACAGGGGGCAAGGTGAAACTGTGGGAAGGTCCCATAGGGAGTAACTGCTGGCCTGTGTGGGGTCCCTCCTCAGACACTGTCCTAGCAGGTGATGGGACCAGAGTTCCTAGTGATTCTGAATCAGGTAATTTTGAGAAGTTGGTTGCCAGGGGTAACCACACAGGTATGAGCGAACCTGTAAAACAGATGGGTGAAGTTGAGCCAGGTACTCAGAGAAGTCAGTTCCTGACAGTGGGTGTAGAAATAGGCCCCCTACAGCCCTGAAAGAGTAGATCTGGCGGAGATTAAAAGAAACGGAGGACCCCAAAGATTAGGGAGAAGTGCATGTGGAAGCACACAGTGTCTATGTCTGCAGGAGACAGATGTGGCCCTCGATCAAGCAGCTGAGTAAGTAAGCTCCAGGAGGGAGTTTGACTAAGTAAGAGTAAGTGAGCCAGGAGGCTAAAGTTTCTGTTATACAATGATGGTGGAACCCCCTGCGTGGGAAGATTTTCTGTGAAGATTGTTTTGTTTAAATAACATTGGACTGCCATGCCCTTAAAAAATACAGTCTGGACTGACCGGTGTTCCTAAAAACGCATACACCACTTGAGCGTAATCACCCCTAATTGTTACACACTACTTTGATTGCCTGCAGCCAAGACCAAGGTATAATCAAAAAGGCAAAAAACATATTTATCCTTTTACATAAAGGTGAGGTAATATAACCTAGCACAGAGATCCTCCTTACATCAGAGTCTGCAAGGTTCCCCTTTACAGTGTAAGGGGGAACTCTGCAGACCCTGATATAAAAAGGGAAAACTGATGTAAAGGAGAACTTTGAGGACTCTGTTGTAAGGGGGAATGCTGCTGGGAGTTCCCACTTACATCAGGTTCTACAACATTGCCCTTTACATTGGAGTTTCCCTTTATGTCAGGGTCAACAGAGTTCCCCCTTGCACCGTAAGGGGGAACTGCAGACACTGATGTAAGGGGGACTACCAGGAACAGACCACCCTTCACAGAGTGAATACACTTAGGTGAGGGGGGCTACTTGTATAAAGGGGAACCTTTATCTTATTGTCCCCCCTTCCCCCCTTACCTTAGTGTATTATTTACCCCCCGCTTACATCAGTGACCCCCCACAGACTGTGTGGCCTGGCTGGCTGGGAGCTGTCCCTGACATGACCTCCAGGCTCCTCCATTGCTTGCTCGGATTGTGTGCAGCAGCAGAGGTGGGGGACTTGAGTCACATGACTTGACTTAAGTCAGACTTGAGGACTTGCGACTTGCTTGACAAAATTAAATAAATGACTCGACTTGACTTTGACTTGCAATGACTTGGCATCCCCCCCCGAAAATATTACCCACACACTCCGCCCACCACCGCCTCTGAGCCAATCAGCATTTGCCAAATGCCATTGGAGCTGTTCAGGATAGTGGTAAGATTTATGTCTGTCCCTGCATCAAGCGCACCTGTTGAACTTGTGTTCAGCCATGGTGGGGTGATAATGCGACCCCATCGCTCACAACTGTGCGAGAAAGTACTTTCCAATTTAATTTTTTGCAAATGCAATGCATTTTAAGTGGCTATTCTCATCACCATTCAAGTGTCCAGATGTTGGCATTGTGACAAACTTCAAACTTTGAGCTTAGTTATTTTCCCCCTCAGCAAGGACTACATTTTTTCAGGCTTGTTGGCCATTTAATTGCTGAGTGTTCTGCTCCTTGTCTGCTGTTTGGGCATTCAAAGTGTTTCTTTAATATGCCAAGAAAAAAGCACTAAGCAGTTTTGTTAATGTTGAAAATAAAACAAAACCTTTCCTGAAAACTGACGGTTAACTCATTTAAAGGTGGAAATGGGGTAGATATGTATTTTGACTTAATTTGTGTCTTGACCAAAATAAATGACTTGACTTGCTTGACTTCTAGCAGGGACTCGACTTGACTTGCTTGCTTTTCGCCACAGTAACTTGGGACTTGAAGGTTAAGACTTGAGACTTGCTTGTGACTTGCACATGTGTGACTTACTCCCATGTGTGTGCAGCAGGGGCAGGCAGTCAGACATGGTGCAGAGCAGTCCAGGCAGCTTGGCGTTGGCAGCTTCCTATCACCACCTCTTTCAAGTCTGTCCTCTTCTCCTCCAGACTAGCCTCCACCTGACTCCTGGCGGACAGGTCTCCCACGTCCCACTCTCGGCTTCCCTTCAAGTCTGAATCAAGCTTTATGATGCATAAAAGGCACAGTGCAATACACACATGCCCAAGCACGGACAGCCACATAAAGGACATTTATGGACAGCTTGTAAATTGGCCGATATTTACAAACTGTCCGTAAATTTACAGATGGTTGGCAACTCTGGTGGGGACTATATTGTTACCGCTGGTCCAGAACAATGGACTGCATCCAAGCTGGAGTGAGTTCATGCAGAAAAGAAGTGACTGATAATATTTTTGGGGAGACACCTGCCCATCTATGGCCAGCAAGGGGCTCACTAGAACCAGCTATAAGTGGGAGCTGCCGATTAACCCATCATTATTTTTTTTTTTGATTGTGGCATGAAACTGCAGCACCCAACACCAAAACAGTTAAAGAAAAACATGCAAAATCTATGCAAAACCTACAGTATCTATCTCATCTATCTGATCTTCATACTGGGAATACTTTCCCAGCTTTTTTTAGCTTCACTAGTTTCACTTTCCGATTCCTCACTACACTGGAGATTGGAGAATGTGAAACTTGGCACCGTTTTGTTGCATTTACAGTTAACGCTCTAGACCTTTTCTTTTTTCCAGTGACTGAACAAAGATAAAAAAAATTACCAAATAAATAAAAATATGATGTTCCATCATGGAAACCTGGGGGAGGAATAGTGTCTGACTAAGCAGAGAGAAGATTGTAGATGAAGAGCACTCTCCTTATTAAAGCTGAACTCAAAGTGCAAAACCTTTAATCCAAAGCGGAGCTTCACCCAAAAGGGGTAGCTCTGCTTATCTGCTTCCTCCCGCCTTCTGGTGCCACATTTGGCACCTTTCGGGGGGGGAGGGGGGGAACGGGTATTTGTTTTTGACAGGTACCGTTCCCCACTTCCAGGAGACCTGTGTGCGGCGAGGTCCCCCCGGAAGTTCGCCCCCCCTCCTCCTTCCCCCGCGGCCCTGCCATTCACAAAGCACAGCACGCTTTATGCATGTGCAGTAGGGAACCGGCTGTCAAGCTGGTTTCCCTTACAGGCAATGGCAGCGGCAACACCCGAGAGCCCATGGAAATCGTCTGGGGTGCCGAAATCGCTGGATTCCAGGACAGATAAGTGTCCTAATATTAAAAGTCAGCAGCTACAGTATTACATTTTTAAATTTTTAATGACTTAAAGTGGTTGTAAAGGCTGCAGTTTTTTTAAATCCGTGGATTCTATGCATGAAGGTAAAAAACCTTATTTGTGTTGCTACCCCCAGAGCCCCCCTAATAATTACCTGAGCCTGATCTCAATCCAGTGATGTTCACGGGAGCCTCAGCTGTCCCGAGTCTCTCTCTCATTGGTTGAAACACAGCACTCCCACTGTTGTCAATCACAGCCAGTGGGCCAATGAGGAGAGAGTGGGGGTGGGGCTAAGCCAGGGCTCTGTGGGGCTGATTTACGAACATGTGGGCGCATTTGCGAGCGCAGGAATAGTTATTCCAACATGGCGCATACTTAAAGGAATAGAAACCAGCTGGTGACTTGCGCCGGATGCGCGGAATCGTTGAGCGCAGACACATTCTTAAATACAGAACAGACATCGGGCACTTGCTCATTGTAATGCTGATCATGTTAATGATCTTTTCCTTATCACATGGAGAATATCGCTTCCAGTTGTATTTCATTCATTCACTTCTTTTTAAAACAACTCAATATTTATTCTAGAGATCTTCCTCCTATCAACAACTGTGCGGATCTTCCCTGGACTTGGATGTGAAGTGTCATAATTGTCAAAATGTAATTGTGTGCATTTTATGGTGATAATCTATAATCATTGGTGGACCTGAAACTTCCATGAAAACATCTTCTTAATACATGTCTGTGTATTGTGCATTCTGGACAATTCATTTCCCCATACACTGTGCAATGTGATTGGATAACATATAAATCTACTCATCTATCTGAGCAATTCTTTCCCCATACACTGTGCAATTTGATTGGATGACGTTTAAATCCACTCATTTGTCTGAGCAATTCTTTCCCCATACACTGTGCAATGTGTAAAGGGTTAATACCCAAAAAGAGAAAGCAGCTTGTGTCCAGTGGTGTAGCTGATTAGTAACTCCTATTCAGATTGTGTCAGCACAAAACCTGATGCAGTTTCGTGCGTTTTTTTCTGCCCTGAGGCTAGATTCACATCTACTGTATACATTTTTAGTGCTTTTTGCATTTTGCAGATTTGCACTACAGAACATGTTCCATAGGAATCCATGTTAAATGGGCTGTACTGCAAATCTGCAAAAAGCACTAAAACTGCAAAAGTGTGATTCAGCCTCAGGGCCAGTTCACACCAGATGCAGTTCCATTTTTTCTGCACCAATACATTCAGTTCGGGTCAGTTTCTGCACCAGAAACTGACTGCGTGGTGTGAACTAGAGCCATTGAAATACATGGAAAACACTGTGCATGCATTTTTAGTGCAGAAAAAAGCGCACGGAACTGTGTCTGGTGTGAACTAGCACTAAAAATGCATGCAGTGTTTTCCATGTATTCCAATGGCTCTAGTTCACACCATGCAGTCAGTTTCTAGTCAGTTCCGGTGCAGAAAAAAAAACGCTCGGAACTGCATCTGGTGTGAATTGGCCCTCAGAACTTTAGTTCTTAAAGAAACCAAAAGGTAGTATTGTTGTAACCCCTTTTTTTGAACAAAGCGTGAAAAATATATTGCTCACAAAGAGGGGAGTATTTCCAGCATATTATTCTGTGTGATCATGTGTGTGTCTATGGGTAGTCCCCCCCCCCATATTATCTGTGTGTCTATATATATTATAATCTATTTAAAAAAAAAAAAAAAAAACACACACACAGGGCATACATTTATGCAGATTTTGACCATAATTATGTAATGTGTCTAGCCACTAAGACCCGATTCACACTAGTGCGATGCGAGAACACTGCCAATCCACTGCGGGTTCCCGCATCACACCGACTCGCATGTCAGTTCACACTGCCATATGCGAATCGCTGGGGAGTGTCAATAACATTGTTAAGGACACCCCCAGTTCAGATCGCGTATCGCACTGCGAACTGACAGTTCAGACATGAATCGGATCGCATATGTGTGAATACACATGCAATCTGATTCTGGTCCGAACAGAAAAAGGGTCCCGTGTTTGCACCGAATGCTGTGCGATATCAGCCATAAATCTGTATGGTTGATATCGCACCGCACAGACATCGCATGTAATGTGAACGGCAGTGCGCTGTGAATTACATGCGATGTCTGGCATCGATCAAGTGTGAACCAGGCATTAAGGACCAAGCCTATTTCTATTTACAAGTTAAAATCTGTATTTTTTTTTGCTTGAAAATTAATTAGAACCCTCAAACAATGGATATCATTGTAATAATTTTTTTACACTGAGGCGTTTTCCAGACGCTAAAAATAGCACCTGCAAAGCGCCCTGAAGAGCGGCTCCATTCACTCCAATATGAAAGCCCCGATTGCTTTCACACTGGAGACACAGCAGCGGCTGTTTCAGGGCGCTATCCATGGCAGCATACACACAATCCATGCATATGCTACCATGAAGGCACCAGGAAAGTAACTTAGACAAAGCACACATTTTTGGGATTTGCCATGCCAATCAGTCTAGTTAAGCTGCAGCTGGGAAATGTGTTGCATGAAAAGTAACAAAAAAAAAAAAACATAAAAATTTGCTACAAATTTTAAGGGTTAACAAAACAGGACTTGGAAAAGAGCAAGGAAAGCAAAAAACACATGTATGTTAATTTGAGACACTAGAATATGATTAACATGAGTTGAAAGGAGTGCGCCCACAAATTGATATCTATTAAGGATTTAAACATTGGTCAACATCCTGAGAACGTTTTTGCAAAATAATGCAGCACAGACAATTAAATCAAAGTGAACAACCTACAAAGGACACACATTGACATCAAATATATTTCAAGGGAAAATATCCTCCACACAAAAAAACAATAAAACAAAGTAAAAAGAAAAACTTGCTCGAAAACGCCCATTCTTTATGTCTGTATATGTCTCTTGCAAAGACATAAACAAAATACATGGAGAAAATACATGTTACAAACTCGACAAGGACACCCAAATGTCCCCTCTTGCCGGCCCCCCACACACACAATCTTGGCTCTTTTCAGGGCAAAGTAAAGAATGCTATCTGCAAGCTTTATAGAACATAGGTTTGTGTGCTAATGAGGCAATTGAAAACACATGGACAGCCCATGAAACACACAAAATTACTAACCCAAAAAACACACTCTCTGAGCATGCCCAGAAACATCCAAGTGCTGTTCACACACAAAAAAAACCTAAAGTCCCTGAGCATGCCCAGACCAACCCAAATGCAGCTAACACCAAATAAGCCACCCCCTGTCCAAAATTAAACACATCATCCAGCATGTCGACATTGCAGCTGCAAGATTTTAACACAAAACTAAAAATAGCCTCCCCCCCAATACATACAAGGTCATTTGGGTCTGTTAAGGCTTTAAATGAGAACCCCCACGTGAAAAATACCACCCCAAAATATAAAAATATTATGCCCCTCCCACACACTAACAAACCCCTAGCCAAACACAGCAAGCCAGCCCATGAAAGGGGGGTGGGTGCTTAGGGGCAGGAGGGGCTCGGGCACCTCAAAAGTCAACCATATTCAGGGGGACAAGGGCTTCTTCCACACAACCCTAGGCTGGGGGGATGCAGACAGGGGGGTTTTATGGAATGTGGAAAACCCCTTTAAACTAGAAGGTACAAGGTGCATTGTGGTTGGTATTGGGCTGAGCCCAACATGTCCCAAAGGCAGCCACCTATGTTGAGTGCATGGGGCCTTGTATGATTCAGGAGGGGGTTGGACGATCGCTCTTCTCGCCCCTTTCCTAGGTACATGTCACATGTTGGCAACGTAACACGCTAACATGACATGTGTGCAAATATCCGACAAAAAAACACATAAAAATGAACCAGCGTAAAAAAAAAAAAATGTCAAGTTTAGAGGTGCGCCCGTTCAACCCACGCAAATGCATTTATGTTACTTGACATTTACTAAGATTTTGGCTGCGCAGTGGTTTCCTATGGAACATGTTCACATCAATGCATTTTTGTGCCTCTGCGTTTTTGGAAAGGGTTGGGGACTTTTTTTCATGCAAAAAGCAGCGTTTTGCATGTTCGGCTCGATTCACATCTATGCATGTTGCTTTTGGGCGTTTTTGGAGGTTTTTTTTTCATGCTTGCCACGTTTTTGAGCAGCGTTTTTGTGCCTCTGCATTTTTTCCTGCGTTTTTCATTTTTTTTTACACTGTATACAGTATAAAAAAAACACTGTAAAACACATGTTCAAAAACGTGGCAAACACCGCAAAAAGCACTGCAGAAACGCTCAAAAGCAACATGCATAGATGTGAATCGAGCCTTACCGGCGCAAACGTTTCATAAATACCAAAACTTACGTTGCGCCTCAGCGTGCACCTCAACTCATGGCACAAACGGTTCGTAAATCAGCCCCCCGTGTATGGGGAAGTGAATTGCTCAGACAAATGAGTGTATTTACTGTAAACGTCATCCAATCAGATTGCACAGTGTATGGGGAAATGAATTATCCAGAATGCACAATACACAGACATGTACTGAAAAGATGTTTTCACGGAAGTTTCGGCTCCACCAATGATTATAGATTATCACCATAAAATGCACAATTACATGTCCAGGGAATATCCGCACAGGTGTTAATAGGAGGAAGATCTCTAGAATGAATATTGAGTTGTTTCAAAAAGAAGTGAATGAATGGAATAAAAGTGGAAGCAATATTCTCCATGTGATAAGGAAAAGCTCATTAACATGATTAGAATTACAATGAGCAAGTGCCCGATGTATAAGCAGTTGTGCTCGCTGGAGAACGCAGATGCGCCTGTGTGCAACACACATATATTTAACAAGCTAAACTGTGTGAGCCCTGTCAGGCGAGGATGAAATGGTGAGCTTTGACAATGAGCATGTGCAGTTGAAAAAGCTGAAAGAAGGGTGTAAAAAGGCTGATTAGTTGTAAGACAGATCTACATGTTCTGGACAGAATTTGTGCATTTAAACAATATTATATACATACTTTTTAGCCTGGTAACAGAAGATTGTAAACTATAGTAAAGTTATCCACAGTATTCAGACAAAAATGTACAAGATTATATTGGCTGCGCTTGCTAATGGTAGGCGCGAAGGATTGCGCAAGTGCGCAATAGCATTTCCTATGTAAACATGGTTTGGTGCATGTAAGTGCACCATAATTTTTGATAAATGTCTTGAGTCCCGTTTTTTGTGCAACTGCTCCAATTTCTCCACTGCACCACAGTCTTTAGTAAATCACCCTCTATGTATATGTTGACAAATAGGCTTTTGTGGAGTTGAGTTTAGGAGCTTTGGCCAAAAACACCAAAAGCTCCTGAACTCAAGTTTGGGAGCTCTAGTGTACATATAGGCTTAAGGGGTTTGGGGGACCTCAACTATAAGGAAATATTAAGTCAATAAATGCATTTACCTTGGAGAGGAGGCACATCAAGGTTTTATCAGATCCTGCTGGTCTTTTTCCAGATTATAGACGTGTCTCAGTACATTCACTTGGATGGAAAATTATGTCTGGCTACCACTTTATACAATATGCCCATCCCTTGCAATACAAGCCTTGCAATGCTATCTGCAATAAAATGACCAATAGGCAGGCTTTATCTCAGAAAGTGGACTATTCATTCTACAGCAGAATTATTTACAGTTTATGGAAAAGTATTTTTTGCAGTCAAATGGTACTTCAATGGGCATCAGCTTTACCCCTAGCTACTGTATGGCAACTTAAAGAGGAGGTCCGGCCGTTTTTTTTTTTTTTTTTTTAAAGTCAGCAGCTACAAACATTGTAGCTGCTGACTTTTAATAAGGACACTTACCTGTCCAGCGAGCCTGTGATGTCGCCCTCCCCCCGAGTCCGATCCATCCACCGGATCGGCTGCCGGCGCTGCCATCCTAACTAAGGGAAACAGGCAGTGGAGCCTTGTGTCTTCACTGCCAGTTTCCTACTGCGCACGCGCGAGTGGCGCGGCGCTCTGAATGGCCCCGTGGTTTTCTGGGAACACACACAGTTCCCAGAAGGCAACGGGGCTGCCCAGCTAGGAGCAGGACACACCCAGCTAGGAGCAGGAATAGGAATAGGAAGAGGCAGATTAGGAAGACTGCCTAGCAACAAGGGTTTCAGGTAAGTACAATTTTTTTTTTCACGTTTTTTTTAAATTTAAGATTTTTGATGCAATTTTTTTTTTTTAGGGTGGCCCTCCACTTTAACAATAAGGTATTGATAAGCATTGACTATTTTAGAAAAACAAACCCTTTGCTGACAACCCTGTCTATTATGGAAGGTATATGAACTGATAATCTGGGATTCATTAAAAAATAGCATATTTTATGGATTTTTGGAATTCTATGACACTTAAAAAGTATATTTTCCCAGGAGGCACATGCGCAGCAACTCGGCAGATGGAAGCCTAATCTGTCAGCTCCGCATCGCTCTGGCCGCATAAAGCATCCAGCGCCATTCACAGCGCCGATCCCCGGCTCATAATAGGCCCCCACAGATAGGTTAAGGAGCACCAGGATGGCAGGTGGCACTGCCAGGAGAGACCTGACCCGAGTTCTAGACACCGGACCGGGATCCGCGGCTCCATCCAAGATGGCGCCGGACGCCGCAGCACGAGGAGGTACACAGGAGATGGAGGACTCCATAGCAGACCAGAATGTCTTCTCAGCCAGGCCAGCGGGCCCCACAGTGAGTAACTACTCCCATGGCTGCATGTTGCCCACCTCCACAGAGTCCCTAATTAGCAGGACCCTGGAGGATATGCCCATCTCCCCCATGGCAGACTTCCCAGCCGGCCCAGGGGGTGGTGAGGCCTACTTACAAGGCATACCCTCCTCACCTCAGGACTTCTCCTCCATGATTTCAATATTTGCCACCATGTTATCCAGGGGTCTCTCTCAAACAGCCAACCAAATTACCACTGCAATCCAGACTGACCTTCAGCATTTACGCACTGGAATTGAAACGATCGAACACAAAACGGACCAAACAATAACCAGAGTGAACCAAAATACTGCCCGTATCCAAGATCTCCAAGAACAGCTTGAAACTGCATTTTTTCAGAATCAATGATCTTGAGAATCGTTCACTGAGATATCATTTCCGCCTCAGGGGGATTCCGGACACTGATCATATTGTAAAAATGTTCATTAAGGAGCTTATACCCGACATCCCAGCTCATTGCCTTGAAATGGACCGCGATCACAGAGCCTTACAACCCCCCCGCCAAGATGGCCTCCCGTGGGACATTATAGTCAACCCACAGTTCTACAAAGGCAAGGAGAAAGAGATGCAGCGGTCCCACGCAGAAGAGTCACTAATGTTCCAAGGCCACCCCATACAAGTTTTTGCTGACTTATCCCCCTTTACAATACAAAAAAGGAGAGCTCTGAAACTGCTCCTTCTTGCACTAACCCAGAAATCGATCACCTACCTTCCTTCCCTTTTCGCCTAACCTTTTCTTACAACAACAAGCCATACGCTTTCTCTTCGCTTTTGGAAGGTGAAAAGCTCCTACTCCAGCTGGGCCTCATCTCTCAAGATCCAGAATCAACGATGACTGCCAGGACCCCCAACTCGTCCTCCAAGAGGCCACCACCTTCCAGCCCCATCGCCCCTGCGTGGCGGAAGTGCTTGCATAAAAAATGCAAGGACTCCAGGCCCCCATAACCTAGGCCGAAGACCCGGGTACCATGCAGACCCACTCTGAGCCTCTTTGATCCTGCCGGATCCTCCGATGAACACTTCATCGCCTTTACCCAGTTGCTATGCTAGCTGTAGCACTCCTTTCCCCGACCCCATGGTTGGGAACTGCAAAACATTTTAATACCTGCTCATATCTTTTTTGTTTTGTGTCTCCCCTCTCTCCCACAGCTCTAGTCCAAGGACCTGATGGTTTCTTCATGGTTTTTTTCTTTTTCTTGTTTTACCAAAGTTTTTAGTTGATATGAAGTTTGTTCTTCTGTTGGTCTGCTTATGATCACTTGTTCTGAATATGGTATGCTTAAGACTAACATGCGCCTAAATATAATTTTTCAATCCTAAGGCCCAGGAACATAGCCTACGGGTGTCTTTGCCATCCTGAGCTTTGTCTTCAGCCCACGATTCTGCTGACCCTGGAGGTAGGGTGCTTCCCCCTGACCTCGGAGCCGTTCCGGTTTGACCCCCTACTGTGGGGGCTCTGGCCGGCTCGGTGGTCAGGGGGGACCCCTCCGCCTAGACTTCCTACACATTTTCAGGGGCTCGGCCTTCTCACATTGTTATGTTTTGGTTGCTGGAGATGGCCAGAGTGGCTGTCCTGCTGCTCTTCCTGTCTCTGACTGGAAAGGGGGATCATTCCTCCTCTTTCCACTTAGAGACTACTGGCCCCTCCGAATTCCGGAGGTGGCTCACTCAAGATTAATTTTGGGGAAGGGTATGTTGGTGTTGGGATCGGGATCTCACACACCATCGGTGGTTGGGAATACTGTTTTCCACTTGTTGCTACTTATTAACATGATACTTCTCTCATGCTTCTACCTAGAAAGTCCTCCAATGTCCTCTTCAGTCTCCACTTCTTCATCTCTTCTTCCTCGAAGGTCACCTAGAATTCTGCACCTACTCGAGTCGACGGTCTGCCTTGGCTACACACAAGGTAAGTCCCCCTCTCCTCAGGCAGATACCCCGCCTCTGATCCATGTCCGTAACTACCACACCACCACTGCATCTCCATATAATATCTCACAATGTGCAAGGCCTTAACTCCCCTGTCAAACAAAGAAAACTGTTCAAACTTTATCAATCCAATTAATTGGAGGTCCTCCCACTTCAAGAGACCCACTTCCCCAAGTCTTACAACCCATCATTTATTCATCAACACTTCCCCCAATTCTATCTCTCCAACGCAGAGAATAAAACAAAAGGAGTCGCTGTCTGCTTTTCCAAACACTTAAATTTCGCTATGTCTCATACGATCAGGGACCCCATGTGTAGATTCTGGTCAAGGGCACCTTGGATGGAACGTTATATTCATTTTCTCATACTACACCCCAAACAAAGGTCAAGACAAATTTTTTACCTCAATGATGCCTGTCTCCCCAGCTGGAAGATATCATTGTGCTGGGGGGCACTCGAATATGGCGTTTGATCTAACTCTTCACAAGTCTGGATCGGGCCCACTGCGCTCCAGAAGACTCCCCAAACAAAGTATAAAATTTGCCAAGCTCCTTTATGACTTTGGCCTGGTAGACATTTGGAGGGAGTTGAACCCTCACTCCAAAGATTACACACATTACTCTGCCCCCCACCACACCTATGCCAGGATAGATCATGTTCTCATTCAGACTAACCACATACCCCTTGCAATAAAGTCGACTATCAAAGACTCCCCTATATCAGATCATTCAACGGTTCTTCTCTCCCTACGCCACTCCAATAACTCTAAAAAAGAATTTAAATGGCGACTCAATGAATCGCTCCTAAGTAATCCAGTCCACTGTACTCTGATAGGGAAGGATCTTCAGGATTACTTTCACATGAACGATACAGAGGCAATCTCCCCTACTACGCTATGGGCAGCCCACAAAGCGGTAATAAGGGGCAAAATTATTCAGCTTTCATCCCGTTTAAAAAAAGAACATCGGGCAGAAATAGAGCGCCACACTAAAGAGTACCAGGAATCATGTAAACGTAACAAACGGGAACACACCCAGTCTTTACAAATACTAGAAACCGCCAGATTGAAACTCAACCCAGCCCTTACTTCCGAGGCTGAAAAACACCTCCACTGGTCAGAGGCAAGGTACTACTCTCAAAAAGATAAAATAGGATTCAAACTAGCCTCCAAACTCTCCCCCAAACCACGTCAGCTAGCATTTCCCAAAATCCGTATGCTATCTGGCACACTTACACAGAACCCACAACGTATCATTGAATGTTTCCATGAATACTATGCTGTTCTTTACAAAGACGATAAACCAAACCCTTCCTCCAACCTCACGGAGTTCCTCGACTCGATTTCATTGCCTAAACTATCAACGGATCATACTGAGATGCTGGACCAACCCATTACCCCCATAGAGATCAAGGAGACCATAAAGAATCTCAAACAAGGCTCTGCCCCCGGCCCAGATGGCTTCTCGGTAGGTTATTACAAGAAATTTGCAGACATCCTATCTCCTTACCAGGCCAGATTTTTTAACTCCCTGCAATCGGGACCTCCCCTGGATAAATCCTTGAACCTAGCATACATCTCTGTCATTCCCAAACCGGGTAAAGACCCATCGATAACTGGCAATTATCGCCCGATCTCCCTAATTAACAACGATCTTAAATTGTTAACGAAAATACTAGCAAATCGCTTATCATCATTCATATCCCATTATGTTCACAAAGATCAAGTGGGATTTATCTCAGGGAGACAGGGTCCTGACCAGGTTAGACGGGCTATAGATATAATTACTCTACTATGCTCACAGTGCGACGGGAGAACCCCCTCAGGAGGGATTTCTGCTTTCCATTGACCTTCAGAAGGCATTTGACACGGTTACTTGTCCTTATATATTTAGAGTCCTGGAAAGATGGGGGATGGACCCCAACTTCCTAGGCACTCTGCACTCCCTTTACTCAAATCCTAGTGCCCAAATACAAATGCAAGGAAGGGAGGTACTTTAAATTGTTTCTCATGGTTACAGAATCTCTGGCCAACTACCTCGGACCTGTGGCAAAAAGTGACTTTTTATCTGTCTCATTTTTTTTTTCACAGAAAGAAAAAACTAATAATGAAGAAAAGGTCAAATAGAACAGAACACAAATAATGATTAAATACACACATAGGGAAAAAATTTCAAATACAAACAACACTATATTGAATGAAGAAAACACATTGAAACCAGCTAACCAATCCTGACTGGGTTTTCTTAGTCTACACAAAGAATGTGCTCCCTAGTGCCTCTAGCGTAGGCACTAGGGAGTTGCATCTGTGTATGTACAGCGTGTGTTTCCTCCTCTCTACAACACTTCTACAGAACGCTGAGAATATACACCCAGCCTAAGATGGGGATTGTAAAGCACAGTGAAGAGCCCAAGGACAAGGCACTAGAAGAGGGTAAGAGTCTCCTTTTCCTCACACTCAGACCAGTAGTAGTCACAGCTCCTCTAAGACACATCACCATTACACAGCACAAAGCTGAAACTGTTTCTACTGAACAATATCTCAAAAGAAACCAAATAATTACTCTAACATATGGACAAAGTCTGAAAGCTTTTAACTGTATTATCAGTGCTGCTTTCTTTTTACATTTAGTGTTCTTTATATTTATGTTTTTCTTTCCCTTTTACATTACAAAAATAAACCTTTTTATTTTTTACTGTTTTTTTGTTTCACTTATGTATCAATGCAGTTTTTTTTGTATTTGTGTTTTTTTCCTTTTCTTTTCGGTGTAGGTGATCAGTTTGTGTGCTCTGTTAGATACCTTCCACCTTTCTGAATTTGGAAAGAGGGGCACCTACTAGAAAACATGATATAAAACAAATGACACGCCATTGACACTCAGATAATTAAATGATCAGTTAAACTAACAAGTCCTTTTCTTTTACAATTATTCCATTCCTTTATTGTGGCTTTTAAAACTCACAAATACAACAATGTAGCGAATGGATGGAAGGTTTAGTAGTGTAAAATCTTTTTGATAAATCCTGTATGTTTATTTTATTTTTTTCATGCAGATATAAAAATCAGACCAAAATGAGAGACAAATGAGCAGGAAAGAGGGATATAAAGACTGTTCCTTCATGTTGTTGCTACAAATTTAGTATTTTATGTATTTTTTTTTAAACTGGTATATGTGTTTTTTTCCTTTTTTTGTATTGGACAATTTTTTGTGTCCTGTCAACATCAAATCATAAAATAATAAGTCACCACTTTTTTCACTACAGGTTCAAGGTATTTGATTGAAGCTTCTGTAACCCTCTGAAGCTCATTGCATCTTTTAAAGACTGAGAATTTTTATCAAAACCGGAGCAGGCAGAATCTGGAGCAGCTGTGCGTGTCAACCAGTAAGCTTCTAGCTTTTATTTTCAAAGTTCAACTGAACACGCTCAAGATAGAAGCTGATTGGTCGCTATTCACAACTGCTCCAAATCCTGTCTGCTCTGGTTGTAGTAAATTTCCTTCAGTATGTAAGAACATTTTACATGAGACTTTCTAACAATGTAATCTGGCGGGTTGGCTGAGAAGTCTTATGTTTGGTGAGCTGACTAATGATTACAAGAATGTATAGGATTTACCAAAGAAAGAGTTTTTTTTTTACATTTTTTTTTATATTATTTTATTTTTCTTGTTATTATTTTATCATATCAAATACAGTATGTCAGGATTAGTGAATTCTGCTTTTAAAAGAAAACAACGTTTAAGAAGGTGTGGCTTGCTGGTTTGAGAAAAGAAGGAATAAAACAACACATAGACATCTACTGCTGCCATGTTTTTGTTGTTGAGAGCTAGAGAATGAGTAACCAGTGATACCATATGGCATGGGGTGCTCACCCTGGGGCCCTACAGCTGTTGCGGAACTACAAGTCCCATGAGGCATTACAAAGCTGATTATTGCAAGCATGAAGGCAGAGGCATGATGGGAATTGTAGTGCGACAACAGCTGGAGAGCCACAGGCTGAACACCCATGCCATATGGTATACTATTATGTTGTCTCTTCAGCCCTGTAACTGTAAGAGGCAAGTAATACAAAAACTTGTCATATACCTGTTGACAAAATTTAAAGCTGAACTCTGGGCACAAAAACTTTACGGCAGCTCCTCTTATGTGGGAAAAATAGCAAATAAATGAAATAATGTAGCGTATATAATTGCTACACAAGTCATATTATAATTGAATGTCAATAAAAATTACATTTCCTTTTCAGTCTGCAGCTCTCTCATTTTCTTTAAAATGCAATATGGCAACCTTGAGGTGTTCTAAAGAGGAAAGTGGCAGGGTCTCCATCCCTTTAGACATGTTCCTATTAGAAGTATCTCACCAAACATGACATTTTTGTTGCAGGGGATGCCTGAAATCTGACTTGTATCTTAGTGTAGACTTCTAGGAAAATCAGAGAGCCAATCACACAAGCAGGAAATTACATTTTTGGGGGTGTTCTGTATACCATTTGTGTATACAGATGGTATACAGAACACCCCCAAAAAACGTAATTTACAAAAAAAAATATGGCTGCAATATAACAAAGAGTGAAAACTTTAAGGTGGTCTGAATACTTTCCGTCCCCACTGTACATATCGGCCTAAACTGAGAAAAAATTTGCTTTTTTAAAAAAAAAATGGGGATATTTATTGTAGCAAAAAGTACAAAATATTGTGTTTTTTTCCAAATATTCGCTCTTTTTTGTTTATAACGCAAAAAAATAAGAACTGCAGAGGTGATCAAATATCACCAAAAGAAACCTCTATTTGTTGGGAATAAAGGACGTCAATTTTGTTTGGGTACAACGTCGCACAACCTCGCAATTGTCAGTTAAAGCAACGCAGTGCCGAATCGCAAAAAATGGCCTGGTCATTCAGCAGCCAAATCTTCCGGGGCTGAAGCGGTTAAAATCCTTTTGAGACTTGGCCATGTTGTTGTCTCATGGGGTTAGCTATGTAATTATCTTGAATGACTCTCCAGATACTCATAAGGGGAATTTTCCAGACATATAAGCACAAAGGGCGGTTAATCTGGCATTTAGAAAAACCGGTTCTGCTTTCAGTGTTTTTGTTCAAACATTTCCTTCATTTTTTCTCATCCTGCTTTGTATTGTAAATTATACATGTAATCCTATCTACTATCTCAGTAGGAGGAAATGAGATACAGAAGGGGGGTCTCAGGGTTGCTGTGAGATACAATGTGAAGCATAGTACAATGGTGTGTGTTTGATTCTGGGACAATAACATAAAGACAAAGGACAGTATTTACACTAACAGTAATAATCCACTTGACCTCCCTTCCTGACCAGGCCATTTCTTGCGATACGGCACTGCAAACTGACGATTGCGCGGTCGTGCGACTTCGTACCCAAATAAAATTAATCTGCCCACAAATAGAGCTTTCTTTTGGTGGTATTGGATCACCTCTGTGGTTTTTATTTTTTTGCGCTATAAACAAAAAAAGAGCAACAATTTTGAAAAAAAAAAAAAATATTTTTTACTTTCTGCTAAAAAACACATCCAATATAAAAAATAAAAAAAAAGTATTTCTTCATAAATTTAGGTCATTATTATTTCAGGTACTTATATAGCGCCATCATTTTACGCAGTGCTTTACATATACATTGTACATTCACATCAGTCCCTACCCTCAAGGAGCTTACACTCTAAGGTCTCATTCCCACGAGGCAGATCCGCTGCCACGGAGTCCGCTTCTGTCCGCCAGCTCAGCGGGAGATCTCTCCATTGATCTCCGCTGAGCTGGCGGATGACAGGTCCCTCTCTGCTCACTGAGCAGGGAGGGGCTTGTCGAGCACCACTGGTTGCTATGGAGAGATCGGACAAAAACGGACAGCATGTCTGTTTTCATCAGATCTCACCTGATCCGATCCGCCAGGGACGGATGCGAACGTAGAGCCATCCGTCTGATTTTTGCGGATCGGACCGGGTCGGATGTCAGGGGACATGTCATCGCTGACATCCGTTGCTCCATAGGCTAACATGGAGCGCCCGTTCAGGTCCGCCGTCAAAACTGACAGGCGGACCTGAACGGTCCGATCGCGTGAAAGGGGCCTTAGGTCCCTAACTCACATTTATATACTAGGGCCAATTTAGACAGATGCCAATTAACCCACCAGCATGTCTTTGGAGTGTGGGAGGAAACCCACTCAGGCAGAACATGCAAACTCCAGGCAGGTAGTGTCTTGGTTGGGACTCAAACCAGCGACCCTTTTTTACTGTTAGGCAAGAGTTCTACCCACTACACCACTGTGCCACCCAGTATGTATTCTGCTACATATATTTTTGGTAAAAAAATCCCAATAAGCCTTTATTGATTGGTTTGCGTAAAAGTTATATTGTCTACAAACTATGGAATATATATACTGTAATTTCAAATTTATTTTTTATACTAGTAATGATGGTGATCAGCGACTTATAGCGGGACTACGATTTTTGCGGCGGACATTCTGACACTTTGTGGGAACCAGTAACACTAATACAGTGATCAGTTGCAGCACTTTATGATGGGATATATCAATTGCACACTTTTTGAATATTGAAGTCGAATCTAAATCGGCACCAGCACTTTTTTTGTATTAGGCGATGGATAATATTTTTGATAGGATGTAGGTTGGTCCGGCCAGCGCTGCTCATTACTGTAGGTGTGAACCAAGCCTAAGGCCTGATTCACAACTATCCTTTTTATAGTGTTTTTTTGCAAATGTGTGAATCAGGCCTTAAAGGGTGTGGGTTTAGAAAAAAAAGATGTTCTGCTTTCGTGTCCTATTTGTACTTTGTTCCTTCAGGGTTGATAAAAACAAGCTTATCCGGTATGTATTTTGAACTGACTCCAACTGAAAGTAAATGCCTATGATGATAAGCAGTTTCAGTATGAGTACTAGAAATAATGAAGGGGTGCCTTAGGGTTGTTGTGAGATAAAATGCAAAGCACCTGCAATGATGTGGATAGGATTCTGGGAAAAGAAACAAAGCCAGATTATTTTATTAATTAAAGTGACTCTGCCCCTCCCCCCTCCAAAAAAAAAAAAATTAAATAAGAACCAGCCAGTCTGTAAAAATAGAATAATAACATTTTAGTAATCTCCCCGGTGTGTGAGGTGCCTAAGGACCCCAATTTGCAGTGCGGTTTCATCTAGAGTTGCCACCTCATCCCTTTAAACCCGAACACATATTGATTACACAGGTTCTGTGGCTGATTAAGGTGGTAATTAAACTCACTTGGTGCCTTATCTGCACTAAATTAGTCTCAGAACCTGTGTAATTCATATGTGTTCGGGTTTAAAGGGATGAGGTGGCAACTCTAGTTTCATCTGATTTTATCTGATGGCCATTACATTGCTGCTGGGACACAGACATCCAACACCCTGGAGAGATGTGATTGCTGATGGTTCTTCAGCCAGTATAGCTCTGCAAGAGGATGAAGACTTCAGTCACTGAAGGTGGGATTGGTCATTTTTTTTAATTTATATTCTACAGGCTGTATTATATTATTTTTTTAGTTTTTATGTGACAGTTACCGTATTTATTGGTGTATAACACATGCCGGTCTATAACACGCACCCCAAGTTTAGGAGGGAAGTTTAAGGAAAAAAAAACTTACATTTTAAATGCCCATCAATGCAGCCTCATCAGTGTCCATCTGCAGCCTTGCCCAAAATTGTAGCATAATCTTTTTTAAATTGTTACCGAGGCTTTAAAGCAGTCTTTCTCAACTCCAGTCCTCAAGGCGCCCCAACAGGTCATGTTTTCAGGCTCTCCATTATTTTGCACAGGTGATTTGATCAGTGTCTCTGCCTTAGTAATTACCACAGCCATTTCATCTGAGGGAAATCCTTAAAACATGACCTGTTGGGGCGCCTTGAGGACTGGAGTTGAGAAACACTGCTTTAGAGTGTTACCGCCTCCGAGATAGACAGAGCCGGATGTCCTGTGTACTCGGCTCTTCTCACAGTCCTGCCCCTTGGCCTGGCTCCTATGATGGACACAACACCGGTCCAATGGCGGGACGTAAATGCTAGGAGGCGGGACTGGGCGTGACTGCGAGCGGAGCCGAGCCTAGCCGAGTACACAGTACACTCGCTCGGTCTATTTTGGCGGCGCTCATTCCCTCCTTCCCCTCAGAGGCAGCGCTTCGGCGTACAAAACGCACCCACAATTTTTCCCTGATTTTAAGGGGAAAAAAGGTGCTTGTTATACGCCGATAAATATGGTACTTGACAAGTGTAGAATAGATCAGTGTTTCTCAACTCCGGTCCTCAAGGCGCCCCAACAGGTCATGTTTTCAGGATTTCCCTCAGATGAAATGGATGTGGTAATTACTAAGGCAGTGAAACTGATCAAATCACCTGTGCAAACTAATGGAAAGCCTGAAAACATGACCTGTTGGGGCGCCTTGAGGACTGGAGTTGAGAAACACTGGAATAGATGACCTCCAACCATGACCCAAGTCTGCTAGAACATTCCCCCCCCCCCCCAACCCAACTATACAATAAAGATACACCACAAGGTTTGGCGTCAAACGGCCATCACAGCCTTTTATTAACAATTAAATAAATTTGAAAAGAAATAACATTCCTTAAAACAGAAACAGAGAAATGAAGCTTGGTGGTCTTTGAGGGCAGCAAAACACAACCTCTATTCACTACGGAAAACCTTTTCTTAATGAGGAACTGCAGTCTGCTCACATCATTTGTAATAAAAACATCTTTGCCATTCTGAAGCTTCCCTCCAACCACATTGCATATTATTTTATATATACTGTGATTCTGTAGTTGCCAAATATGCTGCATAAATCTCCCTCCACTGAGTCTGGCTGCAACCACTTTATCTGTGGGCAGCTGAAGCTGCTGCCTGTTCACTTCCTGGATTTATACAGACACAAAGAGGCACACCTCCAGCTCTGCAGCTCTCATCGGCCCTCTTATGACTCACCCCCCCCTCCCTTCCTGGCAAACTCTCACCAGAGTGAGAGTTAGAGTTGTACATGATGTCATAATCCTAGGCTAATGACCAGACAAGAAACAGGAAGTGGGCTGTATAAGGGATTTACTGGCAGAAAAAAATGTTTTACTATCCAAAGTTAAAACAACAACAAGGGGAGAAGATTTAATAGATTAGTTACTTTAAAGTGGAGTTCCACCCAAAAGTGGAACTTTCACCCATTTGTCTCCTCTCCCCGTTTGGTGCTACAATTACCACCTTTCGGGGGGAGGGGGGACAGGGTATCTGTCACAGGTATCCTGTTCCCAATTCCAGGAGTCTGCATCGTGGCCCATGACGTCACCGCGGGATTCCCTCCTCCTCTCCCTGTCGCCAGGCCAGTAGGAGAGGAGCGAGGCATCGCGCGTGCGCAGTAGGGTTTCCGGCGTGAAGATGTAAGGCTACACAGTTGGGTTTCCTTACCCGCAATGGAGGGGTTCCCCCATGCACCCGACAGCTGATGGAAACAACAGCTGCGGTGCCGACATCGCGGGACTCCAGGACAGGTAAGTATCCGATTATTAAAAGCCAGCAGCTGCAGTATGTGTAGCTACTGGCTTTTCTTTTTTTTTTTTTTTGGGCGGAGCCCCGATTTAACTGACAATTGCACAGTTTTTTTCTCACAAATAGAGCTTTCTTTTGGTGGTATTTTATCAACTCTGCAGTTTTTTTATTTTGTCTGGCTATAAACAAAAAAAAAAAAAAGACCGACAATTTTGAAAAAAAAAGCTATATTTTTTACTCTCTGCTATAAAACATGTAAACAATCTTCATAAATTTAGGCCAATATGTATTCTGCTACATATTTTTGGTAAATAAAACCCCAATAAGCTTATATTAATTGGTTTGCACAAAAGTCATAGCGTCTACAAACTATGGGATAGATTTATGGACTTTTTATTTATTTTTTATTTTTGTACTAGTAATGGCGGCGATCAGTGACTTATACCAGGACTGCAATATTGCTGCAAACAAATCAGACACCTAACTGACACTTTTGGGACCAGTGACACTAATACAGTGATCAGTGCTAAAAAATATGCACTGTCACTGTACTAATGACACTGGCAGGGAAGGGGTTAACATCAGGGGTGATCAAAGGGTTAAATGTGTTTCTAGGGAGTGCTTGCTAATTGTGTGGGGGAGGTGCTTTTACTAGGGAAAGGCAGAGATCCATGTTCCTGCTTAGAAGGAAGACAGAATCACACCCTTTCCTTGTCACAGAACGGTGATCTGCCTTGTTTACATAGGCAAACCGCTGTTCTGCCTGTCTCCCAAACGATCGGCGGGTGTTGCATCTGTCCAATCACAGCAGTAGCATGCGTGCCCCAGACCCGGAAGTGCAGAATTACATACGGGTACGTGGTTCTACGCAGAGCGGACGCCCTGCCGCAGTAAATGTACGTGGTTAAAAATATTGTTATATAGATGAAAAAATATTACTGGGAATTTTCCTTTAAATATTACTCATTGACCTGACTCCTATTTTAGCATCATAATGTGATGTGGCTCACAATCGGTGTTCCAGTTCATCCCAAAGATGTTCTGTAGGGTTGAGGTCATGGGCTCTGTGCAAACTCCTCAAACCGTGTCTTTATGGAGCTGGCTTTGTACACAGGGGTACAGTCATGATGGAACAGAAAAGGGTCTTCATCCAACTTTTCTTGTGCATTACCAATGGCAAGTTTTTAATTTCAAGCATAAAAACAAGGTATATACTCACAAACAAACAAGAAGTTAAGGCTTGTCAAACAGTATAACAGCGTCTCTGAACACTGACAAATGTACGTCCAACCCACCACACCTTGCCAGAAGATAGGAGCGTATATACACATTGATCCACTGGGCGGAGTTGGCCCATGTGGATGGGTGTGCCCTAATTGGGTGGGAGTCGTTTGGGTCATGGGCATGTGGATGTTTATAGAAGATATCATCAGATCCTCACAAAACCAGGTCTGGTTTGCCAGTGTTCAGAGATGCTGTTACACTGTTTGACAAGCCTTAACTTCTTGTTTGTTTTTATGCTTGAGAATAAAAACTTGCCATTGGTAATGCACAAGGTCGGTGCTGTGACGAAAATACAAGCGTAGGAAAGTTTTGCCTTAACAAGATGTGGTGTGATCTGTAGAAGTAGTGTAATTGTAGATGTAGTTTAATTCTGGGTTATTAAATATATAGTATTCAATGTCAGTCATGCACATATGTTCTTTCATTCGCATTTGAAAAGGACAGAGATAGTTTTTTCTAGGATCGAAGTGACACCTAGATGCCAATAAAAGTTCCCATTAGAGTAAACATAGATTGCCACCTTCCTGAGGCTCAAAGAAAACTGCTAGTCATCTTGGCTACATGGATGCGCAGGGGGCCAGGGCCAGTGCTACCACTAGGCAAACTAGGCAGCCGACTAGGTCGCACTGCTGCCTAGGGCGCCCGGCCACTGGTGTTCCTACTCTCTTCTCTCTGCAGCAAGCAACTAAGTCTCAGCGTCAGCAGGCAGCCGCAGCTCCGTTCGCACATAGTGTGAGAGGCGCAGCGCCGGCGGAGGACTGTGTCTGTGTCCCGACTTCTAAATGAATGGAAGCAAGCAAACATTCATTGATGGGTGCTGATGAGGCTGCATTGATGGGCGCTGGTGAGGCTGCATTTGATGGGCGCTGGTGAGGCTGCATTTGATGGGCGCTTCATTAAAAAGGTGGAGTATACATGGGCAAGGCAAAAGGGGGTAGAGTCAAGGGGAGGCGGCAAAATGGGGTTTCGCCTAGGGTGTCAAAAATCCTTGCACCAGCCCTGCAGGGGGCATTCATAAGGCCCCAGCCAGTCTGCAAGCTTTGATTAATACCAACAGATCTAAGGAATCTAGTTTATCTCTCATTAAAGCTAAAATATTACCGGCAGAGAGATGAAAATAATTCCTTTTGATTGTACACCTGATGGGTTACATGTAACTCTGTATGTTTAGCAGAGGTGGAATCCTAGAGAACCACACAAAACCGGCATATGGCGCCTGATTGCAGCAGGCAGGCAGTGATTGGTACTGTTGCGATCGGACTGATGCGCTGGTATCGGAAATCCTGTCCATGACCCAGCAATCAGCGCCGTTCTGGGCCAATTTGACTCTGGTCATTTCAGAACACAAAACATTCTGTGGGCTGAGACAGGAACACCCCCAGGGTTGATTGGCCAAGGGCTAAAGTCCAACCCACATCCATATTTCAATAAATTGGGTAGCCTTAGATATGGACATCGTTCTTCCACGAAGCCAGTTCGAAACTGGGGAGTTCCCACAGAGGTTGTTGTATTTTAGTGCCTAAGTACTCGGTCTAAGTTACGTGCCAATCGGTATGCAATTGCACTGTGTGTTGGCAGATTGCATGCAGATTGTAAGCTAACAGATCTGCCAGACGGAGATCTGTGTGTTTGGTGGCTCAGCAGACCAGTGTGCGGACAAACTGTTGGGTGGTGGCAGGCTATCGTTTATTGTGTGTCAAGGTGTGTGGGTGTGGGAAGAGTGATTAACACCGGGGTTCAAGCTTGCAGGATAGCTGGAGGAACCCCAGAATTCTATAGTAATTGCTAGACTGCTCCCCAATCCTTAGAGTGCACCAGATCGTATGTAAGATTCGTATCTGCCTGTGTGTGGTCAGCTATCTGGATTGGAGTGGAGTCTCCCTCTAGTGGTGACCAAAGGTAGTGCAGGCTGTGAAAGTACCACAGCCAGTCTTACATGCGCAGTATAAGTTCCCCCTTATTCCCTTAGTTCCTCATATACCCCGGTCACGGAACGCACGTCGCGGTTAGCTAGTTGCCGTGGGCGTGTGAATTTGTGACAGGTGCGCCCTCCTTCTTTTCCTTCTTTTTTTCTCTAGTCACAAGATTACCCATTATTCTGAGGAGGGCTGCAAGACTATAGGCATTGCTTGAATGTAAAGAGTTGGTCGCACCACGAAATAGAGACTATACACCAAAGTGCAGGAGAGATTTTTTCTGTTTCTTCATCCAACTTTTACCACAAGGTTAGAAGATCACAATTGTCTAGAATATCTTGTATGTTGTGGTATTAAAGGAGTTGTAAAGGTTTTTTTTTTCTATGCATTAAGATAAAAAAGCCTTCTGTGTGTAGCAGCCCCCCTAATACTTACCTGAACCCCATCTCTGTCCAGCGATGTCCACAAGTCCCTCAGCCGTCTGGGCACCATTGGTTCCCACTGCTGTCAATCAAAGCCAGTTAGCCAATCAGGAGAGAGGGGTCAGGGCCTAATGGCAGCTCCGTGTCTGAATGGACACACAGAGCTGCAGCTCGGCTCGGGTGCCCCCATAGCAAGCTGCTGGCTGTGGAGGCACTCAACAGGAGGGAGGGGCCAGAAGCAGTGAATTGGGACCAGAGAATTGTTATTTAAAAAAAAAAAAAAGAGATTTTACAATCGCTTTACCAGAACCCTTCACTGGAAACTCTTGAACTCTATTATTTGGAGAGGTGACCACAAATATTTGCTGCTCCTATACTGTATATTGATACATTACTGTTCTAAGAATGTATGCCAGAAAAGTGTTTTGCATTTCATCATTTAGGGACATCATATATTTTTTTTTTCTCTCTGTACAGAATGTTCAAGCCCCCTCACAAATGGAGACCCTGAAAACACTGCAAATTGTGATAAACAAGGTATGATAAAGGCATGTATGTACAAATGTTGTGTCTGTACTGAGCTATGCATGGCTGTTGTTATGCTGGATGTATAAAAGCTTGGGTTGGCTTTGTTTGAACTTGCCCAGGTATTTGCATTGGCAGCATTTGATATTTTACATTCAAATGTTTATTGTATAAATCAGCCCTTAGGCTCCATTCACACTAGCGCGTTTTTTGATGCATTTTGCATTTTGCAGAAATGCATGGGAATCCTTTAACATGGGTTCCTATGGAACATGTTCACATCAATGCATTTTTGTGCCTCTGCGTTTTTGGAACGGGTCGGGGACTTTTTTTCATGCAAAATGCAGCGTTTTGCATGTAATGGACCAGCATCAAAAACGCAAGTACAGCATTTTTGCAGTGTTTTTACAGCGTTTTTGCGGCGTTTTGCGTGTTTTTTTTACACTGTATACAGTATAAAAAAACACTGTAAAAAAGAAAAAAAAAAACGCAAAACGCGGCAAAAAACGTATGTTCAAAAACGCAGCAAGCACCACAAAAAACACTGCAGAAACGCTCAAAAGCAACATGCATAGATGTGAATCGAGCCTAAGGCTTGGTTCACACCTATGCATTTTTAGTGCTTTTTGCATTTTGCAGATTTGCACTACAGTCCATTTAACATGGTTTCTTATGGAACATGTTCTGTAGTGCAAATCTGCAAAATGCAAAAAGCACTAAAAATGCATAGGTGTGAATCCAGCCTGAGGCTCCATCCACACTAGCGCATTTTTTGATGCATTTTGCAGAAATGCATGGGAATTTTTTAACATGGGTTCCTATGGAACATGTTCACATCAATGCATTTTTGTGCCTCTGCGTTTTTGGAAAGGGTCGGGGACTTTTTTTCATGCAAAATGCAGCGTTTTGCATGTAATAGAATTCAATGGATCCGCATCAAAAACGCAAGTACAGCGTTTTTGCTGCGTTTTTGCGGCGTTTTGCGTTTAGGACTTAGGCTCGATTCACATCTATGCATGTTGCTTTTGAGCGTTTCTGCAGTGTTTTTTGCGGTGCTTGCCGCGTTTTTGAACAGTGTTTTTACAACGTTTTTACAACGTTTTTACAACGTTTTTGTGGCGTTTTTGCCGTGTTTTGCGTTTTTTTTACAGTTTTTTTAATACTGTATACAGTGTTTAAAAAAAACGCAAAACATGTCAAAAGCGCTGTACTTGCGTTTTGATGCTGGTCCATTGAATTCTATTACATGCAAAACGCTGCATTTTGCATGAAAAAAGTCCCCGACCCTTTCCAAAAACGCAGAGGTACAAAAATGCATTGATGTGAACATGTTCCATAGGAACCCATATTAAAAAATTCCCATGCATTTCTGCAAAATGCATCAAAAAACGCGCTAGTGTGAATTGAGCCTAAGAACATCTAAAGCAGTTTATATTGACCAGAGAGTTGAGAACAAAGGGTTCTTACTAGTCCAAAACTGGCATATGTGACAAGGTTAGAAGGAATTTTATGTTGTGGTTCACATAGATATGAAAACGGCATCCTATCAGAACACCTCTACAGTTGATATGGATGGGATGGATTTTTATGTCAGTATTTAATGCCTGGTTCACACCTATGCAGGTTGCAGTTTGCATATTCCAGGTGTATTTTGCGTTTTTCAATACACATTTTTGATCCATTGAAGTTTATGGAACAAAAAACCAGAAAAAAGGCAATGGCCCTTTCCATAAAATGCAGATGTGAACTATGTCCATAGGAAACCATGTTGAATGGACTGTAGTGTGTTCCTGCACAAAACTGGCAACGCACTAAAAAAATGCATAGGTGTGAACCAGGCCTTTAAAACACACCAAACTTTCACAGCTTGAAAAAAGTCCAATGTCTACCTTTCCTGTCCTTTATCTACTGCATTTGTTCAGGTGGCTGCAGTCTCCAAACACTACATCATTTTCTGAGGTCCTACAAAAATGGTAGAATGTTAATATGACTCAGAGCATCATTTAGGACCAGAAACTAGACTTACCTGAGCTACCTGTACAATGGGACATCTTATAGAGCACATTGCTCTCCATAAGAAAAAGGATTACAAGAATGTGCCTACCACACATGACTTTTATAAGTGAGTGAGAAAAGTGGATGACTTCAAAGACAATATTTGTAGTTATCTCTTAGATGTAGCCTGGCCGCGGGTTTCTATTCATGACAGCTTGCTTTCTATTGATATGCTGCGATTGGCTACAGATAATCACTTGGTACAGGGTGCTGTGATTGGCCTAGGTACCATGTGATAGCTGTGGACCAATCACAGCATCACTACAGAAAGCTCAGCTGTTATGAATGAAATTCATTCATAAAATGTGTGTATACATTGTGATCGCATAGTAATCACATGATCCACCAACCGCTTTGAGCGGGGAATCGGTGGACACAGCCCAGGTATAAAGCAATGGAAATATACATTGCTGAGCTTGCTCGTGTCACCTGCCCACCCGAAAAGTACTGTGGGGGGGTCTTAAAGCCGTTAACGATACCCTATTTGCAAATAGTTTAGTGCCCCCCAGTATTTGCCCCATATTTTGCAATTGTTTGCTGTTGTAATTCAGCCTTGGTTTGTCAGAGGGCATAGTACTGCTGGAAGGATTGTTGCCTCCAGGTATCTGGGAACCCAATAATCTGGCGGCTACCTACACTATCAGGATAAATGCCCTTTCCACTACAAATATAATTTATGATTATAAATTATAATCCAAAACCTAGTGTCCCACCTCTTACTGACTTTAAAACAAACCAATCAGAGCACAGGTATTAATGTATGGGCACAAGGTGATTAAGGAGGCACAATTCACATGGCAGGTGATTGTAGGCCTGATTTAGGGGAATTCATAAGGCCCTTCCAGTCCTCAACTATGTGGGTTTGATTTTTTCGATAACATATGCATATGCTACCTACTAATTTGAACCTTAGTCATTATGCAAGGTCCATTTGAGGTGTTGTATTTGTGTGTTACCTCATTATGTGTGACCCCCTATTATGTCATGTCTCTCTGATCTCTGCACACATAAGGGTACATGTTAGATTTTATGCACATCTAATGTCTTTTCTCTATACTGTTTTTAGGAACGATGCAGAAGCTGTGGTCCATTAAGGTTCGCCTGATCCCAGTTCTTGTCACAACAACAACAATAATAATAGTGGTAATAACTATTTCTGCAGTTGTGCCTAGAAGTGGTAAGTCAAATGGTAATTAATACGAAAATTGTAAACAGCCCTCCTTTTAGGCTAGGTTCACACTGCTGCCATGTGATTTTTTTTTTTGCATTAATAATAATAATAATAATAATCAGTAGTTATAGAGCACCAACAGTTTGTGCAGTGCTTTACAACATGAGGGCAGACAGTACAGTTACAATACAATTCAATACAGGAGGAATCAGAGGGCCCTGCTCGTAAGAGCTTACAATCTAGAAGGGAGGGTCAAATGATACAAAAGGTAATAACTGTGGGGGATGATCTGATGAAAAAAATAAAAATACAGTTGTTAGGTGGGGGTAGAATAGGCTTCTCTGAAGAGGGTTTTCAGGGATCGTCTACAAGCAAACAGAGTAGGAGATAGTGGGACGGATTGGGGTAGGGAGTTCTATAGGATGGGAGAGGCTCGGAAGAAGTCCTGGAGCATGGGAGAAGGTGATGAGGGAACTAGAGAACAGGAGGTCTTGGGAGGAACGAAGAGAATGATTAGGTTGGTATTTTGAGACTAGGTTAGTGATGTAGGTGGGGGCCAAGTTGTGGATGGCTTTAAGTTGTTGTTAGTACTTTTAATTTAATTTGTTGGGTAAGCAGAAGCCAATGGAAGGATTGGCAGAGAGGGGTAGAGGACACTGAATGGAGGTCAGTGGAGGGATTGGCAGAGAGGGGTAGCAGACACTGGGCGGTTTGTAAGATGGATGAGTCCGGCAGCAACATTCATTATGGACTGAAGGGGGGATAGCCTATATAAAAGGTAATCCAATGAGGAGGGAGTGGCAGTAGTCAAAGCGAGAGATGACCAGGGAGTGGACTTGGAGCTTTGTGGTGTTATTGGTTAGGACACCACAAATGTTGATCCAACTTTCAGTGCGGGTATGGAGTGCAACTTGGATGCAACTCAGATGAGGCTTGTATGTTCTATAAGGCTAAGGCTGAATTCACACCTATGCATTTTTAGGGCATTTTGCAGATTTGCACTACAGTCAATTTAACATTGTTTCCTATGGACCACGTTCTGTAGTGCAAATCTGCAAAATGCAAAAAGCACTAATAATGCATAGGTGTGAATCCAGCCTTACACCAGAATAAGGCCTGATTCACACCTATGCATTTTTAGCGCTTTTTTGCATTTTGCAAATTTGCACTACAGAACGTGTTCCATAGGAAACCATGTTAAATGGAATGTAGTGCAAATCTTCAAAATGCAAAAAGCACTAAAAATGCATAGGTGTGAATCAGGCCTAATGCCGTGTACACACGAGCGGACTTTCGACGGACTGAAGTCCGAAGGACTTTTTGACGGACTTTCGGCGGAGTTCCGATGCAACGGACTTGCCTACACACGATCACACCAAAGTCCGACTGATTAGAACGTGATGACGTACGAACTGACTAGAATAAGGAAGTTCATAGCCAGTATCCAATAGCTGCCCTAGCGTCGTTGTTTGTCCGTCGGACTAGCATACAGACGAGCGGATTTTTCGACCGGACTCGAGTCCGTCGGAAAGATTTGAAACATGTTCTATTTCTAAAGTCCATCTGATTTTTTGACAGCAAAGGTCCTATGAAGCCCACACACGATCGAATTGTCCGGTGTATTTAGAAGTGGTTATTCTAGAATGACACAATAGAGAGTGCAAAATCTGGTGCAGCCGTGTATGGTAGCCAATCGGCTTTAAACTTCAGCTTGTTCAATTAAGCTTTCACAATAAAACCTGGAAACTGACTAGTTTCTATGCAGAGCTGCACCAAATTTTGAACTCTCTAGTTTCAGTAAATCAACTCCAATGTTATAATCAGCATGAATTTAAGAGTACTGGGTTATACTTGATAATACTGGAGATTATGTATATGAAAAAACTAAAATAATCTAGTGCAAAGCTGCAGAACTTGCTGAGTCATTTCCCCAAAACAAGTATCCTGATCTTGAGTTGAGGTCATTTTGGCTTTGCTTGTTGCATGCTTGTCCTCGACTCAGAAAGTATTGAAAGCAATAACAAAGGAACCAATATTTTTTGATTTTCTTAAAACCATAATAAAAAGAAAAAGAAAAGGGTTGTTTTACATTGTCACAGACCACAAAGTTATCTATACCCCATACTTTGGAACAGGTATAGCCAAAATAGCACACGAAGGTCAAAACACCTAATTATGCTCTCAGCCTAATAAATATCAGTGACACTAGCTGAATGGAAAAAAAAACCCCAACAGACTCCACCATTGACACAAACAAAGTGGATGGAGGAATTACCCCCCGTGGGACCTTGTATTCTAACAGCAGCCCTGCAGCAGACTGTAGCCGCCTGTAGGCAGGTGTAGATTGACCTCCCTACACAGGTGTCGCAACCACCAGGCAGTGAGAGTGGAGAAGAGGAGGAATTCACATTCCTCTTAGGCCTCCGTACATGTCATTGGGTGAGCCGTTCTCCAAACGGATGCCACTGCCCTAGATGACCCCTGTGGCCATCTTTAGTGAGGGCAGTGCTTATAAAAAGAACTGGCTCACAGCAGTTGGTGTGCACTTTGTGTGTGGGTAGGTCAGGGACAGGAACTCGCTGGACAGGGAGAGTGTGCCCAGCGTAGGGAAAGGTTTCAAAGGAAGAGGGACAGCATAGGGACTATTCATTAGTGCTGCTGTGGGGAACCTTTCTGCTACTAGTTCTTTGCTGCTTACTACCTGCCTCCTGCACCAGGTGCTGTAGATCTCCAAGCATCACTCCTTACAAGTACTATATAATCATCTGTGAGTGTTACCGCAAATTTTTGCCACTGCATAGACTGTTACTGTATGTTGGAACATTCTTGACAATATATTTTCTGCAACTTCAACCACTGTGTGCACTGTTCTTTCCCCCAGGGGTTCCTATCACTCTACACCTCAATCCCCCATCTATGTGGGATAGGATCTGTAGAGACCTTTTGGGAACTATTCAATCGGCAGTGTGGTCCGCAAAATGAATTTCTGGTGGAGCTACTTGAGTTTGCTCTGTCCAACTTCTTTCAATTCACTACTCGGTATTATCAACGAATCAGAAGTACCTCTATGGGGGCAGCATGGGCACCTGCCTATGCTTGGCTCAATCTAGGCCTTTGGGAAGACGAGGAGGTTTTCACCTCACCAATGTACGGAAACCACATACACAAGTGGTTGAGGTACATCGACGATGTGCTGTTGTTCATAGGTCAACTTAACAACAATGAACGAAATATACGTCTCATGTATACATTTAATCGTTAACAAATCTCCTTCCTTGATTTATGGATTGCCATGGAGAATAGATGTATCTGTACAATGTAATGAGACCGCAGCTAATACTCTTCTGTGAGCCGATAGCCATCACCCTCCCTTGCTAAAAAAAAAAAAGGAATTCCAGTAGGCCAATTTTGGAGGATTAAAAGAAATTGCACTAGAAAAAGTGACGTCAAAAAAGAGGAGATTGATCTCTATGGGAGATTTGTGGATACTCCCATAAATTTATCCGAAGTGCAAAGCAAAAAATGGCAGGTCGCAGCAGAGCAAGTCTTTTGTCTATTGAGAATGGTAAAGAGGACAGCCAAATTCAAGTTCAGCTAGACTGATAACCAATTATGGAATAATGTACATAAGGCCCTGGAGAAACACTGAAATATCCTGACTAGGACCCCAAATATAGCTGCCATCATGGGCCCTACTCCCACAATTGTTGCTCGAAGAGCCAAAAACCTGGGTGATCTGCTGATACAGACAGAGTTTGTGAAAGAGCCGAGTGCAAGCTGGTTGTCGACATACCCCAGAGCTAAGGGAATGTTCCCCTCTAGTCGATGGTAGAGTACCAACTAAGTTATACCCACTTGATGCCTTGTCATCACCCAGCACATCCCTATACGGGATAGATAGAAGGGTATATACCTGTGACTGTATACTAAGCGCTGCAACTGACAACAGGAAACAGTATTCCCGATTCAAGATGTCACTTCACTCTTAGTGTGACCAAGACTGCATTCATCATGATCAGTGATAGCAAATCAATTGCTGCATTTGACTTGCAGTGATCACCTATAAATGCATGAATAGCAGATCCTCTACTAGTGGAATTCATGATGTTACATCATATGACTCAATGGAATTTGAATTAATCATGATGAACAGTACTGTTAAAATATATTAGACCCATACATCTTATCTTCCACTATAGCTTCTGTCATCACCTAGTAATATCCAATCACGGCTTCCATCACGCTGGTCAGGAGGTCCAGCCCTTATCCACTTCAGACATTCAGAGTGCCCTACTATCCACGACCCATTGTGACCCCTTATACTCTATCCACTGCCCAAAGTGGTTACTTCCATTCACCAGCTACTCATCCCCGGGGCGATGCATAGATTAGATGTCATGTACTGTATATTCATTATTGGCTTGAACCAATCACTGTATGCGATAATTATCACATGACATCACATTTGTGCATCATGCTCAGGTGTCTGGATGTCCATTCTTTTAGGTATATGTGTTGTTATGTTACATTTATGTCCTTGTTCAATGTTTTATGTACTGTAGATGCACTTTATTTTAGTGCTGTTATCCCTTGATGGTACTGTGAAGCTATTAATTTAACTAGGAGTATTATACTTCTTGTTTTTATTGTTTGAGATCAATAAAATATTCATTTGGATAGACTTTGCTCTAGTATTGCCCTTTGTCACCACCAGTAACCCCTTGTTTCCCCTATGACTGTCATAGGGGTATATGTGTGTTTCTGTTCTCACCACCTGGCCTCCCTCCTGCCCACGCACGGATAAAAAAAATATTTCCAATATGTCCCTTCATTAGAAGTTGATCAAACAAATGAATTCTGTCAAGTCAGGTTTGCCACAAACTAACCACATTTCTTCCAGTACTTGCTGAATAAGCCAAATTTTCGGTCAGTGTACGACCAGCTTTATACTGGGAGAGGGAGGGGTAGTGCAAAGCAAACCTTCTATTGCTTTGGAGTGGACTGTGATATCAGTCTTATGCCCCGTACACACGGTCGGATTTTCCGATGGAAAATGTCCGATCGGAGCGTGTTGTCGGAAATTCCGACCGTGTGTGGGCTCCATCGGACATTTTCCTTTGGAATTTCCGACACACAAAGTTGGAGAGCAGGAGATAAAATTTTCCGACAACAAAATCCGTTGTCGGAAATTCCGATCGTGTGTACACAAATCCGACGCACAAAGTGCCGCGCATGCTCAGAATAAATAAAGAGATGAAAGCTATTGGCCACTGCCCCGTTTATAGTCCCGACGTACGTGTTTTACGTCACCGCGTTCAGAACGATCGGATTTTCTGACAACTTTGTGTGACCGTGTGTATGCAAGACAAGTTTGAGCCAACATCCGTCAGAAAAAATCCTAGGATTTTGTTGTCGGAATGTCCGAACAAAGTCCGACCGTGTGTACGCCCTATAACACTGTAAATATGCTTACAGGAGATAAGAGAACATGCATGACCTCATCAGTATGCTGGTGCTTCTTCAATGTCCGGTTACAATCTGGGGCAGGTCTTGGACCGGGCAGTACTGCTTTCCTGCAGGGCAGTGTGCAGGCAGGTTACATAACTGTACTGTCTGATGGGGAGCATAATACTAGCTTAACAGAACTGAAAATCCTTTGACAGGTAAAGCAGTTCACCTATATGTAGTTTGATTATGAGCTATGCTGTTCACCAGAAGTTTTAACAAACGATTACAGGCAATGCATCAAACAAGTGAAGCACCAATTTACTGCTTCTGAAGCAAATGCTGCCTATGGCTCATACAATCCTTCATATGCTAGTCAAAGGTCTACTAGTGGCAATGTCTTCCAGTACCTATGGGGTGGCAAATGTTCTATATCAGTTAGTCTGTTTAGATGTGGCCCTGCTCTCCTCTGAAAAGCGATCCACAGTGTATCACTTTTCAGAGGTGTTTGACAGGTGGTGAGGAGCCAATATTGGGTGCATTTGGTGGCGGTACTAACCGCAGAATGCAAAGCTGGGGTTACATTATTGCAGTGGTCAATAACTGAATCTGGCTGCCTTAGCAGCTTAAGGGGGGTGGTAAAAATGCAGTCAATCATCTTTTTTTGCCAACCACTGACCGCAAGTGTAAACAAAACCTTACTCCTATATTTCTTTCTTTGTGCGGCAAATTACAAGTGTGTACTGTGCACAGAATGAACACGCTGTACTGTCATTCTGTTACCTTGGTGGGTACCTCTGTGCTTACTACAGTTAACTGGCTTACAGCAACATATACCCCCCCGCCAAACCCTCAAACCTGTTTCCAAAACAATACGGTACTATGGAAGCTTATGAATAATACAGAAGGCGCACATCAAATTAAATCCACTGTAGCGTTCGTTGTAACTCCAAGACACTGGAGCTCCTCCCTGGATTGTGTTTCACTCGCAAAAAATGACACTCTACAAATCAACTCCTTATGAATAAAACGTAATACAGGGAGGAACCCATAAGAGTCCAACAGAATCTTTGAGCTTTAACAAACCATTACAGTGAATGCTTGGAATGTATCTTTTGCTTTTTCCTAAATTGCACTGGAGAAGGAGGCAGGCCATGGGGAGCCTGAAACAAGCACCTTGTTCCCCATCCACATACTCATTTATTTCTTTTATTCACTTCCATTTCCCCATTCCATTAGTATTTCAATTCTTATTTTATATATGTACTTTATTCTTTTATTCTAATGACTTAGTAATTTTATACGTTTTGTCTAACATTTTAAAAGCGGCTAACAAGTATTACATTTACCAAAACAAATACTTTTATCTGTTTCTAGGAGAAAAATCCACGACTGGTACAGAAAACCCTATGTACAGATATGCTGAATGCATGGATGACTGGATCTTTTACAAGGGCAAATGTTATTATTTCTCAGACAAGCGTGGTACATGGAACAACAGCCAGAACTACTGCAAATCAAACCATTCATCCCTGGCAATTATTGATAGTAAAAAGGAACTGGTGAGTTATAATTCATACAATTCTGGTCTTTAACCTGACATTCAGCATGATCATAAGGTCCCTTTCACACTGTCCGTTTTGTCGGCGGACCTTAACGGGCGCTCCATTCTAGTCTATGGAGCGACAGATGTCAGCGATGACATGTCTGCTGACATGCGACCCGGTCCGATCCGATAAAATCAGACGGATAGCCCTACATTCGCATCCGTCCCTGGCGAATCGGATCAGGTGAGATCAGGTGAGATCAGGTGAGATCTGAAGAAAACGGACATGCTGTCCGTTTTTGTCTGATCTCTCCATAGCAACCAGTGGCGCTCGACAAGCCCCTCCCTGCTCAGTGAGCAGAGAGGGACCTGTCATCCGCCAGCTCAGCGGAGATCAACGGAGAGATTTCCCGCTGAGCTGGCGGACTCCGTGGCAAGCAGATCAGCCTGGTGTGAATGAAGCCTAATACAATTCTAATGCCACGAACACACGACCGGTTTTTCCATCAGACTAAACTCTGACGGTCTTTCCGACAGAGTTCCGCTGAAACAGACTTGCCTGCACACGATCACACAAGTTCGTTCGTTTAGAACGCGATGACGTACGACGGGACTGGATAAAGGAAGTTTAATAGCCAGTAGCCAATAGCTGTCCTTGTGTCGTTTTTGGGCCGTCAGAATAGCATAAAGACGAACGGTTTTCCCGATAGGAATTTATTCCATCTGATAAATTTAAAACATGTTCTATTTCTAGGTCCGTCAGAATTTTTGAAAAAAAAAGTCAGATGAAGCCCACACACGATCGGTATGTCTGATGAAACGATTCCGTCTGACTTTTCCTGCTGGATAGTCCGACCGTGTGTACGTGGCATAACACTCCTATACGTAGAACACTACACCCCCCAACATGACCCACCACTGGACATGATCATAATACAATTCTATTACACTCTATACATAGAACACTACACACCCCCCCCTACATGACCCTCCACTGGACATGATCATAATACAATTCTATTACACTCTATACATAGAACACTATGCACAGAGAACAAAATAATCTAATGTGGAGGTTTACTGTTTACTAGATGGCAAATATATATATATATATATATATATATATATATATATATATATATATATATATATATATATATATATATAATTTTTTTTTTTTTTAAGTGGTTACTAAAGTCCAAAGGTTTTTTTTTTTACCGTCATCTTGCAATTTTTTCACATAAAGGTAAAAAACCTGTGTGCTGCTCCCTTAATGCTTACCTGAGCCCCCTCTCGATCCAGCCATGTGCACGAGAGCCTCGGCTCTCCTGGATCTCTCTCTCTCTCCATTGGCTGAAACACAGCAAAAGAAGCCATTGGCTCCCACTGAACAAACATTAAAGTAGAAACCGCGCTGCTCCATTCCATAAGCCCCAATAAGCATATGTAACACCATGAACTGTAAAGGATGCATTAAGTACAAAATATCAAATCAAAGTTAACTGTATTAATAGTAAAAAGTGCTTGTGCTGTATAAAGACCGAACAGGTGCATTGGATATTTTGTACCTAATGCATCCTTTACGGTTCATGGTGTTACATATGCTTATTGGGATTATTGAAGGAGCAGCCCGGTTTCTGCTTTTATTAAGTGTTCTTGCATAGCAAGACCACTTACTGTTATCTCACATATATATATTATTATTAAGTGTTCTTGCATAGCAAGACCACTTACTGTTATCTCACATATATATTATTAAGTGTTCTTGCATAGCAAGACCACTTACTGTTATCTCACATATATATTATTAAGTGTTCTTGCATAGCAAGACCACTTACTGTTATCTCACATATATATTATTATTCTTATTATTATAGCCAAATTTACCACCCTAACTCCTCCCACAGTTTTTACACTACATAGACAAGTAATATACCGAAACGTGCGGATTTTTCCCGAATGGTGTGCTATTATTTTGTGGAACATTTCGCCAAATGGTTCACGAAATATCGTCATTTTTGCGGCGAAATTGGTCCCATAGGAATGAATGGGGAAACTAGAGTGGGAGATGACAAAAGCTGGAAAATCAGAACATGATTTCTAAACTGCCGCCACTCCCTCATTTTCAAGCCCACCTACACAAATCTTATATCAAAACGTTCAGCTATCCCTGCTGCCACTAAACATGTCCACGGCTAAGCCATAGTCCTGATAGTTTTCACAATATGACCATTTGTTTGCAACTCACGCCGTCCATTGACATTCATTGAAACTACACTCTAGCCCCCTCCAAATTTGAAGGGCAATTTCTAAACTGCGACTGTGCCTTCATTTTTAATATTTCAGAGACATACTATACATCAAAATCTAGGTCTGGGTCTTGTGATTCTCACAATATAAAGATCTTCGCTGTAGGATGTATAGTTTTTAAAATACGGCCATTTGTTTAGAGGTCATTTCAGGAAATTTTAGCCATTAATCAGAGTGCACTGTTAGTGTTTGTTTTGTTGCCATGGTTACCAAAGCTTCTGTTATACACAGGGGGGAAGGCGGCTGGAGCATCTCAGCTGATTACAGAGCCCGGGGGAGGGGACAGACACACCATGTACTGATTTATAATAGAGGAATATGATGGGGCAGTTTTGATGGGGTAATTCTGATGGGGCAGTTTTGATGAAGTAGTATTTGGGAAGCATAAACAGGGCATGAGCGTTGCTAGGAAACAGTGGTTGTAAACACAAGATGCTGAGACACTCCAAATGCATGTGACTTCATCTGCTAGACTTGATAATGCTTGTAGACTCCTCCCACAGTTTTCACACTACAGAGACAAATAATATACCGAAACGAGCGGATTGTTCCCGATTGGTGTGTTATTACTTTGTGGAATGTTTTGCCGAATGGTCCACGAAATGACGTTTTTACGGCGAAATTGGTCCCATAGGAATGAATGGCGAAATGTTCAAAACTAGAGTGGGAAGTGACAAAAGCTGACAACCCCATGATCAGCCAAAACATTATGACCACTCCATGATCAGCCAAAACATTATGACCGCCCCATGTAAAAAAAAAATATTTTTGAAAAAAAAAAATTTTTGAAAAAAGTAAAAAAATAATTTTTGAAAAAAAAATATATATTTTTGAAAAAAAAATATTTTTGAAAAAAAAAAAATTATTTTTGAAAAAAAAAAAATATTTTTGAAAAAAAAATTTCTTTTAAAAAAAAATTATTTTTGAAAAAAAAATATATTTGAAAAAAAAAATATTTTTGAAAAAAAAAATTATTTTTGAAAAAAAAATTACTTTAAAAAAAATAATAATTTCGAAAAAAAAATTATTTTTGAAATAAAAAAATTCATTTTTGAAAAAAAAAATTACCTTTGAAAAAAAAAATTACTTTTGAAAAAAAAATCATTTTTGAAGAAAAAAAAAATCATTTTTGATTAAAAAAAATTCATTTTTGAAAAAAAAAATTACTTTTGAAAAAAATGTTCAGCTCTTTCAGCGAATGATGGAACTTTTTTACTACTATTTATACTTTTTAAAATATTAAGCTTTTTAACACTTTTCACAGTTACTCAAGCCACCCCACCCAGTTACTCCGCCCACTCCAGTTGTAGAGGCAAGAACACTTTCACAATTTCCCCAGAAATTGTACCTTTTCTAGTTATTCTTATTCTTATTATAGCCAAATTTACCACCCTAACTCCTCCCACAGTTTTTACACTACATAGACAAGTAATATACCGAAACGTGCGGATTTTTCCCGAATGGTGTGCTATTATTTTGTGGAACATTTCGCCGAATGGTTCACGAAATATCGTCATTTTTGCGGCGAAATTGGTCCCATAGGAATGAATGGGGAAACTAGAGTGGGAGATGACAAAAGCTGGAAAATCAGAACATGATTTCTAAACTGCCGCCACTCCCTCATTTTCAAGCCCACCTACACAAATCTTATATCAAAACGTTCAGCTATCCCTGCTGCCACTAAACATGTCCACGGCTAAGCCATAGTCCTGATAGTTTTCACAATATGACCATTTGTTTGCAACTCACGCCGTCCATTGACATTCATTAAAACTACACTCTAGCCCCCTCCAAATTTGAAGGGCAATTTCTAAACTGCGACTGTGCCTTCATTTTTAATATTTCAGAGACATACTATACATCAAAATCTAGGTCTGGGTCTTGTGATTCTCACAATATAAAGATCTTCGCTGTAGGATGTATAGTTTTTAAAATACGGCCATTTGTTTAGAGGTCATTTCAGGAAATTTTAGCCATTAATCAGAGTGCACTGTTAGTGTTTGTTTTGTTGCCATGGTTACCAAAGCTTCTGTTATACACAGGGGGGAAGGTGGCTGGAGCATCTCAGCTGATTACAGAGCCCGGGGGAGGGGACAGACACACCATGTACTGATTTATAATAGAGGAATATGATGGGGCAGTTTTGATGGGGTAATTCTGATGGGGCAGTTTTGATGAAGTAGTATTTGGGAAGCATAAACAGGGCATGAGCGTTGCTAGGAAACAGTGGTTGTAAACACAAGATGCTGAGACACTCCAAATGCATGTGACTTCATCTGCTAGACTTGATAATGCTTGTAGACTCCTCTCACAGTTTTCACACTACAGAGACAAATAATATACCGAAACGAGCGGATTGTTCCCGATTGGTGTGTTATTACTTTGTGGAATGTTTTGCCGAATGGTCCACGAAATTACGTTTTTACGGCGAAATTGGTCCCATAGGAATGAATGGCGAAATGTTCAAAACTAGAGTGGGAAGTGACAAAAGCTGACAACCCCATGATCAGCCAAAACATTATGACCACCCCATGATCAGCCAAAACATTATGACCGCCCCAAGTAAAAAAAAAAATATTTTTGAAAAAAAAAAAAAAAAATTTTAAAAAAGTAAAAAAATAATTTTTGAAAAAAAAAAATCATTTTTGAAAAAAAATATATTTTTGAAAAAAAAAAAAATATTTTTGAAAAAAAAAAATATTTTTGAAAAAAAAAATTTTTTTAAAAAAAATTATTTTTGAAAAAAAAATATATTTGAAAAAAAAATATTTTTGAAAAAAAAAATTATTTTTGAAAAAAAAATTACTTTAAAAAAAATAATAATTTCGAAAAATAAATTATTTTTGAAATAAAAAAATTCATTTTTGAAAAAAAAAATTACCTTTGAAAAAAAAAATTACTTTTGAAAAAAAAAATCATTTTTGAAGAAAAAAAAATCATTTTTGATTAAAAAAAATTCATTTTTTGAAAAAAAAAATTACTTTTGAAAAAAATGTTCAGCTCTTTCAGCGAATGATGGAACTTTTTTACTACTATTTATACTTTTTAAAATATTAAGCTTTTTAACACTTTTCACAGTTACTCAAGCCACTCCACCCCACCCAGTTACTCCGCCCACTCCAGTTGTAGAGGCAAGAACACTTTCACAATTTCCCCAGAAATTGTACCTTTTCTAGTTCTTATTAAGTGTTCTTGCATAGCAAGACCACTTACTGTTATCTCACATATATATTATTATTATTCTTATTCTTATTATAGCCAAATTTACCACCCTAACTCCTCCCACAGTTTTTACACTACATAGACAAGTAATATACCGAAACGTGCGGAATGTTCCCGAATGGTGTGCTATTACTTTGTGGAACGTTTCGCCGAATGGTTCACGAAATATCGTCATTTTTGCGGCGAAATTGGTCCCATAGGAATGAATGGGGAAACTAGAGTGGGAGATGACAAAAGCTGGAAAATCAGAACATGATTTCTAAACTGCCGCCACTCCCTCATTTTCAAGCCCACCTACACAAATCTTATATCAAAACGTTCAGCTATCCCTGCTGCCACTAAACATGTCCACGGCTAAGCCATAGTCCTGATAGTTTTCACAATATGACCATTTGTTTGCAACTCACGCCGTCCATTGACATTCATTGAAACTACACTCTAGCCCCCTCCAAATTTGAAGGGCAATTTCTAAACTGCGACTGTGCCTTCATTTTTAATATTTCAGAGACATACTATGTATCAAAATCTAGGTCAGGGTCTTGTGATTCTCACAATATAAAGATCTTCGCTGTAGGATGTATAGTTTTTAAAATACGGCCATTTGTTTAGAGGTCATTTCAGGAAATTTTAGCCATTAATCAGAGTGCACTGTTAGTGTTTGTTTTGTTGCCATGGTTACCAAAGCTTCTGTTATACACAGGGGGGAGGTGGCTGGAGCATCTCAGCTGATTACAGAGCCCGGGGGAGGGGACAGACACACCATGTACTGATTTATAATAGAGGAATATGATGGGGCAGTTTTGATGGGGTAATTCTGATGGGGCAGTTTTGATGAAGTAGTATTTGGGAAGCATAAACAGGGCATGAGCGTTGCTAGGAAACAGTGGTTGTAAACACAAGATGCTGAGACACTCCAAATGCATGTGACTTCATCTGCTAGACTTGATAATGCTTGTAGACTCCTCCCACAGTTTTCACACTACAGAGACAAATAATATACCGAAACGAGCGGATTGTTCCCGATTGGTGTGCTATCACTTTGTGGAATGTTTTGCCGAATGGTCCACGAAATGACGTTTTTACGGCGAAATTGGTCCCATAGGAATGAATGGCGAAATGTTCAAAACTAGAGTGGGAAGTGACAAAAGCTGACAACCCCATGATCAGCCAAAACATTATGACCACCCCATGATCAGCCAAAACATTATGACCGCCCCAAGTAAAAAAAAAAATATTTTTGAAAAAAAAAAAATTATTTTTGAAAAAAAAAAATATTTTTGAAAAAAAAATTTTTTTAAAAAAAAATTATTTTTGAAAAAAAAATATATTTGAAAAAAAAAATATTTTTGAAAAAAAAAAATATTTTTGAAAAAAAAATTACTTTAAAAAAAATAATAATTTCGAAAAAAAAATTATTTTTGAAATAAAAAAATTCATTTTTGAAAAAAAAAATTACCTTTGAAAAAAAAAATTACTTTTGAAAAAAAAAATCATTTTTGAAGAAAAAAAAATCATTTTTGATTAAAAAAAATTCATTTTTTGAAAAAAAAAATTACTTTTGAAAAAAATGTTCAGCTCTTTCAGCGAATGATGGAACTTTTTTACTACTATTTATACTTTTTAAAATATTAAGCTTTTTAACACTTTTCACAGTTACTCAAGCCACTCCACCCCACCCAGTTACTCCGCCCACTCCAGTTGTAGAGGCAAGAACACTTTCACAATTTCCCCAGAAATTGTACCTTTTCTAGTTCTTATTATTATAGCCAAATTTACCACCCTAACTCCTCCCACAGTTTTTACACTACATAGACAAGTAATATACCGAAACGTGCGGATTGTTCCCGAATGGTGTGCTATTATTTTGTGGAACGTTTCGCCAAATGGTTCACAAAATATCGTCATTTTTGCGGCGAAATTGGTCCCATAGGAATGAATGGGGAAACTAGAGTGGGAGATGACAAAAGTTGGAAAATCAGAACATGATTTCTAAACTGCCGCCACTCCCTCATTTTCAAGCCCACCTACACAAATCTTATATCAAAACGTTCAGCTATCCCTGCTGCCACTAAACATGTCCACGGCTAAGCCATAGTCCTGATAGTTTTCACAATATGACCATTTGTTTGCAACTCACGCCGTCCATTGACATTCATTGAAACTACACTCTAGCCCCCTCCAAATTTGAAGGGCAATTTCTAAACTGCGACTGTGCCTTCATTTTTAATATTTCAGAGACATACTATGTATCAAAATCTAGGTCTGGGTCTTGTGATTCTCACAATATAAAGATCTTCGCTGTAGGATGTATAGTTTTTAAAATACGGCCATTTGTTTAGAGGTCATTTCAGGAAATTTTAGCCATTAATCAGCGTGTACTGTTAGTGTTTGTTTTGTTGCCATGGTTACCAAAGCTTCTGTTATACACAGGGGGGAAGGTGGCTGGAGCATCTCAGCTGATTACAGAGCCCGGGGGAGGGGACAGACACACCATGTACTGATTTATAATAGAGGAATATGATGGGGCAGTTTTGATGGGGTAATTCTGATGGGGCAGTTTTGATGAAGTAGTATTTGGGAAGCATAAACAGGGCATGAGCGTTGCTAGGAAACAGTGGTTGTAAACACAAGATGCTGAGACACTCCAAATGCATGTGACTTCATCTGCTAGACTTGATAATGCTTGTAGACTCCTCCCACAGTTTTCACACTACAGAGACAAATAATATACCGAAACGAGCGGATTGTTCCCGATTGGTGTGTTATTACTTTGTGGAATGTTTTGCCGAATGGTCCACGAAATGACGTTTTTGCGGCGAAATTGGTCCCATAGGAATGAATGGCGAAATGTTCAAAACTAGAGTGGGAAGTGACAAAAGCTGACAACCCCATGATCAGCCAAAACATTATGACCACCCCATGATCAGCCAAAACATTATGACCGCCCCATGTAAAAAAAAAATATTTTTGAAAAAAAAAAAAATTTTTGAAAAAAGTAAAAAAATAATTTTTGAAAAAAAAAATCATTTTTGAAAAAAAAAATATATATTTTTGAAAAAAAAATATTTTTGAAAAAAAAATTTCTTTAAAAAAAAAAATTATTTTTGAAAAAAAAATATATTTGAAAAAAAAAATATTTTTGAAAAAAAAAATTATTTTTGAAAAAAAAAATTATTTTTGAAAAAAAAATTACTTTAAAAAAAATAATAATTTCGAAAAAAAAATTATTTTTGAAATAAAAAAATTCATTTTTGAAAAAAAAAATTACCTTTGAAAAAAAAAATTACTTTTGAAAAAAAAATCATTTTTGAAGAAAAAAAAATCATTTTTGATTAAAAAAAATTCATTTTTGAAAAAAAAAATTACTTTTGAAAAAAATGTTCAGCTCTTTCAGCGAATGATGGAACTTTTTTACTACTATTTATACTTTTTAAAATATTAAGCTTTTTAACACTTTTCACAGTTACTCAAGCCACCCCACCCAGTTACTCCGCCCACTCCAGTTGTAGAGGCAAGAACACTTTCACAATTTCCCCAGAAATTGTACCTTTTCTAGTTAAGTGTTCTTGCATAGCAAGACCACTTACTGTTATCTCACATATATATTATTAAGTGTTCTTGCATAGCAAGACCACTTACTGTTATCTCACATATATATTATTAAGTGTTCTTGCATAGCAAGACCACTTACTGTTATCTCACATATATATTATTAAGTGTTCTTGCATAGCAAGACCACTTACTGTTATCTCACATATATATTATTATTATTCTTATTCTTATTATAGCCAAATTTACCACCCTAACTCCTCCCACAGTTTTTACACTACATAGACAAGTAATATACCGAAACGTGCGGATTTTTCCCGAATGGTGTGCTATTATTTTGTGGAACATTTCGCCGAATGGTTCACGAAATATCGTCATTTTTGCGGCGAAATTGGTCCCATAGGAATGAATGGGGAAACTAGAGTGGGAGATGACAAAAGCTGGAAAATCAGAACATGATTTCTAAACTGCCGCCACTCCCTCATTTTCAAGCCCACCTACACAAATCTTATATCAAAACGTTCAGCTATCCCTGCTGCCACTAAACATGTCCACGGCTAAGCCATAGTCCTGATAGTTTTCACAATATGACCATTTGTTTGCAACTCACGCCGTCCATTGACATTCATTGAAACTACACTCTAGCCCCCTCCAAATTTGAAGGGCAATTTCTAAACTGTGACTGTGCCTTCATTTTTAATATTTCAGAGACATACTATACATCAAAATCTAGGTCTGGGTCTTGTGATTCTCACAATATAAAGATCTTCGCTGTAGGATGTATAGTTTTTAAAATACGGCCATTTGTTTAGAGGTCATTTCAGGAAATTTTAGCCATTAATCAGAGTGCACTGTTAGTGTTTGTTTTGTTGCCATGGTTACCAAAGCTTCTGTTATACACAGGGGGGGAAGGTGGCTGGAGCATCTCAGCTGATTACATAGCCCGGGGGAGGGGACAGACACACCATGTACTGATTTATAATAGAGGAATATGATGGGGCAGTTTTGATGGGGTAATTCTGATGGGGCAGTTTTGATGAAGTAGTATTTGGGAAGCATAAACAGGGCATGAGCGTTGCTAGGAAACAGTGGTTGTAAACACAAGATGCTGAGACACTCCAAATGCATGTGACTTCATCTGCTAGACTTGATAATGCTTGTAGACTCCTCCCACAGTTTTCACACTACAGAGACAAGTAATATACCGAAACGAGCGGATTGTTCCCGATTGGTGTGTTATTACTTTGTGGAATGTTTTGCCGAATGGTCCACGAAATGACGTTTTTGCGGCGAAATTGGTCCCATAGGAATGAATGGCGAAATGTTCAAAACTAGAGTGGGAAGTGACAAAAGCTGACAACCCCATGATCAGCCAAAACATTATGACCACCCCATGATCAGCCAAAACATTATGACCGCCCCAAGTAAAAAAAAAAATATTTTTGAAAAAAAAAAAATTTTTTTTTAAAAAGTAAAAAAATAATTTTTGAAAAAAAAAATCATTTTTGAAAAAAAAAATATTTTTGAAAAAAAAAAAATTATTTTTGAAAAAAAAAATATTTTTGAAAAAAAAATTTTTTTTAAAAAAAATTATTTTTGAAAAAAAAAATATTTGAAAAAAAAATATTTTTGAAAAAAAAAAATTATTTTTGAAAAAAAAATTACTTTAAAAAAAATAATAATTTCGAAAAAAAAAAATTATTTTTGAAATAAAAAAATTCATTTTTGAAAAAAAAAATTACCTTTGAATAAAAAAATTACTTTTGAAAAAAAAAATCATTTTTGAAGAAAAAAAAATCATTTTTGATTAAAAAAATTCATTTTTTGAAAAAAAAAATTACTTTTGAAAAAAATGTTCAGCTCTTTCAGCGAATGATGGAACTTTTTTACTACTATTTATACTTTTTAAAATATTAAGCTTTTTAACACTTTTCACAGTTACTCAAGCCACTCCACCCCACCCAGTTACTCCGCCCACTCCAGTTGTAGAGGCAAGAACACTTTCACAATTTCCCCAGAAATTGTACCTTTTCTAGTTATTCTTATTCTTATTATAGCCAAATTTACCACCCTAACTCCTCCCACAGTTTTTACACTACATAGACAAGTAATATACCGAAACGTGCGGATTTTTCCCGAATGGTGTGCTATTATTTTGTGGAACATTTCGCCGAATGGTTCACGAAATATCGTCATTTTTGCGGCGAAATTGGTCCCATAGGAATGAATGGGGAAACTAGAGTGGGAGATGACAAAAGCTGGAAAATCAGAACATGATTTCTAAACTGCCGCCACTCCCTCATTTTCAAGCCCACCTACACAAATCTTATATCAAAACGTTCAGCTATCCCTGCTGCCACTAAACATGTCCACGGCTAAGCCATAGTCCTGATAGTTTTCACAATATGACCATTTGTTTGCAACTCACGCCGTCCATTGACATTCATTGAAACTACACTCTAGCCCCCTCCAAATTTGAAGGGCAATTTCTAAACTGCGACTGTGTCTTCATTTTTAATATTTCAGAGACATACTATGTATCAAAATCTAGGTCTGGGTCTTGTGATTCTCACAATATAAAGATCTTCGCTGTAGGATGTATAGTTTTTTAAATACGGCCATTTGTTTAGAGGTCATTTCAGGAAATTTTAGCCATTAATCAGAGTCTACTGTTAGTGTTTGTTTTGTTGCCATGGTTACCAAAGCTTCTGTTATACACAGGGGGGAAGGTGGCTGGAGCATCTCAGCTGATTACAGAGCCCGGGGGAGGGGACAGACACACCATGTACTGATTTATAATAGAGGAATATGATGGGGCAGTTTTGATGGGGTAATTCTGATGGGGCAGTTTTGATGAAGCAGTATTTGGGAAGCATAAACAGGGCATGAGCGTTGCTAGGAAACAGTGGTTGTAAACACAAGATGCTGAGACACTCCAAATGCATGTGACTTCATCTGCTAGACTTGATAATGCTTGTAGACTCCTCCCACAGTTTTCACACTACAGAGACAAATAATATACCGAAACGAGCGGATTGTTCCCGATTGGTGTGTTATTACTTTGTGGAATGTTTTGCCGAATGGTCCACGAAATTACGTTTTTGCGGCGAAATTGGTCCCATAGGAATGAATGGCGAAATGTTCAAAACTAGAGTGGGAAGTGACAAAAGCTGACAACCCCATGATCAGCCAAAACATTATGACCACCCCATGATCAGCCAAAACATTATGACCGCCCCATGTAAAAAAAAATATATTTTTGAAAAAAAAAAAATTTTTTGAAAAAAGTAAAAAAATAATTTTTGAAAAAAAAAAATCATTTTTGAAAAAAAAAAATATATTTTTGAAAAAAAAATTATTTTTGAAAAAAAAAAAATTATTTTTGAAAAAAAAAAATATTTTTGAAAAAAAAATTTCTTTTAAAAAAAAAATTATTTTTGAAAAAAAAATATATTTGAAAAAAAAAAATATTTTTGAAAAAAAAAAATTTTTGAAAAAAAAATTGCTTTAAAAAAAATAATAATTTCGAAAAAAAAATTATTTTTGAAATAAAAAAAATCATTTTTGAAAAAAAAAATTACCTTTGAAAAAAAAAATTACTTTTGAAAAAAAAAAATCATTTTTGAAGAAAAAAAAAATCATTTTTGATTAAAAAAAATTCATTTTTGAAAAAAAAAATTACTTTTGAAAAAAATGTTCAGCTCTTTCAGCGAATGATGGAACTTTTTTACTACTATTTATACTTTTTAAAATATTAAGCTTTTTAACACTTTTCACAGTTACTCAAGCCACTCCACCCCACCCAGTTACTCCGCCCACTCCAGTTGTAGAGGCAAGAACACTTTCACAATTTCCCCAGAAATTGTACCTTTTCTAGTTATTCTTATTCTTATTATAGCCAAATTTACCACCCTAACTCCTCCCACAGTTTTTACACTACATAGACAAGTAATATACCGAAACGTGCGGATTTTTCCCGAATGGTGTGCTATTATTTTGTGGAACATTTCGCCGAATGGTTCACGAAATATCGTCATTTTTGCGGCGAAATTGGTCCCATAGGAATGAATGGGGAAACTAGAGTGGGAGATGACAAAAGCTGGAAAATCAGAACATGATTTCTAAACTGCCGCCACTCCCTCATTTTCAAGCCCACCTACACAAATCTTATATCAAAACGTTCAGCTATCCCTGCTGCCACTAAACATGTCCACGGCTAAGCCATAGTCCTGATAGTTTTCACAATATGACCATTTGTTTGCAACTCACGCCGTCCATTGACATTCATTGAAACTACACTCTAGCCCCCTCCAAATTTGAAGGGCAATTTCTAAACTGCGACTGTGCCTTCATTTTTAATATTTCAGAGACATACTATACATCAAAATCTAGGTCTGGGTCTTGTGATTCTCACAATATAAAGATCTTCGCTGTAGGATGTATAGTTTTTAAAATACGGCCATTTGTTTAGAGGTCATTTCAGGAAATTTTAGCCATTAATCAGAGTGCACTGTTAGTGTTTGTTTTGTTGCCATGGTTACCAAAGCTTCTGTTATACACAGGGGGGAGGTGGCTGGAGCATCTCAGCTGATTACAGAGCCCGGGGGAGGGGACAGACACACCATGTACTGATTTATAATAGAGGAATATGATGGGGCAGTTTTGATGGGGTAATTCTGATGGGGCAGTTTTGATGAAGTAGTATTTGGGAAGCATAAACAGGGCATGAGCGTTGCTAGGAAACAGTGGTTGTAAACACAAGATGCTGAGACACTCCAAATGCATGTGACTTCATCTGCTAGACTTGATAATGCTTGTAGACTCCTCCCACAGTTTTCACACTACAGAGACAAGTAATATACCGAAACGAGCGGATTGTTCCCGAATGGTGTGTTATTACTTTGTGGAATGTTTTGCCGAATGGTCCACGAAATGACGTTTTTGCGGCGAAATTGGTCCCATAGGAATGAATGGCGAAATGTTCAAAACTAGAGTGGGAAGTGACAAAAGCTGACAACCCCATGATCAGCCAAAACATTATGACCACCCCATGATCAGCCAAAACATTATGACCGCCCCATGTAAAAAAAAAAATATTTTTGAAAAAAAAAAAAAATTTTTGAAAAAAGTAAAAAAATAATTTTTGAAAAAAAAAAATCATTTTTGAAAAAAAAATATATATTTTTGAAAAAAAAAAAAATATTTTTGAAAAAAAAAAATTATTTTTGAAAAAAAAAAAATATTTTTGAAAAAAAAATATATTTGAAAAAAAAAATATTTTTGAAAAAAAAAATTATTTTTGAAAAAAAAATTACTTTAAAAAAATAATAATTTCGAAAAAAAAATTATTTTTGAAATAAAAAAATTCATTTTTGAAAAAAAAAATTACCTTTGAAAAAAAAAATTACTTTTGAAAAAAAAAATCATTTTTGAAGAAAAAAAAATCATTTTTGATTAAAAAAAATTCATTTTTTGAAAAAAAAAATTACTTTTGAAAAAAATGTTCAGCTCTTTCAGCGAATGATGGAACTTTTTTACTACTATTTATACTTTTTAAAATATTAAGCTTTTTAACACTTTTCACAGTTACTCAAGCCACTCCACCCAGTTACTCCGCCCACTCCAGTTGTAGAGGCAAGAACACTTTCACAATTTCCCCAGAAATTGTACCTTTTCTAGTTAAGTGTTCTTGCATAGCAAGACCACTTACTGTTATCTCACATATATATTATTATTCTTATTATAGCCAAATTTACCACCCTAACTCCTCCCACAGTTTTTACACTACATAGACAAGTAATATACCGAAACGTGCGGAATGTTCCCGAATGGTGTGCTATTACTTTGTGGAACGTTTCGCCGAATGGTTCACGAAATATCGTCATTTTTGCGGCGAAATTGGTCCCATAGGAATGAATGGGGAAACTAGAGTGGGAGATGACAAAAGCTGGAAAATCAGAACATGATTTCTAAACTGCCGCCACTCCCTCATTTTCAAGCCCACCTACACAAATCTTATATCAAAACGTTCAGCTATCCCTGCTGCCACTAAACATGTCCACGGCTAAGCCATAGTCCTGATAGTTTTCACAATATGACCATTTGTTTGCAACTCACGCCGTCCATTGACATTCATTGAAACTACACTCTAGCCCCCTCCAAATTTGAAGGGCAATTTCTAAACTGCGACTGTGCCTTCATTTTTAATATTTCAGAGACATACTATGTATCAAAATCTAGGTCAGGGTCTTGTGATTCTCACAATATAAAGATCTTCGCTGTAGGATGTATAGTTTTTAAAATACGGCCATTTGTTTAGAGGTCATTTCAGGAAATTTTAGCCATTAATCAGAGTGCACTGTTAGTGTTTGTTTTGTTGCCATGGTTACCAAAGCTTCTGTTATACACAGGGGGGAGGTGGCTGGAGCATCTTAGCTGATTACAGAGCCCGGGGGAGGGGACAGACACACCATGTACTGATTTATAATAGAGGAATATGATGGGGCAGTTTTGATGGGGTAATTCTGATGGGGCAGTTTTGATGAAGTAGTATTTGGGAAGCATAAACAGGGCATGAGCGTTGCTAGGAAACAGTGGTTGTAAACACAAGATGCTGAGACACCCCAAATGCATGTGACTTCATCTGCTAGACTTGATAATGCTTGTAGACTCCTCCCACAGTTTTCACACTACAGAGACAAATAATATACCGAAACGAGCGGATTGTTCCCGATTGGTGTGCTATCACTTTGTGGAATGTTTTGCCGAATGGTCCACGAAATGACGTTTTTACGGCGAAATTGGTCCCATAGGAATGAATGGCGAAATGTTCAAAACTAGAGTGGGAAGTGACAAAAGCTGACAACCCCATGATCAGCCAAAACATTATGACCACCCCATGATCAGCCAAAACATTATGACCGCCCCAAGTAAAAAAAAAAATATTTTTGAAAAAAAAAAAAAATTTTTTAAAAAGTAAAAAAATAATTTTTGAAAAAAAAATCATTTTTGAAAAAAAAATTATTTTTGAAAAAAAAAAAATTATTTTTGAAAAAAAAAAATATTTTTGAAAAAAAAATTTCTTTTAAAAAAAAAATTATTTTTGAAAAAAAAATATATTTGAAAAAAAAAAATATTTTTGAAAAAAAAAAAATTTTGAAAAAAAAATTACTTTAAAAAAAAAAAATTATTTTTGAAATAAAAAAATTCATTTTTGAAAAAAAAAATTACCTTTGAAAAAAAAAATTACTTTTGAAAAAAAAAATCATTTTTGAAGAAAAAAAAATCATTTTTGATTAAAAAAAATTCATTTTTGAAAAAAAAAATACTTTTGAAAAAAATGTTCAGCTCTTTCAGCGAATGATGGAACTTTTTTACTACTATTTATACTTTTTAAAATATTAAGCTTTTTAACACTTTTCACAGTTACTCAAGCCACTCCACCCCACCCAGTTACTCCGCCCACTCCAGTTGTAGAGGCAAGAACACTTTCACAATTTCCCCAGAAATTGTACCTTTTCTAGTTAATGTTTGTTCTTTGTGTTTGGTATAGCACATAGGGATAACCGCAGCAGCTACAAGTTATTTGGTTTCACATAGGAATTGTATATGTTTTTTATTTCTTTATTTTAGTGATTTGCACATTTCCCTGGCACAGGGTTACACATTTTTAATTTGCTCCCACTGCTGTCAATCACAGGAGAGAGCGGGGCCGAGCCGCTGCCTTGTGTGGATTATGGGCGCATAGAGCTGGGCTCGGGAATGAGCACACATCAGATTCTGATGTATCTGAGTTTCCAAATGGAAAGTTATAACAAATACTTTCGTTCCATTTGGATGACATCACATTTTCAGATCTGCTTGCCATAACAATCATCCGACTCCATCATGAGTAATAGCTGGTTGTTAACCACTTAAGCCCCGGACCAATTGGCTGGCCAAAGACCAGAGCACTTTTTGCGATTCGGCACTGGGTTGCTTTACCTGACAATTGCGCGGTCGTGTGACGTGGCTCCCAAACAAAATTGGCTTCCTTTTTTCCCCACAAATAGAGCTTTCTATTGGTGGTATTTGATCACCTCTGCGTTTTTTATTTTTTGCGCTGCAAACAAAAAAATAGCGACAATTTGAAAAAAACGCATTTTTTTTTACTTTTTGCTATAATAAATATCCCCCAAAAATATATAAAAGTTTAGGCCGATATGTATTCTTCTACTTTTTTTTGGTAACAAAAAAATCACAATAAGCGTGCCTTGATTGGTTTGCGCAAAAGTTATAGCGTCTACAAAATAGGGGATAGTTTTATGGCATTTTTATTGATGATAATTTTTTTTTTTTACTAGTAATGGCGGCGATTTTTATCGTGACTACGACATTATGGCGGATACATCAGACAATTTTGACACATTTTTGTGACCATTGGCATTAATACAGCTAAAAAATTGCATTGATTACTGTAAAAATGTGACTGGCAGTGAAGGGGTTAACCTCTAGATGGCGCTGTAGGGGTTAAGTGTGTCCTAGGGAGTGATTCTAACTGTGGGGGGGGGGGGGAGGGGCTGTGTGTGACATGTCACTAAGCAGAAGGGGGAGATGCTTGTTTACATTAGCATCTCCCCGTTCTTCCTCACTGTGAGACGATCGCGGGTATCCCCGTGGACACCGCAAGCCGCCTCTTAAAGGGCCACATACAGGTACGTTAAACTGCCTGTACGTGCCCTTCTGCAGCAGGCATGAGGCGGTCGGGAAGTGGTTAAGGAGTGGGTGTCCACCAAGTCTAATGACCATGACTCTGCTGTCAGTGGGATGGCAAGTGTCTCTCTGTCTCAACACTCACTGAATGACAGGTAAACATGGGGGCGTGGTCACCCAGTGACATCACCAGATGACCCCCACCCCAATGTTTACCTGCCATTTGGTGAGTGTCTCGAGACAGGACCAGTTGTGCGGCTGGCAGCTGATGTTTTATTTTTTGTTTTCGTGTGGGTTGGAGTATAGGTGATGTTGGATCTAATTTGGGAGACTCTTTTTTTTATTTTTTAATAAAGGACATGTCAAAAACTGTCTTTGGGTTTTTATTTACTTTTGACTTTTTTGTGGTGAACGAGTAGCGTCATATGTTGTGGGGAGGGGGCTCTTGCTCATTCTCCCCCCCCCCCCCTTCCTGGTCTGCTAGGCTGCGTTCTCAGTTTATTCATTTTTTTTGGCTGGGGGTTGCCCTTAAAACTTATACCAGACTCGGAGGGCCTGTTATGAATTGGGGGAGGGATCCACGTGCTGTTTTTTTACTGAATTTTTTAATGCCGGCACTTATTTGTTTACATCCTGCTGACAGCAGATGAGTTATAGTTGTTAAAGACGTGCAACGCTCGAGTCCTATTCACAATGAATATTGAATCCTTCCAAATAGTTTCGGAATGCTTTCCAAATCTTATCAAATCTTCTGAAAGAAAACTTTTAAAATCCACCCGGTCTAAAGAATATACAAAACGAATTTGTGCGAAACAGAACAAATCATCAAAACAAACTGGACCGACTCAACGAATACAAAGAAACAAAATGGCAACCTAAGGAATGCATCCAAAACTAAACGAAAACAAAATCCAGCGTGCAATATCTAACTGTGTGTAATATTACCATATATTGATTTTGTGACCGTACAACCCTATGCCCCGTACACACGTTCCGATTATCAGACGATAAAAATCACTTTCGGACAGATCGTTCGACAATCTGATCATTAGTACGCAGCTTTCGACAGCCGATCACGACAGTTGGTTCAACCAAATCCGAAGGGACAAACACGAAAACTTTGCTCGGACGACAGCCCATCGTACGACAATCGTGTAATCAGTACAGTATTCGTCCGCTAAAAGTCGTTCGACAAACACCACGCATGATCGGAAAAACGAAAATAAACCAGAAGGACACAGGGGTCACACATATTTGACATCATTTAAAATACGTAGCTATGTACAGCGGAAGATTTTTGCAGAATCGTACAACAAAAATCTTACACACATTTTGCACTGTTGTATTCGATATTAGTTTTATGCAACAAAATGCGAATGATCTGTTGTATGATAATCGGAACTTGTGTACGGGGCATTAGCAGTTATATTGTGTGTGTGTGTGTGTATTAAATATGGTGTATATATTCTTTAATTGTAACAATGTTTTTTTTTCTGTGTTCTAGGACTTCTTAAATCACTACAAACGTAATGAAAATTATTGGATTGGACTGAGTAGGGTGAAAGATGTTTCCAACTGGACCTGGACCTGGACCAATGATACACTGTACACAGAAACAATGTAAGTTTAACTATAAAAATGTAAACGCTGACACAAATGCAGCTTTGGGTCAACATTTTTTGCTTTAGGCACCTCTTCCTTCCTAGAAACTGTGGTGTAAAGATGTTGTTGCAGTCGTTTAGAACTTACAGCAGATTATTGCTAAATCTCTACTACATAACCTATATTGTCCCTTTAGGCTTAGAAAAGGTCACTTAGATTAGATTAGATTAATTAATAAACCACTTTTTGCAGTGCTCAACTGATATCAAAACCTAACAACTATAAAAACGTACAAGAATTGGAGCATATTATATTATGCACATATTATAAAGGTGCAGAGTAAACATGGCACTGACGAACATAAATTATCAGATGTAACGGTCCTGTCACTTCCACTTCCACTAACCCTGCCTCCGGAAGTTGTGTCACATGACTCAGCCCTATGCATTATATCAAAAAGTATTCAACAGGATAACGGAATGAGAACGAGAGTTGTTCATTTAAAGCACATCAATCCAGGTGAAAATTGAGATGGAAAACATATATTTATCATCTCCTTTACTATAATGAGATAGTTCACGCATCATCAAATCAAGGCCAAAGATGGATTGTTTGGAATCTGCTGTTATCCACATATAGTAGATCTGCACAATCTCCAAACTAATTGTGGTAACATCTAGAAAAAAACTGTTTCAAGAAATAACCAAATCTTGTGCATAAGTCTTTGGTGTTTAGCTTTAGTTGGAGGACACCATTGGTTGTACCATCCAGCCTTGCTGCCAGCTGCTTGTCAAACACTAATGCCGCGTACACACGAGCGGAAATTCTGCCAGCAAAAGTCCGATGAGAGCTTTTGGTCGGAAATTGTGACTGTGTGTATGCTCCATCGGACGTTTCCTAGCAGAATTCCTGCCAGCAAAAGATTCAGAGCAGGTTCTCTATTTTTCGGTCGAAAAAAGTTCCTATTCGAAAATGCGTTCGTCTGTATGCAATTTGGATGCGCAAAAAATCACGCATGCTCGGAAACAATTCGACGCATGCTCAAAAGCTTTGAACTTCATTTTCTCGGCTCGTCGTAGTGTTGTTCTTCATGGTCGAAAGTTCAGAGAACTTTTGTGTGACCGTGTGTATGCAAGGCAAGCTTGAGCGGAATTCCGTCGGAAAAACCATCCAAGATTTTTCCAACAGAAATCCCGCTCGGGTGTACGGGGCATGAGAGTCAGACAGCCGCTGTGGCTGGAAAGTGCACCTAGTGGTACAAACGTTTGGCTGCATTCACATCGCAGCGTTTTAAATCGAGGGCAGATTTCCCGTGAATCTGCCCACAATTTGACAGCGCTGAGATGTGAATGACAAAACGCGGGACTCACATTTTAGAATGGCACCTCAAATCGCTCTGCTGCACGATAAAACGTGCTGCAATCGTGGCAACCCACATCGCAGGACACATGTTGCTCCAAAGTGGCACCAGAACTATTTTTGGGCTACAATTGCGGCAGATCCTCACAGCAATTTGAGGTGTCAGTCAAATGAATGGAATCTCAATTGCGAGTCCTGCGTTTTGTCATTCACATCTCAGCGCTGTCAAATTGCGTGCAAATCTGCCCACGGTTTAAAATGCTGAGATGGGAATTGAGCCTTAGGGCAGCATGCGCTCCAGGATGAATACCAAGAATGGAAGAAGTCTGGATGCACACCGCCCTAAATGTTAATACCGCTATAGTATCATCCAGCCCCAGAAACTGTGTCCTACTCCTGGAATTAAACCCCAGAGCCTTATGCACCAGGGCTAAACACCCAGTTTACATGGGGCCTAAAGCAATATTACAGGGTGCACCCATGACACTATAGATTGTAAAGAAGATCTTTGATTATAGACATTTTGTCACACTGAACCCTTATATAGGGTCATCTTAAAATTCAAGTGTGTGTGTGTGTGTGTGGATGTGTGCATTTTTTAGCTTGAGCAAATGAGCTCTGTAATCAACAGGCTTTTTTTTTACAACAGAAGGGGAAACAGGAAAACATTTTAAATAGAGCCAAGAGCTTTGCCTGCTGCCTTTATAGGAAATGCAAAATATTAAGAATATTTCATATTTCTCTGACTAATAAAAACAGTAAAAAAAAAAAATTGTGCTCATTATAAAAACTTGTTTTCCAATAGTTCATTGAAGGCCACAAGACTTTTCTCAAAAAGTGGGTATAGCTGCCATATCTAAGAGGTTTAAACACTATGTAAATCAAGAGGCTGTCAAGTGCTGGTATCCTGTGAAACAGGTGTGACCAGAAATGTGTAGACTTGCATAAAAAACACTAGGCACAAGTATATTGTAAAATAACGTAATTTATTAAGAATAAAAGTGAATAACAAAAATATAAACACACCTCCAATATACCAGAACTGTATAAACCTAAACCAAAGAATCTAATAAGTGAGTGAGCAAACAAAGAGCAATTACCTAAAACAAATGTATACAGATAGCAGGATATGGGAAGCGTAGTCAGTGTCAGAGCCAGAGTCATACACGTAAGATCAGGAAGAAGGAGCAGGGAGCAAGCTAGGACAGGGAGAGAGTATACTAGAGTAGGGACAGGCAGGCGGAAAAGGAATCGGAATCAGGATACAAGGTCAGGATGCAGGAACACAGGTCAGAGGCACATGGACAAACACCGAGGCAAAGAGAAGCACAGGCAGAGCTTAACGTAGAAGTTCAATCAAAAACTATCAAACTCTAAATCTATAGGCAGACACATTCTAAGCCTTATCTATTTAATCCTGTAAAGCAAAAATTGTTATACATACCTTTTCTGCAGTCGGTCCAGTCTGGGCCCACACTGAGCTGTCAGCGGCAGCTTCTCTGTGTAGACATGTGCAGGAGAGACAGCCAAAGTCACATCCCAGGCATTGTTGTCGGCTGTCTCCTGCACATAGCATCAGCCTCTGGAGATCGGACCGTATCGGCTTCAGAAACGTATTATATAACGATTTTTGCTTTAGATAGATTAGTGTTAGAATGTAACTGCCAGTAGATTTAGTTTTTGGCTTAACTTCCACTTTAACCACTTCAATACCAAGGACGTCATATGATGTCCTTGGCTTTGAGCAGGTATATCTGAATGATGCCTGTAGTTACAGATATCATTCAGATATTGCCGGTTTCAGCCGGCGAATCTCTACACCATAGGAATGATCATAGCGGCCGTTCCACCGCTTGATTGTTCCTATGGGAGGTGAGAGGGGATGTCCCCCCCTCCCCTCCCGCCACCCTCCGGTGCCTGCTCCGACTCACCGTTACGATCGGTGAGGCGGAGAGTAGATCCGCCGGCGCCGGATGTAGATCATAGGGATTTCCGGTGGACCAGATGGTCCCCGGAGTCTCTATGATCGTCGGAGGCCGGGCACGATGTTATGACGTCACGCCCGGCCTCTCCATTCAAAAAAATGGCGCTGCTTCGGCTTGGAAGCGGCGATCGTTTTATTTCTTTTTTTTATTTCAGGCTTCCCAGCCTAGTGGTGAGATATGGGGTCTTATTGACCCCATATCTCACTATTAAGAGGACCTGTAATGTCATATTGCTATTACAAGGGATGTTTACATTCCTTGTAATAGGAATAAAAGTGATCAATTTTTTTTTTTTTTTCAAAAAGTGTCAAAATAAAAAAAATATATAATTAACAATAAAAAAAAAAAAAAAAAAAAAATTTAAAGCGCCGCTGTCCCAGTGTGCTCGCACGCAGAAGCGAACGCATACGTAAGTCCCGCCCACATATGAAAACAGTGTTCAAACCATACATGTGAGGTATCGCCGCGAACGTTGGAGCCAGAGCAATAATTTTGGCCTTAGACCTCCTCTGTAACTCAAAACATGTAACCAGTTAAAAAATTTCAAGCGTCGCCTATGGGGATTTTTAAATACCGAACATTGGCGCCATTCCACGAGCGTGTGCAGTTTTGAAGCGTGACATGTTAGGTATCTATTTACTCGGCGTAACTTCATCTTTCACAAAATGCAAAAACATTGGGCTAACTTTACTGTTTTTTGTTTTTTTTTTTAAACACAAAACAGTTTTTTTCCCAAAAAAAAAGCGTTCGAAAAATTCCTGCGCAAATACTGTGTGAGATAAAAAGTTGCAACAAACGCCATTGTATTCTCTAGGGTCTTTGCTAAAAAAAACATATATAATGTTTGGGGGTTCAATGTAATTTTCTAGTAAAAAATGATGATTTTTACATGTAGGAGCAAAGTGTCAGAATTGGCCCGGTATTGAAGCGGTTAAATATTCTTTTTGCAATGAGCATCAGGCGGTGACTGATTACCATGGGCTTCTTGCTGCTGAGAGAAACCTGCTGGCTGACACCAGAACTGCAGCCTATAGGTCTGGCAGCCAAAGCACCTCCAGCAGGTGAACCAATTCCTGATAGAGGCTCAGCCCTGTCTAATAGCTATACCCCTGCACATAAACGTAAATGGGGGAGTAGCATCCAGTGAATAAGAGGAGTAGGTACAAAAACCATCCTGAAAATGGCATACCTGTGGTTAACAGGCCAACAACACAATGGACTACTGGAGACAATGATTTTACAGTGAGTACAAAAGGTCCTAATTTCTCCCAGCATTCCTTGGAGGACATAGAAGTCTATACTTCAATATGTGGAATATTCACAAGTGAGCCTCAAAGAAACTGTGTGACATGATCATACTGCCACCTGCAGGACCTAATGAAGCTAGGATTTGCCAATGCATTCAACATTTGATAAAGATGTAGCTAGAGGACCAGGTGGCAGTTTTGAAATTTGTGAGACCAAAGCCTGGTGTTGGAAAGCCCAGGTAGAAGTTACCATCCAGGTAGAATGAACAGTAAGAGGAAGTGGGAAGGGATTAGAAATTAGATCTGACAAATCTAGTGAAACGCTCTGGATATGGTCCCACTAGATGCTGGAAACCTAAGACAACCTTCTGAAACGACTTCCTTTTTCTGAAGGAAGATAGCAGAAAAAAACTCAACAGCCCTCACACTATAAAGTGTTTTGAAGGACAATCTCCACAAGATGAACAGTAGGAGCACTATGTCCGTATTAATTCTAAGGTAAGAACATACAGTAAACTGATCAGCCATATATTTATGACCACCAACCACCTATTATTGAGTAGGTTCCCATTTTTCCACCAAAACCGCCCTGACTCCTCAAGGTATGGACTCCGCTGGACCTCTGAAGCTGTGGTGTCTGGCACCAAGCTGTCAGTAGATGATCCTTTAAGTAAGTTGAGAGGTAGGGCCTCCATGTATCCCGTTTATTTTTCTAGCACATCCCACAGCTGGTCAGTTGGATTGAGATATGGAGAATTTAGGAGGGCCACCACAAAGGCCACACCTTTTTCCATTGCTCAGTGGTGCAGTTCTGATGCTCACATGCTCATTGTAGGAGTATTTGGCTGTGTACACGGGTCAGCATGGGCACCCAGACAAGTCTGCAGCTACACAGCCCCATACACAACAAACTGGGATGCTCTGTGTGTTCTGACACTTTTCTGTTGGAACCAGCAATAACTTATTCAGCAATTTGAGATACAGTAGTTCTCCTTCCTTGGACCACTTTTGGTAGGTCCTGACCACTGCAGACTGGGAACATCCCACAATAGCTGCAGTTTTGGAGTTGCTCTGACCCAGTCTTCTAGCCATAAGGATTTGGATCTTGTCAAAGTCGCTCAATGTCAGAAACCATGAAATCAGACTGAGACAGAAGTACAGTTAAATCACACTTGTTTAATAATAAAAGTAAAATAGAACAAACATAGTCACAACATAGCCAGAGTTCGGTAACCCGGAACGGATAGTCAGCCAAGCCAAAAGGTCAGAGATCAGTGTACTGGAACAGCAAGCAGGATCTGGAGCAAGAAGGGATGTCAGCCAAGCAAGTTTTTAAACAGGAACGCAGGAGATAGTCTGTGATTTTGACCAAGGCGAAGGCAGAGATCCTCTGGGCTGGACGGCTTAAGTAGGCAGGACTGACTAGCAGGATATCATCAACATGTGAGTAGCTGTGGAGAGATAGGAATGGGCAATTAGCCGACAGCTGAGAGGCCAGCTCAGAGAAGGAAGGGCTGAGCCCAGCCCCGGCGCTCAAATCCCTAAACTTGCTCATTTTTTTTTCCTGCTTTTAGCACATGAAGTTCAGGGAAAACATATGTTCATTTGCTGCCCAATATATCCCACTGCCTTTTATGTGCCATTGGAACAAAATAATCAGTGTTATACACTTTACCTGTTAGTGATCAGTGAATGTTATGGCTGATCGGTGTATATTGTCAGCACGCCGTGGTTAGAATATCATCCAAAATGTTATTTGAGCAATTATAAACAGTATTAGTGCAACTTTGCTAATGATCAGGGAAGACTTTAGCAGAATGTTTCAGCCTGCAGGACCTAGAATAGCTGCTAGGCCCCTAAAAAGTACCAGTGGGGTCTTCAACTTTTAGTGTCTCAATAACCAACCACCCCAATAAGGTTTTCAATGGCTTCTTTCTGCCTAGAGAAAGAATACTAAAATAGCTCCCCTTCATTCAGAGAGTGGAAAGAAAAATCAACCTCTGAAGTATGCACCTTATCTGAAGCTGCATAGTCTGAAACAGTCAGATGGGGAAATAGAGGAGGAAGAAGAACATTTTCTTGTGACTTCTATGGCCTGAGTAGGTGGCCAAGGCTTGGTTTAACACCCTGGACAGCTGAGACTTACTTGAAGCAGGAGCTATATCCACATGTTAAAGAATAGACTTTTATTCTGTTCTCCAGTGAATGCTGGATGAAAAGTGTAAGAGCTACTTTACTTTTCCTTTTTAAATGGAGATATGTATTTAATTTTTAAAAGAACAAAACTTTATTATCTAATATCTTGTTTTTTTTTTCAGCTTTACGATTGAGAGTTTGGGAACTGCCTCTGGTGATTTAGAGCATGCTTTCCTGAATCATGATGGTGTTAAAAGTGAAAGTGGAAGATATGAAAAGCTGTGGATTTGTAACAAGAAGTTAGCACTCCTGTGAAATCCCATGCTGATGATGCCAGAGGGCTGAAACAGTGTCTTATGCTTTTATACCACCATTCAAGTATTTTTCCACACTAAAATAAGACCTTGGGCATTGGCAGTGTGGAAGCACATGTCACTGTACATGGGTGTACATAAAGAAGATCGATCACAGTTTTACTGTTGTTATAGTTATGTTTCCAACAGGGGCGGATCCAGAGTCTAGTCTCGGGAGGGGCACTGCCAGAAAATATGTTTTTTTGTGGGCAATTTATCAGGGTAATGGCTGGTGTTGGCGCTTTCATCATCATGGCACCATGGTTGTTATGGTGTCAGCATGATTGAAGCACATTATTTCTATTATTACATTTAACATAAAATGAAATGGTTCAACTCACCATAATGCAGAATCAGTGGGAGCACCATAGTTTGTAGACTCTCTAACTTTCACAAAGACCAAATAATATCCACTAATTTGGGTTATTTTTACCAAAGATATGTAGCAGTATTAGCAGTGTTGGCGCTTTCATCATCACGGCACCATGGTTGTTATGGTGTCAGGATGATTGAAGCGCATTATTTCTATTATTACATTTAACATGAAATGAAATGGTTCAACTCACCATAATGCAGAATCAGTGGGAGCCCTGATTGTGTCACTTTTTACATCGACCTGCCTTCAGATGCAGCTTATCACTTGCCACGTCCCTGCCACAAGCTGCGGATTGTCACTTGCCTGCCGCCAGATGCTGATTGTCACTTGCCACGTCACCTGCCACATGTTGCTAATTGTCACTTGCCACGTCACCTGGGCACATTCAGGGCACATCAGGCACATGGGGTACATCAGGGCACATGGGGCACATCAGGCACATGGGGTACATCAGGGCACATTCAGGGCACATGGGGTACATCAGGGCACATCAGGGCACATTCAGGGCACATGGGGTACATCAGGGCACATCAGGCACATGGGGTACATCAGGGCACATTCAGGGCACATGGGGTACAATCAGGGCACATGGGATAAATTCAGGGCACATTCAGGGCACATGGGGTACAATCAGGGCACATGGGATAAATTCAGGGCACATTCAGGATTCAGGGCACATCAGGCACATTGGGTACATCAGGGTACATCAGGGCACATTCAGGGAACATCAGGCACATGGGATAAATTCAGGGCACATCAGGGCACATTCAGGATTCAGGGCACATCAGGCACATTGGGCACATCAGGGTACATCAGGGCACATTCAGGGCACATGGGGTACATCAGGGTACATCAGGGCACATCAGGCACATGGGGTACATCAGGGCACATGGGGTACATTCAGGGCACATTCAGGGCACATGGGGTACAATCAGGGCACATGGGATAAATTCAGGGCACATCAGGGCACATTCAGGGCTCATAGGGTACAATAAGGGCAGCGTTTACATGTTTTCGTCATTGAGTAGCGCAGGCAGCCTTTGTAGTAAGTTCTCTCTCATGTCACGCTGCTGCTGCTCCCCCCGGTGGCCCCTCCTCCTCCTCTCTTCTTGTCCATCCCAGATGATGTCACAAGCAACATCTCTGGACTGGCCAGTTTCTCCGCTCACCTGCGGACCGGACCGCCCCCTGTCTCAATGTCTGTCCTGCTGCTCCTGAACGCCCGCAGACTCATCTGTCAACGCCTCCTCACTCATCCGCCGACCTGCCGCTCGGGCTCTCTCTCACCTGCCGACCCCCGCTGACTGGCCCGCCCGCTCGTTAACCCGCACACTCGTCCTCCGGCTCCCGCCCGCTCACTCATTCACTGACTGGACTGCCAAACATGAATTTCTCGGAGGGGGCAATTGCCCTGTTGCCCCCCCCCCCTGGATCCGCCCCTGGTTTCCAATAGGACAAAGTGTATTCAGTACTTTTGTCTAATGTTTTTGTGTGCTTTCTAAGCCTAATTATGAGGACCAAGCTTTCCCCCTCTCCTCCGGTTGATCCAACAACAGCTATGAAGCGGGTGGCTGATTCAGGAGTTTAGCTTGTTTTGGCTCTGAGCACTTTAAACAGACAAGCAGCAGCAAGAGATATGCAAAGGCTGCCTGAACAAAAGGATGAGCTTTAACACCCATACGTCGTACATACATTGAATGTTGCTGGGTGTTATTTATGATGCAAGCTAACTGTGCATTCTTTACACAAATATCGAACTGTTGCAGACAGATCTCAATCTGGGGTACATTTCAGTAGCCAGCGGGACCGCCATATGATCATATGACCATTGTGACAGTGGTCACATGATTGCCAATCCTTCTTGCCCCCTAGGCATTCTGAACTACTGGCCATATGCTGATTGAAATCGGGCTGGTTCTGCAGTGACCAGATGAATTTCAGTTAGTGTGTGGGCTGCCCTGCATGATAGAAGTCAATTGTTCACTATTCACTAGGGGGGTGAATCCCATTCCGCCTCCTCTAGAAGTGATAGAACAGCTGTATAGCATATTGCAGGGAATTGACAGCTTTTGATTTTGGTTTTGACGTACTAAGAAGGAAAATGGTTAAAAATTATATCTTTTTTGACTTTTTATTCTAAAATGACAAGTGTCATAATATTATTATTTTTTATACATTACAATTCTTCTGTACATGCTGTATATTTAATATAAGACTTGGATTTATGACATCCATACATGTATAAAGATAATGTGCGATAAAGTTGGACTTTTATGGCAATCCAAGGGAGACAATGTAATTAAAAAGAGCCATATGGCTTAACAATACAAAATATAATCTAAAAAAAAGAAAAACAGAAGAAGAAATTGGGACTTTTCGGGTTCTTTTAAGCAGTTGCCTACCTTGGGTGTCTTACAGACGTCCATAAAACCCCCTCCTCTGTACACAGGGCGTGTCTTGTACTTCTTACTTCTTATCTTTTTATATCTCCCTTCTACTGAGCTCCTGTGCACAGCCCCTGAAATACTATGACTGGAAGCTAGTGAGAAGTCTTCCTCACTGAATGATCACTCTGACAGACAATCTCTGTGAGAATTTAATGTAACATTTTAAGCCAAAACAAACAAGTAACATAGTGTCTATCTTATCTCCTGCATTCCCTGTCAGACAGATTTGCTAGTGAGAGAGCTGCAGCTGACAGAGGAAAGTTTTTATTGTGTGCACAGGAGGTAACTCTTAATCAAACAGGACATGCTCCTTTTTTTTTTTTTACTACCTAACCCTTTCATTTTAACCTGTATAATTACTATTAATAGTTTCATCTCCTGTTCCATGTTTCTATTTTAAATTATTTACTGGAAACATTTTTTTTATAAAGCACATATATACATTGTTATCTTTTAAGGATTTACTGTTAAAAATATGTGGTTTAGGGTATATCTGTTTTATTTTAAATCAGTAAGAACTATAAATTACTAATGCATTATGAGAAAAATTAAATGTATGCAAAAAAAATAAATTCTTTTGTAAATACCATGCTTTGTACCAAAAATGTAATTTTAATGTTGCAGTAATTAGAACAAGCAGCAGAATAAAATGTATATCTTTTCCTCACATTAATGGTACCTGTGTTCAAATTATTACTGATCAAACTTGAAAAAAAAAATGTTTTCAGATTTTTACTCTTTTTTTTTTTCCCCCTTTATTTATTTATGCAAATAAATAAAAAAAATTCTCAGAGGACTTTAGGGTCACAAGAGAGCCCCATTTGTCCCCAAAAAAACAATATATGTATTGATTCTTTATCGTAAGTATTTACAAAGTTATAGACTCATGAACAGACACATAGCAGAAATGTGAAATAAGGTCTGGTCCATAGAGGGTAAACAGGTGTGAGAGCCGAAGTGGGTAATACCATGTTAAAGAACATTATGTGATTATACAGAGGGGAGTGGTAGGGGACTTTATGGGTGTAAGCCATATATTGTTTCACAGTTACATCCCCATTGACCATGTATGCCAAATATTATTATCTTTTTGGGTTTTATGATTATTTTAATGCTAAGAAGAAGTACTAAGAGTAAACCATAAACAAGCATAATATCTGTTAGTTGGGATTTTTCAGGTGCTCCTTAGAAAAATGTTATTTTCTTCTATTTTTGTATTGTATATCCCAATAATGTTATGCAAGATTCAAAAGATCAGAAACAATATGTTTTTTCATTTTAAGTTTTTATTGAGTCCAACCATAGAGTTGTGTATTACATAGTAGGTGAGGTTGAAAAAAGTCCATCAATTCCAACCTATGTGTGTGATTATATGTCAGTATTACATTATATATCCCTTTATGTTGCGGTCATTTAGGTGCTTATCTAATAGTTTTTGAAACTATCGATACCCCCCGCTGAGACCACCGCCTGTGGAAGGAAAATCCACATCCTTGCCGCTCTTACAGTAAAGAACCCTCTACGTAGTTTAAGGTTAAATCACATAAGGGTATATCACAGAGCCAAATCAACAACCAGTATAAGCCATCTGTACCCTGAATTCATACAAACTGTCGTGAATAATAAGTCAGAATAAGTTGTGCCTTTTTAAGGACCGGTTTTCCCCACAATAATTATTATTGAGTAATTTTTAACGAGGATATTTTCAACCTTGTGAACTTGACAATTAAACAGAACGTCTGTATTTCACACATAGAACCTTTACTATACTGCAGGTAAGTAAGTGGTTAACAATGTGAAATAAATTAAACATTTGTTTTGTCAATAAATGTGGCAACTATGCAAAAAGAAAAATATAATGAAAAATTTGAATCTTTAGAGAAAAATCTACAAGGTGGTTATTGATTCGGGAGAATGATTATCAATTGGATAATATTCAATACATCAATATTTGAGAGAACATACATATTAAAATCAACATGACATAATTACCCATTCCAAGATGGCTACTATTTCTATTGGCTGGTTATCAGAGTTAAAATGGCTGCCGTGGCTTTCAAAATGGATACTCTTAAAGAGGATTTACTTCTTGCGACCTCCGAGTTCCAAGTATCAGGGTTCAGGAATCTTCATAGATGTTTAAAATATGTATTCATGCATGGTGCATCAGTGTCAGTCTGTCTGGGAGTGTGTGTATCTCCCAGTGTCCCCCCTCAGGGTAGATCCCTGAGCTTCCTTCTGAGCTCTCCCCCTGAGCTCACTTCCTTCTCTCTTCTTCTTTTTTTCTTTTATGGCATCTCACTTGCCTCTAAATACAATTTCAGATAATGAGACCATACAAATTATAATGGCTCTGCCCAAAAGGATGTGGCTTCTGTTCTATTGGTTAATGAAAACGTAATCATTTACCTTTCCCGGAAATTTAGTGAGTTCAAATAATACCACCTTTAACCATCAGGTGTCTCACATGTGTTTTTGAGTTTATCTTTTTAAGTCAATACGTTCTATTTTCACAATGTGTATAATGGTAAGAATAGTATATACCTTTAAATATTCAGGTAATCGGTCTAATATAAAATACACTCAGTATAATCTTGATTAATAACTATTACATAAACTGGTTACATATCTGTGTCTCTATAAATGTATGTCAATAAAAACGGGTCTATCTATGAAATACACATGTTGTTAGATATATTAATCAATACTACATAAAAATGATTATATATATGGATACCTGTATAACTTCTGGTATCTCCCATTAATATTTGTTTATCTAAGCATAGGCTACAGTCTTATATAGTTATAATCATAATTATATGTTTTTCCTAATACTAATTAGTTTCTTAAAACACTTCTATTTATAAAATCACACTTTCATATATATTTTTTTATACCAAAGTTGTTGGGTCCTGCAGATGCTAAAATTATGATCGTCTTTGTGATCCACAATATCATATATAGTTTGAAATGACTTATAATAACCATATAGGTACTTTTTAAAATATTTTTGACTGGCACAAGATTCACCTCTTTCTAGCATGTGTTGAGATGGACGTTGAACATTCCCACTGGATGTTTAGAGATGACTTGTTTGTCTAAACAGTTCCTAAAAATTCACACAATGGGTTTTGTTAGCCAAGGTGTTAGCTATTTAAACAGCCCCTCACTTGAACACAATAGGTTTAGGCCAGGTGAGGTTATTTCTATGTGAGAATAGTCTGTGTAACCTTTGTTTCCTATGGCTGTAAGGGTAGTTTTTGTTCACTAATACCATGTAAATATCTCCTTGTTTTGTGACGAGAGCAGCCATTGTTCCTTTGAGTTTTCCTCACAATACATGCTTGTAAAAGTCTTCAATATTTGATGTAGTAGAAAAACTTGGAAACACATGAGAACGTCTATTTTGTTCTAAAGGTCTCCAAAAGGGCAACAGTTCAATAACTGCAATAATCATGGTTCATCTGTTTTCTTTTGAGGCCTAAGAAACTCTCATATTTCTGCCAGTAAATATAAAATGTATTTCTTCATGAATTCACAACAAATCCCCCCTTGTGAAGTGTTCAAATGCCGAAAGTCGTTTGAAAGACTTCACCAATGCAACATGTTGAAGAAATATGGCTTCATTCGGGCCTTGTAAATCTAGCTGTGGAGATGGACCTGGATTGTGGATCTATGTTTAAAAGGATGTAGACACCTTCATGTGGGTGTAATTCTTAGAAGGAAAAAAATGGGTTGGTGATTGATGTGTGCATCTCAGGGCCATCATCCGTTGGTTGGCGGGAAATGGATCACTTCAGGCATCTTTGAGTCTTGGCCGTCCTGGTGGGTTTTGTCTGTGTAGACTGGCCATCAATGGTGTTCCTGAATCCCCCATACGATTCCTTCTCTGGATATTTCACACACGTTGGACTCTCGGTTCTGTTGACCGGCTCATGGACATCTTAGTCCTGTAAGGGAAAATGGATTCCGTTAGAAAAGACATATATATTCCTTTTTTTTTTTTTTTTACATGATCTGCGTTTGAGATCTCAGTGTTAAGCTGGTATCCTGGGCTTCCTCAGAGCCCCCCCCCCCTTTTTTTTTTTTCATTGTGTCATCAGTCCATTAACTAAACACTCTGGATAGCAGGACAATGTATGAAACTTTTGCCCGAGGCGGTCGCCATGTCTTCCCGGGCGATGAGAGGTCAGGGGGAGGCCATCCATTGTTGGCCACCCCCTCCCAATCGCTCCCGGCGAATGAAAACGCTTCCTTTCCCTCTGTAATGTAAACAGAGGGAGAGGAAGTGATGTCATCCCTCCTCGAGCAGGTCTTTTCGATCCGGCGCCGAGGAGAGAAGACATCAAGTAAGTCTGCACAACACTACACTTCCATTAGAACACGCCAGGCACACTTGTCACCCCCCCTTCACCCCCCGATCACCCCCCTGTACCCCCTGTCACACTGACACCAATAGCAGTTTTTTTTTTTTTTTGCATTGGTGTCAGTTTGTGACAGTTATAAGTGTTAGGGCAGTTAGGTTAGCCCCCTTTAGGTCTAGGGTACCCCCCCTTAGGTCCAGGGTACCCCCCTAACCCCCCCTAATAAAGGTTAACCCCGTGATCACCCCCTGTCGCCAGTGTCGCTAAGCGATCGTTTTTCTGATTGCTGTATTAGTGACACAGGTGACGCTAGTTAGGGAGGTAAGTATATAGGTTCGCTGTCAGTGTTTTATAGCGACAGGGACCCCCATATACTACCTGCTAAAGGTTTTAACCCCCTGATTGCCCCCTAGTTAACCCTTTCACCAGCGATCACCGTATAAGTGTTACAGGTGATGCTGGTTAGCTAGTTTGTTTTTTGTAGTTTATTATAGTTTATTATAGTTTTAGGGCACCCGCCGTTTATTACCTTATAAAGGTTTAACCCCCTAATTGCCCGGCGGTGATATAAATTACGTTTTTAGGGTCAGATAAGGTCTGCGTCGCCCCAGGCAGCGACAGGTTAGCGCCTGTACCGCTAAAACCCATGCACGCAGCATACACCTCCCTTAGTGCTATAGTATCTGAGCGGATCGATATCTGACCCGATCAGATCTATACTCCCCAGCACTTTAGGGTTCCCATAAACACAGTGTTAGCGGGATCAGCCCAGATACCTGCTAGCACCTGCGTTTTGCCCCTCGGCCCAGCCCACCCAAGTGCAGTATCGATCGAACTGACACTTACAAAACACTAAGCACACATAACTGCAGCGTTCACAGAGTCAGGCCTGATCCCTGCGATCGCTAACAGTTTTTTGGTAGCGTTTTGATACAGTCGCTGACAGTCAGGAGCTTTTTTGCCTGTGAATCTCACTAGTGTACCCCTAAATTTAGAGCCCAAAATGGCAAATCGAAGGTACACTAGTGAAGAGGCCTACACATTTCTGAGCATGACAGATAGTGAAGAGGAAGTCACGCATCTGTCAAGTTCAGGCTCAGAATACGATCCTGTAGAGGACAGCGGCTCCATGACAGATAGCTCTGACGACGGAGTTGTGGTCCCTGCTAGGGTCAGGCGTACCAGACCCCGAACTTCTTCTTCTGTCCTTGAAGTGCAAGAACCGCAGGGCTCTCGTATGGAGCAGAGAAGTACTAGCGCCGCTATTCCTTCTGGTGAACTGGCAATCACCAGCGGCCTAGTACACCCTAGTCGTACATCCAGCACTGCAGTATCACGTGGTGACGTGGCGAGTCCCATAAGTGCAGTTCAAGCTGGTGAGGTGGCAAGCACTAGTAGTGTCCCGCTGCCACCAAGAAGACAAAGACAGGCCCGTCATGCCCATAGTGCCCTTCCTGCTGCATTCACCAATCCGAATTGGGTACCCACCACTTCTGCAAGCACCCGTACTTCCCCCTTTCACTGGCCAACCCGGAATTCAGGTGGAAACAGTTGACTTTACGCCACTGGATTTTTATTCACTGTTTTTCACCGAAGATCTCTATAGATCTATTGTGGACCAAAGCAATTTGTACGCTGGTCAACACATCGCCACTATTCCCCAGTCCCCCCTTGCCAGAGATTGGAGACCAATTACGGTTTCCGAATTTAAGATCTTTCTGGGCCTTTCCCTCCTCATGGGCTTGAATAAAAAGAGTAAGTTGCGGTCATATTGGTCCACTGACCCAATTTACCATTCGCCCTTGTTCTCTGCTTCCATGGCCAGGGCACGATACGAGCAGATTTTGCGGTTCATGCACTTCAACGACAATGAACTCTGTCGTCCTCGTGGAGACCCTGCATACGATCGGCTCTACAAAATTCGGCCCCTCGTAAACCACTTCAACCAACGTTTTGCAAACTTGTTTACCCCCCATCAAGTTGTCTGGGTTGATGAGTCCCTGATTAAATTTTCTGGCCGCTTGTCATTCAAACAGTACCTTCCCAGCAAGTGTGCCAGATAGGGGTTCAAGATGTATAAGCTCTGTGACAGGGCCACAGGCTATACATGTAGTTTTATGGTTTACGAGGGCAAAGATAGTCACGTAGAGCCGACAAACTGCCCTGACTACATAGGAAGCGCTGGCAAGATAGTGTGGGACTTGGTGTCACCCTTATTTGGAAAGGGGTACCACTTGTACGTGGACAATTATTATACGAGCGTGCCACTTTTTAGTCACTTGTTTGATCATCAGATTGGAGTATGTGGCACCGTGCAACCTAATCGCCAGGGCTTTCCCCAGTGGCTTGTAGATTCCCGTCTTAGGCTGGGGGAGAGAGCCTGCTTGAAGTATAATAACTTGCTCGCTATGAAGTGGAGGGATAAGAAGAATGTTTTCGTTCTCACCTCCCTTCATGCAGACACGACGACCCAAATTACTACGGCGACTGGTGTTGTGGAGAAACCCCTCTGTGTCCACAAATATAACCAAAATATGGGAGGGGTGGACCTCAACGACCAGTTGTTGGCGCCGTACCTAGTTGCCCGTAAGGCCAGACGCTGGTACAAAAAAGTGTCTGTTTATTTATTTCAATTGGCTTTGCTGAACGCTCATGTGCTATACAGAGCTTCAGGACGGACTGGATCCTTCCTTAAATTCCAGGAAGAGATCGTCAGAGCCCTTCTGTTTCCAGACGGTGCTCTACCTCACCTTCTCAATCCAAATGCAGTAAGCTGGCTGCATGAGAGGCATTTTCCTTATGTCCTCCAGAGTACCCCTACCCAACGAGTCCCCCAAAAAAGATGTCGTGTCTGCAGCAAGAGCGGATTTAGGCATGACACCCGGTGGTATTGTCCCCTCTGTCCTGGCAATCCTGGTCTTTGCATGGGTGAATGTTTTGAACGCTACCACACACTAGTTGAGTATTAGCGTAGGGTACAGCATTGCACAGACTAGGACACACTTTCACAGGGTCTCCCAAGATGCCATTGCATTTTGAGAGACCCAAACCTGGAACCAGTTACAAAAGTTAAAAGTTACTAAAAAAAAGTGTAAAAAAAATAAATAAATAAATAAATATAAAATAAAAAAAAACAAAAATAGTTGTTTTATTATTCTCTCTCTCTCTCTATTCTCTCTCTATTGTTCTGCTCTTTTTTACTCTATTCTATAATGCAATGTTTTATTGTTATTATGTTTTACCATGTTTGCTTTTCAGATATGCATTTTTTTTATATACTTTACTGCTTACTGTGTTTTGTTGGTAACCATTTTATTGTTTTCAGGTACGCCATTCAGTGCAGCGCGGATTTATTTATCTTGACAGCAACAGTGTTTGCTCCCACGATATATAAAGCCATGACTCCAGCGCTGTCGGAGGTGATTTCACCACCACAGTTACATACTTCAGCATATATGCAGAAGCGTGGGGGCAGCAGTGGGTGGAGGAGCGATTTGCTCCTGCCTTTTGCGGGAGGATGCCCCATATATATATATCGGCATATATAAATGATGCATGTATGCCCATCATTAGAAGTGGGTGGATGAAGGAAGGTATTCCAATGGTGGGCATACCCACCAATCAATATCTTTTTTTCGTTCAGCCCACAGGCTGCATGAAAAAAAAGTTTACAATATATGCCCAACAAGGACCAGCAATGTACTGGTATGTTGCTGGACTTTGAGTGGTTATACCAGAATGATGCCTGCAGGTTTAGGTATCATCTTGGTATCATTCTTTTCAGCCAGCGGTCGGCTTTCATGTAAAAGCAATCCTAGTGGCTAATTAGCCTCTAGACTGCTTTTGCAAGCAGTGGGAGGGAATGCCCCCCACCGTCTTCCAAGTTTTTCTCTGGCTCTCTTGTCCCAACAGGGAACATGAAAATGCAGCCGGTGATTCAGCCAGCTGACCATAGAGCTGATCAGAGACCAGAATGGCTCCAAACATCTCTATGGCCTAAGAAACTGGAAGCTACGAGCATTTCATGACTTAGATTTCGCAGGCTGTAAACAGCGCCATTGGGAAATTGGGAAAGCATTTTATCACACCGATCTTGGTGTGGTCAGATGCTTTGAGGGCAGAGGAGAGATCTAGGGTCTAATAGACCCCAATTTAAAAAAAAAAAAGAGTACCTGTCACTACCTATTGCTATCATAGGGGATATTTACATTCCCTGAGATAACAATAAAAATGATTAAAAAACATAAAAATGAAAGGAACAGTTTAAAAATAAGATAAAAAAAATCACAAAATAATAAAGAAAAAAAAAAAAAAGCAACCCTGTCCCCCCCTGCTCTCGCGGAAAGGCGAACGCAAGCGTCAGTCTGGCGTCAAATGTAAGCAGCAATTGCACCATGCATGTGAGGTATCACCGCGAAGGTCAGATCGAGGGCAGTAATTTTAGCAGTAGACCCCTCTGTAAATCTAAAGTGGTAACCTGTAAAGGCTTTTAAAGGCTTTTAAAAATGTATTTAGTTTGTCGCCACTGCACGTTTGTGCGCAATTTTAAAGTATGTCATGTTTGGTATCCATGTACTCGGCCTAAGATCATCTTTTTTATTTCATCAAACATTTGGGCAATATAGTGTGTTTTAGTGCATTAAAATTTAAAAAAGTGTGTTTTTTCCCCAAAAAATGCATTTGAAAAATCGCTGCGCAATTACTGTGTGAAAAAAAAAATGAAACACCCACCATTTTAATCTGTAGGGCATTTGCTTTAAAAAATATATGTTTGGGGGTTCAAAGTAGTTTTCTTGCAAAAAAAAATAATTTTTTCATGTAAACAAAAAGTGTCAGAAAGGGCTTTGTCTTCAAGTGGTTAGAAGAGTGGGTGATGTGTGACATAAGCTTCTAGATGTTGTGCATAAAATGCCAGGACAGTTCAAAACCCCCCCAAATGACCCCATTTTGGAAAGTAGACACCCCAAGCTATTTGCTGAGAGGCATGTCGAGTCCATGGAATATTTTATATTGTGACACAAGTTGCGGGAAGAAGACAATTTTTTTTTTTTTTATGCACAAAATTGTCACTAAATGATATATTGCTCAAGCATGCCATGGGGATATGTGAAATTACACCCCAAAATAAATTCTGTTGCTTCTCCTGAGTACCGGGATACCACATGTGTGAGACTTTTTGGGAGCCTAGCCGCGTACGGGACCCCGAAAACCAAGCACCGCCTTCAGGCTTTCTAAGGGCGTACATTTTTGATTTCACTCTTCACTGCCTATCACAGTTTCGGAGGCCATGGAATGCCCAGATGGCACAACCCCCCCCCCCAAATGACCCCATTTTGGAAAATAGACACCCCAAGCTATTTGCTGAGAGGTATAGTGAGTATTTTGAAGACCTCACTTTTTGTCACAAACTTTTGAAAATTGAAAAAAGAAAAAAAAAAATTTTTCTTGACTTTCTTCATTTTCAAAAACAAATGAGAGCTGCAAAATACTCACCATGCCTCTCAGCAAATAGCTTGGGGTGTCTACTTTCCAAAATGGGGTAATTTTGGGGGGTTTTGTGCTGTCTTGGCATTTTATGGCCTTCAAAACAGCTACCTGATAGGTAGTGAGGAGTGAAATCAAAAATTTACGCCCTTAGAAATCATGAAGGAGGTGCTTGGTTTTCGGGGCCCCGTACGTGGGTAGGCTCCCAAAAAGTCCCACACATGTGGTATCCCCGTACTCAGGAGAAGCAGCAGAATGTATTTTGGGGTGCAATTCCACATAGGCCCATGGCCTGTGTGAGCAATATATCATTTAGTGACAACTTTTTGTAAATTTTTTTTTTTTTTGTCATTATTCAATCACTTGGGACTAAAAAAATAAATATTCAATGGGTTCAACATGCCTCTCAGCAATTTCCTTAGGGTGTCTACTTTCCAAAATGGGGTCATTTGGGGGGGTTTTGTACTGCCCTGCCATTTTAGCACCTCAAGAAATGACATAGGCAGTCATAAACTAAAAGCTGTGTAAATTCCAGAAAATGTACCCTAGTTTGTAGACGCTATAACTTTTGCGCAAACCAATAAATATACGCTTATTGACATTTTTTTTACCAAAGACATGTGGCCGAATACATTTTGGCCTAAATGTATGACTAAAATTGAGTTTATTGGATTTTTTTATAACAAAAAGTAGAAAATATCATTTTTTTTCAAAATTTTCGGTCTTTTTCCGTGTATAGCGCAAAAAATAAAAACGGCAGAGGTGATCAAGTACCATCAAAATAAAGTTCTATTTGTGGGAAGAAAAGGACGCAAATTTCGTTTGGGTACAGCATTGCATGACCGCGCAATTAGCAGTTAAAGCGACGCAGTGCCAAATTGGAAAAAGACCTCTGGTCCTTAGGCAGCATAATGGTCCGGGGCTAAAGTGGTTAACATTAGGACATTTCTTTATAGCTGTGGATACCAGACATGAATGACTGACTGACATTCTTCAGAACCATTTTTTTTTTCCTTTAGCTTAATTGTAGCGGTTCTGGAATAATAACAATTAAAAACGTTTCAGTTTGACATGTGACACTTATTGTCAGTACTAGGATATTTGACATTATAGTCAACCTTCTACTTGTGAGGAATAAAACAAATAAAATCTCCCCCCTTTGGGGTGTCAATACAATTCATTTGAGGCAATCAAACTACCTTATGCGGGTGACTCCTCATCTTTTACCAACATGTCAAACCATTTAGGCCTCCTGATATTAATGTCTTTAGGATTCGGTCTTCGGCGACTTCTTGAAATGAAGTATGTCAGAGGAATGAAATGTCCACTGAAAAATAGGAGAATAATTAATATCTAACAACCACCATCCCCCCGGTAGGGATTTCAGGATCCTCATTACTGTGACCTGGGGAAAAACATGGTGTTAGAACCTCTGTCTCTTATACCTTTATTCAGTGCATTCCTCTGATTTATTTTAACATAGGCGCTTCAAAGGCTCTGTGGCCCTTGGCTGGCCATGGAATTTGCCCCTTGAAGGAGGGTTATTCACATTCCGTACAGCAATGAACCCGTGTAACATGTCCATAATTTGATCTATTTTGGTTTCCGTATTGCTTACAGGTTGATCAGAATTGTGTCGTGGGACCCGGTTTCTGTACCTTTTAGGGACTACTGGCTCAGTTTGATCAGACATATCCCCATCAGAACCACTGTCTTCATTCTGGGATAGTTGTCTGGGCCTTAGTTGCTCCCTATTTTTCCGGGGATTTTGGGGTGTCCTACCCTGCGATTGCTCCCTATTTACCTGTGTAGGCCCCCGGGGCCAATTACACCGCTGAGGGCGTCTACCTTTAGGTTTAAATTTGACCCGAGGGAGATATACCCTATAGTTTCTTCCAAACCTTGGGTCTGGATCCCTTGGGTAATACTCCTGAGGTGGTCTTTGCTCCCCCCTTCTGTTCGGTGGGGTATCTGGTCTCCAACTGGGGAAACTCTTTGGCATGTCTCCTCTGACTACGTCAACGTATGTCTTTTCCTGGGTATCAACATGTAATGATTGAGGAGATACCTGAATTTCAACCACAAATTTATTTAAGGGTTCAGGCCCCCCTTTGTTCTCACCATTCTGTTGGATAGAATACAAATTGTTACTCTCTTTTACCAAAAAGACTCCAGTGAACACCCCCCTTTGTAGTCTTTCGCTAAACTCACTATTATGTAGTTAGGTAGGGCCTCGAAAAAGATGGATTTAAACTCAGGGTTATTGTAATCTGGCTCCTTTTCTGCTAAGTGGTAAGCACTTTTGAGCACAGCCAGAAATTCGGTGGGGCTTTGATTACTGGTACATCTGAGATTGGCTCACGATTTTTTTCGTATGAAAACTGTACTAATGAAATGAAAATCAGATGTTGTCAGTAGACAGTGTCAGTAGGGCAGAGATTGGTGTCAGTAGTTTTTTTATTCTTTACAATGTTATTTATTTTATTTTTATAGGAGCCCCTTTGAGGGGCTTCGGTGAAATATCAGGGTTCTATACAGACCCCTGATGTCTCACTTTAGAGACAGAGAAAGAGACTGAGAACAGATTCCCCAGTCCCTTTCTCTGCAGCCTCAGTGGCATTGAACAGTGAGTGAATGGGAAGTTCTCTGGACTGAGCGGCTTCCTGTTCATTCACAAATGGAAGCATAGTAAACTTCAGTAATGAATGGAATTGGTACAAATCACTCACTGTGTTCATTCATACAGTAAAGGGAAGGGGCCAGTTAATGACCCCACTCCCCCTTTCCCAGGGTCCTATCATCCTCCTGTCTTCCCTCATAACCCCACAGCTGTACTACATTACCTGGGGAAGCCCCTCTTCTCTGGACACATTACCCACCCGGGAGGGAATAGTCCAGCCAGAGGATCTCTAAGTACACTCAATGGGCTGGCAGAGAAACCCAGAGCCTGGGAGAAACAGCCTGCATCCAATCACTGACACCCAACTACTGTTTTAACTTTGCAGACCACCTGGGGACAGGAGCACAGGGTGGGTGGAGCTGCACTTTCTAGCCCCTTTCCATTGGAGAGTCCAAGGAAGTGGGCACAGTGTGTGTGGATGTCTGTTAGATTCAGAGCACAGTGCAGCTTTTTCCCATACAGAGAGCTGTAAGATGTCTCTCTGATTAATATACACAGAGCACTGATCTGTATGCTGGAGAGCATAGGCATTTGCAGTACAACTGGGCACATCCTAATGTTTAGGGTGTGCCCAGGCCCATGCTAACATGTGAACAATGAAAACATCAGACATCCTAATCTAAATATTTGACAGGTAACTGTCCTCTGGTGGTCCTAGCAGAATGACTTTCTTCACCATTGTCCAACGCTTCATTAACAGGATATATTGTAGAAATTTGATCAAGGGCCTCAGGTGTGAGGGAGATATCACTGGCATGACACCTTTACCTGGGCATTCAGACATGTCCACAACTGGTTCCACTGGATCAGCAGGACAGTCTGAGTCTAGTGGTTGAGTCTCAAAAGAGGCAGATACCATACCACAGGAGACTCCTGAATTAGTGGAATGTTCATGGTTCCTAAACCCCCCCCCCCCGTCTGCAACAGGCCTGGTAGATTAATCTCCAAAAGCACAAGGTCTCAACAAATTCCCATGATGACGTTTCCAGAAATTCCTTTGACACTCCGCTACAACAGTTATGAAACCAGCCATTGGATGTTTTGACAGTTTGGTTGAGAGCACAACCACAGGAAGTGTTACATTTCTGGCACGTGTCGGATATGAAACTGGTAAATGGATGGGTTTCCTTCCACTTTAAGGGTAACAGGTCAACAGCAGCTTCACCAAGCCCTGATGCTCCAAAACCACTTTCAAATGATTCCAATGCTCTTGAACGCAGTCATTTGGAGTGTGAGGAGACATAGGTCCATAAATATTGGGACATCGACACAATTCTAATCTTTTTGGCTCTATACACCACCACAATGGATTTGAAATGAAACAAACAAGATGTGCTTTAACTGCAGACTTTCAACTTTATTTTGAGGGTATTTACATCCAAATCAGGTGAACGGTGTAGGAATTACAACAGTTTGTATATGTTCCTCCCACTTTTTAAAGGACCAAAAGTAATGGGACAATTGGCTGCTCATCTGTTCCATGGCCAGGTGTGTGTTATTCCCTCATTATCCCATTTACAAGGAGCAGATAAAAGGTCCAGATTTCATTTCAAGTGTGCTATTTGCATTTGGAATCTGTTGCCGTCAACTCTCAATATGAGATCCAAAGAGCTGTCATTATCAGTAAAGCAAGCCATCATTAGGCTGAAAAAAACAAAACAAACTCATCACAGCATTAGCAAAAACATTAGGTGTGTACAAATCAACTGTTTGGAACATCCTTAAAAAGAAAGAACGCACCGGTGAGCTCAGCAACACCAAAAGACCTGGAAGACCACGGAAAACAACTGTGGCGGATGACCGAAGAATTCTTTCCCTGGTGAAGAAAATACCCTTCACAACAGTTGGCCAGATTAAGAACACTCTCCAGGAGGTAGGTGTATGTGTGTCAAAGTCAACAATCAAGAGAAGACTTCACCAGAGTGAATACAGAGGGTTCACCACAAGATGTAAACCATTGATGAGCCTCAAAAACGGGAAGGCCAGATTAGAGTTTGCCCAACAACATCTAAAAAAGCCTTCACAGTTCTGGAACAACATCCTATGGACAGATGAGACCAAGATCAACTTGTACCAGAGTAATGGGAAGAGAAGAGTATGGAGAAGGAAAGGAACTGCTCATGATCCAAAGCATACCACCTCATCAGTGAAGCATGGTGGTGGTAGTGTCATGGCATGGGCATGTATGGCTGCCAATGGAACTGGTTCTCTAGTATTTATTGATGATGTGACTGCTGACAAAAGCAGCAGGATGAATTCTGAAGTGTTTCGGGTAATATTATCTGCTCATATTCAGCAAAATGCCTCAGAACTCATTGGATAGCGCTTCACAGTGCAGATGGACAATGACCCCGCGAAGCATACTGCGAAAGCAACCAAAGAATTTCTTAAGGGAAAGAAGTGGAATGTTATGCAATGGCCAAGTCAATCACATGACCTGAATCCGATTGAGCAAGCATTTTACTTGTTGAAGACAAAACTGAAGAGAAAATGCCCCAAGAACAAGCAGGAACTGAAGACAGTTGCAGTAGAGGCCTGACACAGAATCACCGGGGATGAAACCCAGCGTCTGGTGATGTCTATGCGTTCCAGACTTCAGGCTGTAAATGACTGCAAAGGATTTGCAACCAAGTATTAAAAAGTGAAAGTTTGATGGATGATTGTTAATCTGTCCCATTGCTTTTGGTCCCTTAAAAAGTGAGAGGCACATATACAAACTGTTGTAATTCCTACACCATTCACCTGATTTGGATGTAAATACCCTCAAATTAAAGCTGAAAGTATGCAGTTAAAGCACATCTTGTTCGTTTCATTTCAAATCCATTGCGGTGGTGTATAGAGCCAAAAAGCTTAGAATTGTGTCGATGTCCCAATATTTATGGACCTGACTTACACTCCTGCATCTTCAGCAACAAGTCCACAAGTAATTAACCACTATGCCTAAACATCAGGGGGTATAGCCAGTAGCTTTGTGCACTGTATGTTTGTAGGCCCAAACCACTTCTCCCACATGCTGGGGCAGGGGCGTATCATCAAATCATCAAATCAGTAGGCCCATGTGCAAGATCCCATGTGGGAAAAAATGCAGCACGCAAAGCGCGAAAAGTGGGCATGGTTTAAATGGTGCTAAATATTGGGTGTGGCTTAAAGGGGGTGTGGTTAAAAGACAGTGAGCGAGAGATAAAAAGAGTGAGAGATAGATAAAGAATGAGAGAGAGGGAGATAAAGAGAGAGAGGTAAGAGAAAGAGATAAGTGAGAAGTCTGCAGCCTGCCCTCTGTTTCTCTTACTAAGCTAGCAGGTGCTTAATCCAGACAGTGAGGCAGGGTGTGTCAGTGTCACACAGACTCAGCAGTAAGTTTGTTCCGTAACCTGAGGTCCAGAGACTCCAGCAGCTTTCTCTAGTCTTCACAATTTGGCGCCTCTCTCCTGCTCTGCAAGGAGGTTGAGAGAGAGAGAGATAGAGAGAAAAAGATGAGGAAGACAACTACGCAGTACTCACCCTGAACATATATCACAATGGCACCATCATGGCACAAGGCACAGAGGAAAAAATTTAAGTTTAGGCAGGTCTTCCCCCAAATTAAAGATCAGGCCAAGGTTTATAAGGATCTAAAAACTTCAGATAAAAATTATGAGGTACAGATACCAACAGCGACATTGTCTATAGACATGCCTGCTCTCCCCTCACCCAACTCCTCAGAGATTCCGTATCTCAACTCGAGAGAGATTTTGTACAGTTCAAAGAACAGCTTCAAAGACAGGTGACAAAAATGTAAATGACCAGCTGAAGGAAGAGCTGAACACACTCAAATCTGAACACAAGTCTGTCCTATTAGAAATTCAATCTACAATGCAACAGCTACAACAAGAAAATGCTCAATTGAGGGAAGAGATAAGGACACTAAAATCACAAATGATGCTCCACAATCAGGAAAGAGAATTAAAAGGGATGGTTTGTACAGACAAAGTGCCCATCAACAACAAAACTGGTGAAACACATCAACTTCCAAAAATTAACAATACAAATCCCAGCAATAGCCAAGACAACTCCAATAATCCCGAAACCCCAAACAAACCATTATCAAACCACAAGAACAGGCAACAAACTCCTGAAATTGTTTTAATAATAGACTCAAATGGGAAACACCTGAACACTTAATGGCTCTTCCCCAGGAACAAGAGTCTCCAAAATTCACAGTTCCACAATTGAACAGGCAACAGGAGTCATCAATGATCCATATTTCACTAACCCTAAACATATCATACACACAGGCACAAACAACATCCAGGGAGAACAGGAAGCTATTTGTGAAAAATTATTGCAACTAACAGAGACTCCACAACAGACATTTCCACAGTCACAGTCCAAAGTAATTCTGTCCTCCCTTCTTCCGGGGGGACATATTAAACATCATAATACAGCAAATTAACACAGAGCTGGCAGACAAAACCAGGTCAAGGCCTTCCATTCACCTGGCACAACATCATTCTATAATGCCCCAACACCTCTATGACAACAAACACCTGAACAAACAAGGGGTCAGTCAGCTGGCAAGAGAATTCAAAGACATTGTTCTTGAGAAAACTCACAACCCTGGACCTGACACAAACCATTCTCAGACAGGCACAATTACAAGTATAAGAAGACCCCAAACCTCACCACTAATCCAATACAACAATACACTCAATCGAAAAAGAAAAACAACACCACGGAGATGGCAAGAATGGAGGAAACCACCCACCCCAAGAAGGACATTAAGACTACCACAAAGCAGAGAAATGAAGAAGATAAAAACCCTCCTCGGCACATTATGCAAAAAACGAATGTGACTGAGCTAAAAAAGCAAAAAAAGACAATGACAACCACCCATAATCCGGTTTGTCCAAGCAAATTTACCCAATACAAAGTATATAAATATACAAACAAAAAATGACATCATTAAAAATCAGTAGCTGGAACATTCAGGGTCTGAACACTTCAGCCTTCGGATCCAAAATAAATGATCCAGATTTCAAGCAAGGACTACATGAGACGGACATACAAATCCTCCTGGAAACATGGACCCGGGCAAAGGATGAACCATCAGTATCTACTGGCTATAGGGAATTCTCTGTCCCTGCACAGAAAAATAAAAATATCAAACAAGGTCGGTGCTCAGGAGGAATACTAGTCTGGTACAAGGAGGAGCTACATGGGAACATCAATGCAATCAAAAAAAGGAGAGAGCCACATCTGTCTAAGAATAAGCAGCTCCATCCTTACCTCTCAGTCTGACATCTACCTGTGTGCAGCATACATTGCTCCAGCAGAGTCCCCAAATTTCAAACCAGACACCTATGAGGTCCTACAAAGTGAGGTCATTCACTTCCAATCCTTGGGACAAGTGCTCAGCCTTGGAGACCTCAATGCTAGGACAGGAAGGTAAAAGAACTATAGTTCTGATGCCAACACGTACATACTAGGCCCTGCAAATTACTGTCATGAGTTGATACAGATACAAAGAAACAGCTTTGACAGTACAACCAACAAAAATGGAAGAACATTGCTGAATCCAAAATCCAACACCTGCAAACTAAAAAATCAAGTGGGATGGATGGAATCCTGCTAGAGATGATTAAACATGGCTCCCCAGATGTACACGCTGCAATAAGCAAAGTGTTCAAACTGGCCCTGAGTGCTGGTCACTACCCTACAGTATGGAACCAAGGCCTTATAACACCCATCCATAAGAGTGGAGACCAGTATAATCTAGCCAACTACAGGGGAATATGTGTCAGCAGTAGGGATGAGCTTCGAGTTCGAGTCAAACCCATGTTCGACTTGAACATCGCCCGTTCGTCGAATTGGGAACGTTATGGGCCATTCGTGCCAAATTCAAGTGGCGCGTCACGGCACTTAATTCACTGTGCATCGCAGTGCATTGCTGGCTGATGATTGGCCAAGCATGCACTATGACCCGCATGCTTGGCCAATCACAGCGCCGTCTGTACAGAGAGCCGTAATTGGCCAAAGCCAGGGTGGCTTTGGCCAATTATGGCTCAGGGGGTTTGGTACACGCCCCACACAATATAAGGTCGCCTGCATGGCGGCCTTGTGTAGTGTGTTGCAGCGGCAGAGAGATAGACAGAGAGTGTCATTTGATTTAAGTTAGATAGAGTAGGCAGGCGCGTCAGTTAGCTGCACTTACAGTGTATTGAGTATATACATGCATCCTAGGTGTTTATATATATATATATATATATATATATATATATATATATACACACACACTGTATTCAGTTTAGCTAGATCCGTTCCTGTTATTCTCTTCCTACTGACAGGCAGGCAGGTGTTTTTACAGTATTTACAGCTATCTGAAGAAAATTGCTTGTGTTCTTCTGATCCTATTAGTACCACAGACAGACAGCTACAGTATTTACAGTTAGTGTACTGTGTCCTCTGCACAGTGTGCACCTAAAGCTACCTGAACAAAATTGCTGGTGTTCTTCTGATCCTATTAGTACCACAGGCAGGCAGCTGCAGTATTTACAGTTAGTGTACTGCATCCTCTGCACAGTGTGCACCTAAAGCTACCTGAAGACAATTGCTGGTGTTCTCATACTAATAATACAACAGGCAGGCAGTTGATTCTGCTAGCTGCAGTATCAGTATATATATACATCCCAGCTTTGTGCAGCTACATCTCACTGCAGGCCATTAGTATGTCTGGAAGGCCAACAAGGAGAGGCAGACAGTCCCAAGCCAATAAAAGAGGGCAAGCAGGCTCTGTCTAGAGGCAACAGTGCTGGTCGTGGAGACGGTGCATCCTCATCAGCACGTGGCCGTGGGACACGCTTGTCCTTTTTTTCGGCAGCTGGCCGTGTTGAGCCGCAACATGCAGAAGACTTGGTAGAGTGGATGACCAAGCCGTCCTCATCCTCCTCATCCTCTCTCACCCAGACTGTTGCAGAACACTTAGAATATTTGATAGGGTCATCACTAGGGATGAGCCGAACACCCCCCGGTTCGGTTCGCACCAGAACCCGCGAACGGACCGCAAGTTCGCACGAACGTTAGAACCCCATTGACGTCTATGGGACTCGAACGTTCGAAATCAAAAGTGCTCATTTTAAAGGCTAATTTGCATGGTATTGTCCTAAAAAGGGTTTGGGGACCCGGGTCCTACCCCAGGGGACATGTATCAATGCAAAAAAAACTTTTAAAAACGGCCGTTTTTTCGGGAGCAGTGATTTTAATGATGCTTAAAGTAAAAAAAAAAAAGTGAAATATTCCTTTAAATATCGTACCTGGGGGGTGTCTATAGTATGCCTGTAAAGTGACGCGTGTTTCCCATGTTTAGAACAGTCCCTGCACCAAATGTCATTTTTAAAGGAAAAAATCTCATTTAAAACTGCTTGCGGGTTTAATGTCATGTCGGGTCATGGCAATATGGATGAAAATCAGTGAGACAAACGGCATGGGTACCCCCCAGTCCATTACCAGGCCCTTTGGGTCTTGTATGGATATTAAGGGGAACCCCGCACCCAAATTAAAATAAGGAAAGGTCCCTATATACTCTGAACAGCAGTATACAGGCGGTGCAAACAAGACAGGGACTGTAGGTTTGTTGTTAAGTAGAATCTGTTTGTAATTTTGAACATTTTTAATGTGTTTAGCTCCAGCCAAAAAATCTTTTCTAAGCTTTTTGGAAAACATAGGGAAGGGTTATCACCCCTGTGACATTTGTTTTGCGTCTTTCCTCCTCTTCAGAAGATTTCACCTCACTTTTTTGTCCCAATAAAAAATGTTTTTTGAAAATTTGGGTTTTTTTGTGGAACAAGGATTGGAAAGCATCAGTGGAAAGGAAAAATTGTTTTCCCATATTAACTCTTACAGGAGAGAATTTCCCTTCCTTAGGGGTAGATTTCATCTCACTTCCTGTTGTCTCCTTCCGTTTGCAAGTAGGAGTCGTTTGTAAGTTAGATGTTTGAAAGTAGGGTCCTGCCCTATATACTCAGCAGAAATTTGGGCCTTAGGTGTTGCTGTGGCCAAAACACTGTAAGCCCTCACAGGGCCCTGCTGTGAAATATTAGATCAAGAATTGTAATTACATGCCCCTGTTGAACAGGAGCTGAAAAATTAGGCCTTAGGCACTGGTGCTGGTGCCACAACACTGCAACCCCTCACAGACACTCTAGTTGGAACGCAGGAACGAGCCCTGCTGCAAAGTATTGCATCAAAAATTGTAATTACACGCCCCTGTTAGACAGGGGCAGAAAAATTGGGTCTTAGGCACTGGTGCTGGTGCCACAACACTGCAACCCCTCACAGACACTCTAGTTGAAACGCAGGAACAAGCCCTGCTGCAAAGTATTGCATCAAAAATTGTAATTACACGCCCCTGTTAGACAGGGGCTGAAAAATTGGGTCTTAGGCACTGGTGCTGGTGCCACAACACTGCAACCCCTCACAGACACTCTAGTTGGAATGCAGGAACGAGCCCTGCTGCAAAGTATTACATCAAAAATTGTAATTACACGCCCCTGTTAAACAGGGGCTGAAAAATTGTGCCTTAGGCACTGGTGGTGGCGCCCAGAACCAAAAATGTTCTTACAAGCTATCAGCGTGATGATTGAGGAGGAAGAGGATAATTACTCAGGGATAGTCACTCAGCATCAGCATAGGCAGTCTTTGAAGGGATCTGAGATTTCAAAAAAAATTATTCGGTTACATCTGCATCAGGTGCTTGGTAGCTGGTGGTGATCCAAGACTGATTCATTTTTATGAAGGTCAGCCGATCGACCGAGTCGGTGGACAGACGCACCCTGTGATCGGTTACCACGCCTCCAGCAGCACTGAATGTGCGTTCCGAAAGAACGCTGGATGCAGGACAGGCCAGTAGCTCAATTGCATACTGTGCAAGCTCTGGCCAGTGATCCATCCTCAAGACCCAGTAACCCAGAGGATTTTCGGTGGGAAAGGTGTCCAAGTCTGATCTTGCCCCTAGGTATTCCTGCACCATGTAAAACAGACGCTGGCGATGGTTGCTGGAACCGATCATACCTTGGGGCTGCGGACCAAAAAATTGTCTGAACGCATCGGTCAGACGGCCACCTTCTCCACCGCTCCTTCTTTGACTGACCGAAGCCTCAGCAACACGTTGTCCAGAAACAGGAGTTTGTAACCTCCCAGTCTCTGGGAACGCGTTGCACAGACCTTTCTGCAAGGCCTCCCGAAGATGTTTCATCCTCTGCTCCCTCTGCGATGGCAAGATAAGGTCCGCAACCTTACCCTTGTAACGTGGATCAAGGAGGGTTGCCAGCCAGTATTGGTCCTTCTCCTTGATACCACGAATACGAGGATCCTTACGCAGGCTTTGCAGGATCAGGGAGGCCATGCAGCGTAGGTTTGCTGAGGCATTCGGTCCGGAGTCCTCTGGGTCACTAAGGACAACAACGTCCGCAGCCACCTCCTCCCAGCCACGTACAAGTCCATGTGTTCCTTGGGACTGATCCCTTAAAGACTGCTGATGCTGAGTGCCAGGCTCCACCTCCATACTGACACAATCTTCCTCCTCCTCCTCCTCCTCCTCCTCGTCCTCTTCCTGTGTGATCGGCGGGCACGCAGGAACACTGTCTGGATAAAGGGGGCCTTGAGAGCTAAGGAAGTCCTCCTCTTCCTGCCTCTGTTCTGCCTCAAGTGCCCTGTCCATTATTCCACGCAGCGTGTGCTCCAACAGGTGGACAAGGGGGACAGTGTCACTGATGCATGCACTGTCAGTGCTCACCATCCTCGTGGCCTCCTCGAATGGTGACAGGACAGTGCATGCATCCCTGATCATGGCCCACTGGCGTGGGGAAAAAAAACCAAGGTCCCCTGACCCTGTCCTGGTGCCATAGTCGCACAGGTACTCATTGATGGCCCTCTGCTGCGTGTGCAGCCGCTGCAGCATGGCCAACGTCGAGTTCCACCTGGTGGGCATGTCACAGATTAGGCGGTTCTTGGGCAGGTTAAACTCCTTTTGGAGGTCCGTCAGCCGAGCACTGGCATTATATGACCGGCGGAAATGCACACAGACTTTCCTGGCCTGCCTCAGGACATCCTGTAAGCCCGGGTACCTGCCCAAGAACCGCTGCACCACCAAGTTAAGGACGTGAGCCAAACAGGGCACATGGGTCAGTTGTCCCTGTCGGAGGGCAGAGAGGAGGTTGGTGCCATTGTCGCAAACCACCATTCCTGCCTTAAGTTGGCGTGGCGTCAACCACCTCTGAACCTGCCCCTGCAGAGCTGACAGAACCTCTGCCCCAGTGTGGCTCCTGTCCCCCAAGCACACCAGCTCAAGCACCGCATGGCATCTTTTGGCCTGCGTACTTGCGTAGCCCCTTGAACGCCTACGGAGCACCGCTGGTTCCGAGGAAGAGGCCATGGAGGAAGAAGAAGAGGAGGGGGTGGAGGAGAGAGGTGTGTCACAATCAGCATTTTGGAGGCGTGGTGGCGGAACAACCTCCAACACTACTGCACCTTGTCCTGCATCCTTCCCAGCTGCCAGCAGAGTCACCCAATGCGCCGTGAAACTTAAGTAACGTCCCTGTCCATGCCTGCTGGACCATGAGTCAGCGGTAATATGCACCTTACCGCTGACCGCCCTGTCCAGCGAGGCATGGACATTGCCTTCCACATGCCGGTAGAGAGCCGGAATCGCCTTCCGTGAGAAAAAGTGGCGTTTGGGTACCTGCCACTGAGGAACCGCACATTCCACAAACTCACGGAAGGGGGCAGAGTCTACCAACTGAAAAGGCAGCAGTTGAAGTGCTAGCAATTTTGCCAAGCTAGCATTCAACCGCTGGGCATGTGGATGGCTGGGAGCAAACTTCTTTCGGCGGTGCAGCAGCTGGGGCAGGGAAATTTGCCTGGTACAATCTGACGTCGGTGTACCAAAAGCAGATTGCCCATAAGTACTTGGCTGTGACACACCTAATTCTACACCTTCATTCCTCTCACTGCAGGTCGCAGAGAGGACTGAAGGTCTAGTGGGGTTGGAAATCTCAGCTGATGAGGAGCAAGGAGAGATCGTCTTTGTTCTTTGGTGTGGGTCTTTTAGATACGCTTGCCAACGAACTGCATGGCAGGTCAACATATGTCTGGTCAAGCATGTGGTACCCAAGCGGGAGATGTTTTGGCCACGCGAGATACGCTTGAGACATATATTGCAAATAGCAGCGGTGCGATCTGATGCACTCGTCTCAAAAAAGGCCCACACCAAAGAACTTTTTGAATAACGCGCAGAGACTGCAGCGCCCTGCACATGTGGAGCTTTGGGGTGTGATGCAGTCAATGTGCTGCCCTTAGGCTGGCCCCTGGAGGGCATCCTGCCTAGTTGGTGATGTGCCACCTCCTCCTCCTCCTCCTCCTCCTCCTCCTCCTCTCTCCTATCAGGCACCCACGTTGAGTCAGTGACCTCATCATCCCCTCCCTCCTCATCACTGGAGCAAACCTGGCAGTATGCTGCAGCAGGGGGAGCATGACTGCCAGATTGCTGTCCTTCTTGGGCACCCCCTCTGTCCGTGCTCATGTTACTGCCTTCATTGAGCTCAGTATCATCATCAGAGCCTTCCAAACGCTGGGCATCCTCCTGGAGCATGTACCCAACACTGTGGTCAAACAGTTCGAGGGAATCCTCATGAGGACATGGTGGAGCTAGGGAAGGAGTCACTGATGACATTGAGCTGAGGGAAGAGGCCGCTGCTTTGCCAGACAAAGCACCCTGGGCATGGGTGAGAGAGGATGAGGAGGATGAGGACGGCTTGGTCATCCACTCGACCAAGTCTTCCGCATGTTGCGGCTCAACACGGCCAGCTGCCGAAAAAAAGGCCAAGCGTGTCCCATGGCCACGTGCTGATGAGGATGCACCATCTCCACGACCAGCACTAGACACAGAGCCTGCTTGCCCTCTCTTATTGGCTTGTGACTGTCTGCCTCTCCTTCTTGGCCTTCCAGACATACTAATGGCCTGTAGCTGCACTAAGCTGGGATAGAACACCTGTAATTTTCTTCAGGTAGCTTTATATACTGTAACCAGACAAGCCTGCCTGTCAGTAGGAAGATAACAGGAACGGATCTAGCTGAACACTGTGAGCAGGACGTACTGCACTAAATGTATATAGCAGGAACGGATCTAGCTGAACACTGTGAGCAGGACGCACTGCACTGAATGTAAATAGCAGGAACGGATCTAGCTGAACACTGTGAGCAGGACGCACTGCACTGAATGTAAACAGCAGGAACGGATGTAGCTAAACACTGTGAGCAGGACGCACTGCACTGAATGTAAATAGCAGGAACGGATCTAGCTGAACACTGTGAGCAGGACGCACTGCACTGAATGTAAATAGCAGGAACGGATCTAGCTGAACACTGTGAGCAGCACGCACTGCACTGAATGTAAATAGCAGGAACGGATCTAGCTGAACACTGTGAGCAGGACGCACTGCACTGAATGTAAATAGCAGGAACGGATCTAGCTGAACACTGTGAGCAGGACGCACTGCACTGAATGTAAATAACAGGAACGGATCTAGCTGAACACTGTGAGCAGGACACACTGTACTAAATGTAAATAGTCTAGCTGCCTGACCGTGGTACTAATAGGATCAAAAAGAACACCTGTAATTTTCTTCAGGTAGCTTTATATACTGTAACCAGACAAGCCTGCCTGTCAGTAGGAAGATAACAGGAACGGATCTAGCTGAACACTGTGAGCAGGACGTACTGCACTAAATGTATATAGCAGGAACGGATCTAGCTGAACACTGTGAGCAGGACGCACTGCACTGAATGTAAATAGCAGCAACGGATCTAGCTGAACACTGTGAGCAGGACGCACTGCACTGAATGTAAATAGCAGGAACGGATCTAGCTGAACACTGTGAGCAGGACGCACTGCACTGAATGTAAACAGCAGGAACGGATGTAGCTGAACACTGTGAGCAGGACGCACTGCACTGAATGTAAATAGCAGGAACGGATCTAGCTGAACACTGTGAGCAGCACGCACTGCACTGAATGTAAATAGCAGGAACGGATCTAGCTGAACACTGTGAGCAGGACGCACTGCACTGAATGTAAATAGCAGGAACGGATCTAGCTGAACACTGTGAGCAGGACGCACTGCACTGAATGTAAATAGCAGGAACGGATCTAGCTGAACACTGTGAGCAGGACGCACTGCACTGAATGTAAATAACAGGAACGGATCTAGCTGAACACTGTGAGCAGGACACACTGTACTAAATGTAAATAGTCTAGCTGCCTGACCGTGGTACTAATAGGATCAAAAAGAACACCTGTAATTTTCTTCAGGTAGCTTTATATACTGTAACCAGACAAGCCTGCCTGTCAGTAGGAAGATAACAGGAACGGATCTAGCTGAACACTGTGAGCAGGACGTACTGCACTAAATGTATATAGCAGGAACGGATCTAGCTGAACACTGTGAGCAGGACGCACTGCACTGAATGTAAATAGCAGCAACGGATCTAGCTGAACACTGTGAGCAGGACGCACTGCACTGAATGTAAATAGCAGGAACGGATCTAGCTGAACACTGTGAGCAGGACGCACTGCACTGAATGTAAACAGCAGGAACGGATGTAGCTGAACACTGTGAGCAGGACGCACTGCACTGAATGTAAATAGCAGGAACGGATCTAGCTGAACACTGTGAGCAGCACGCACTGAACTGAATGTAAATAGCAGGAACGGATCTAGCTGAACACTGTGAGCAGGACGCACTGCACTGAATGTAAATAGCAGGAACGGATCTAGCTGAACACTGTGAGCAGGACGCACTGCACTGAATGTAAATAGCAGGAACGGATCTAGCTGAACACTGTGAGCAGGACGCACTGCACTGAATGTAAATAGCAGGAACGGATCTAGCTGAACACTGTGAGCAGGACGCACTGCACTGAATGTAAATAACAGGAACGGATCTAGCTGAACACTGTGAGCAGGACACACTGTACTAAATGTAAATAGTCTAGCTGCCTGACCGTGGTACTAATAGGATCAAAAAGAACACCTGTAATTTTCTTCAGGTAGCTTTATATACTGTAACCAGACAAGCCTGCCTGTCAGTAGGAAGATAACAGGAACGGATCTAGCTGAACACTGTGAGCAGGACGTACTGCACTAAATGTATATAGCAGGAACGGATCTAGCTGAACACTGTGAGCAGGACGCACTGCACTGAATGTAAATAGCAGCAACGGATCTAGCTGAACACTGTGAGCAGGACGCACTGCACTGAATGTAAATAGCAGGAACGGATCTAGCTGAACACTGTGAGCAGGACGCACTGCACTGAATGTAAACAGCAGGAACGGATGTAGCTGAACACTGTGAGCAGGACGCACTGCACTGAATGTAAATAGCAGGAACGGATCTAGCTGAACACTGTGAGCAGCACGCACTGCACTGAATGTAAATAGCAGGAACGGATCTAGCTGAACACTGTGAGCAGGACGCACTGCACTGAATGTAAATAGCAGGAACGGATCTAGCTGAACACTGTGAGCAGGACGCACTGCACTGAATGTAAATAGCAGGAACGGATCTAGCTGAACACTGTGAGCAGGACACACTGCACTGAATGTAAATAGTCTAGATAGAAGATAACAGGAACGGATCTAGCTAAACTGAATACAGTGTATATATATATATGCAACACCTGGGATGCATATATATACACAATACACTGTAAGTGCAGCTAACTGACTGACTGTTCTGCCTAATCTATCTAACTCAAATCAAATGACACTGTCTCTCTCTCTCTCTATCGCTCAGCACACCGGAACACACACTACACAGGGCCGCCGTGCAGGCGGCCTTATATAGTGTGGGGTGTGTACTAAATCCCCTGAGCCATAATTGGCCAAAGCCACCCTGGCTTTGGCCAATTACAGCTCTCTCTACTGACGGCGCTGTGATTGGCCAAGCATGCGGGTCATAGTGCATGCTTGGCCAATCATCAGCCAGCAATGCACTGCGATGCCGCAGTGAATTATGGGCCGTGACGCGCCACACGAATTTGGCGCGAACGGCCCATATCGTTCGCAATTCGACGGACGGTCGAACAGCCGATGTTCGAGTCGAACATGGGTTCGACTCGAACACGAAGCTCATCCCTAGTCATCACCCCAATTTTTCTTTATGGCAGTGAAGTTTGGGGTCCTGTCACCTACCCAGACCAATCCAAATGGGACTCAAGCCCAACAGAAATATTCCATCTGAAATTCCGCAAGCACCTCCTACAAGTCCATCGGAGCACCTCCCACACTGCTTGCCGGTCTAAGCTAGGCATATTTCCCTTACGTCTCGCAGTACAGAAGAGGGCGCTATCATTCTTGGACCACCTACTAAACAGCAGTCCCATCTCATACCAACATAAAGCCTTACTGACCAATAAGGACCAGTCCAAGCTGTGTGGCCTTTAACAACTCATCAGCGCCTTGTCTATCCCAAACTTCCAACAATCCGGCCTGACAAAATCTCAAATATAAAACAAAATGAATGACTCCAAAGAAAAATATGTTGGAAAATGGAGAAATGAAATAACAAACTCCAAAAAACTAACTGTTTACCAGTCACTGAAGAGAGACTACAGACTGGCCCTGTACCTGGAGGTGCTACAAGACCCCAAAGACAGACAGACCCTGATCCTGTACAGACTGAGTGCCCACAGCCTGAAAATAAGAACAACGCAGACAGACCTACAAGCCCAGGCAGAGTAGACTGTGCCAGCAATTTGATTAGGGGGTCCTGGAAGATGAGGACCACCTACTACTACATTGCCCTCAGCGAGGGTCACTCACCTCCAGAGACTCTCCGCTCTCATCCCAGACTTCAATTCTATAGAAGAGATAAGAAAACTCCAAATTCTACTGGGAGAAGAGGAGCCAATGGTGAAAATAGCTGCACAATATGTGATAGCGTGTCAAAGACTGAAAGGGACATGAAAAACTGTGGATTTAAAAATCCTTTACATGGACTCACTCTCATTCCCCTTTATATTACCCCCCCCCTTCCCATACAAACTCAACTGCATTGGCAATGTTAAAAATGTATTTGGTCCTGCCAATAAAATGTATTTGAATTTGAAAAAGAGAGAGAAAGAGAAAACTAAAGAGAGAAACAGAGAGGAGAGAGAGAGAGATAAAGAGAGAGGGGGATAAAGAGAGAGAGAGAGAGAGAGAGAGAGAGAGAGAGAGAGAGAGAGATGAATAAATAAAGAGAGGGGTAAAGAGAAAGAGAGAGATAGCGAGAGAAAAAGAGAGGGGAAGAGAAAAAGTAAGAAAGAGAGAGAGAGAGCGAGAGAAGAGAGAGAGCGAGAATGAGAAAGAGAAAGAGAAAGAAAAAGAGAGAGAGAGATAAAGCAGGGCTTGACAAATTTGTTTGGACTCTAGGAGCTCGTTTTTTTAGCGCCTGGGACCAGGCAAGTATTTTGCACCCCCTAACAGTGGCGTAGCGTGGGTTATCAGCACCCGGGGCAAGGCAAGTAATTTGCGCCCCCTAACCTGCGGACTTTTAGCTCTCCCTGAGTCCCTTCAATTACAATAGTACTGATCAACCTGATTCCTATACTGACCACTACACACTACACTGACCACTATACTATACTGTCCACTACACTAAGAACTACACTGACCACTATACTGTCCACTACACTACACTACACTGACCACGATACTATACTGTCCACTACACTGAGAACTACACTGACCACTATACTGTCCACTAAACTGTCCACTACACTGACCACTACACTACACTGACCACTATACTGTACACTAAACTGTCCACTACACTGACCACTACACTATACTGACCACTACACTGTCCGCTGCACTACACTGACCACTATACTGTCCACTACACTACACTGACCACTATAGTGTCCACTATACTACACTGACCACTATACTGTCCACTACACTACACTGACCACTATACTGTCCACTACACTACACTGTCCACTACACTACACTGTCCACTATACTGTCCACTACACTACTGACCACTACACTGTGCACTATACTGTCCACTACACTGACCACCATACTATACTGTCCACTACACTATACTGTCCACTACACTATACTGTCCACTACACTATACTGACCACTACACTATACTGACCACTACACTGTCCACGACATACCACTATACTGTCCACTACACTGAGAACTACACTGACCACTATACTGTCCACTATACTATACTGTCCACTACACTATACTGACCACTACACTGAAAACTACACTGACCACCATACTACACTAACTGACCACCATACTACACTGACCGCTATACTATACTGTCCACTACACTGAGAACTACACTGACCACTATACTATACTGTCCACTACACTATACTGACCACCAAACTACACTACACTGACCACTATACTACACTGTCCACTACACTGACCACCATACTTCACTAACTGACCACATACTACACTAAGTGCCGGTTCACACAGGGGCGACTTGTCAGGCGACTGACAAGTCGCTTCCGGTTCTGTACAATGGAACCGTTCTAATAGGAGTGACGCAAGTCGCTCCGACTTAGAAAAAGGTTCCTGTACTACTTTGGGGGTGACTTGAGGCGACTTGCATAGACTTCTATACAGAAGTCGTTTTGCAAGTCGCCGTGGAAGTCGTGTGCAGGTCGCCTTGGTGAGGCGACCTGCAAGTCGTGCCGCCCCTGTGTGAACCGGGGCTAACTGACCCCATACTACACTAACTGAGCACCATACTACACTAACTGAGCACCATACTACACTAACTGACCCACCTTACTACACTAACTGACCCACCATACTACACTAACTGACCGCCATGCTACACTAACTGACCACCATGCTACACTAACTGACCACCATACTACACTAACGGACCACCATACTACACTAACTGACCACCATACTACACTAACTGACCCCCATACTACACTAACTGACCCACCATACTACACTAACTGAGCACATACTACACTAACTGACCACATACTACACTAACTGACCCCCATACTACACTAACTGACCCACCATACTACAATAACCGGCCACCATACTACACTAACTGAGCACCATACTACACTAACTGAGCACCATACTACACTAACTGACCCACCTTACTACACTAACTGACCCACCATACTACACTAACTGACCGCCATGCTACACTAACTGACCACCATACTACACTAACGGACCACCATACTACACTAACTGACCACCATACTACACTAACTGACCCCCATACTACACTAACTGACCCACCATACTACACTAACTGAGCACATACTACACTAACTGACAACATACTACACTAACTGACCCCCATACTACACTAACTGACCCACCATACTACAATAACCGGCCACCATACTACACTAACTGACCACCATACTACACTAACTGACCACATACTACACTAACTGACCCACCATACTACCCTAACTGACCCCCATACTACACTAACTGACTCCCATACTACACTAACTGACCCACCATACTACACTAACTGACCCCCATACTACACTAACTGACCCACCATACTACACTAACTGACCCCCATACTACACTAACTGACCCACCATACTACACTAACTGACCACATACTACACTAACTGACCCCTATACTACACTAACTGACCAACCATACTACACTAACTGACCACCATACTACACTAACTGACCACATACTACACTAACTGACCACCATACTACATTAACTGACCCACCATGCTACATTAACTGACCCACCATGCTACACTAACTGACCACCATACTACACTAACTGACCACTATACTACACTAACTGACCCACCATACTACACTAACTGACCCACCATACTACACTAACTGACCACCATACTACACTAACTGACCACATACTACACTAACTGACCACCATACTACACTAACTGACCCACCATACTACACTAACTGACCCACCATACTACACTAACTGACCACATACTACACTAACTGACCACATACTACACTAACTGACCCCCATACTACACTAACTGACCCACCATACTACACTAACTGACCCACCATACTACACTAACTGACCACCATACTACACTAACTGACCATTATACTACACTAACTGACTGACCCACCATACTACACTAACTGACCACATACTACACTAACTGACCACATACTACACTAACTGACCACATACACTAACTGACCCACCATACTACACTAACTGACCACCATACTACACTAACTGACCACTATACTACACTAACTGGCCCACCATACTACACTAACTGACCCACCATACTACACTAACTGACCACCATACTACACTAACTGACCACATACTACACTAACTGACCATATACTATACTAACTGACCCACCATACTACACTAACTGACCCACCATACTACACTAACTGACTGCCATACTACACTAACTGACCCACCATACTACACTAACTGACCCACCATACTACACTAACTGACCCCCATACTACACTAACTGACCCACCATACTACACTAACTGACCACCATACTACACTAACTGACCACCATACTGCACTAACTGACCACCATACTGCACTAACTGACCCACCATACTACACTAACTGACCCACCATACTACACTAACTGACCACATACTACACTAACTGACCACATACTACACTAACTGACCACCATACTACACTAACTGACCCACCATACTACACTAACTGACCGCCATACTACACTAACTGACCACCATACTGCACTAACTGACCACCATACTACACTAACTGACCCACCATACTACACTAACTGACCACCATACTACACTAACTGACCACCATACTGCACTAACTGACCACCATACTGCACTAACTGACCCATCATACTACACTAACTGACCCACCATACTACACTAACTGACCACATACTACACTAACTGACCACATACTACACTAACTGACCACCATACTACACTAACTGACCCACCATACTACACTAACTGACCGCTATACTACACTAACTGACCCGCCATACTACACTAACTGACCCGCCATACTACACTAACTGACCACATACTACACTAACTGACCACATACTACACTAACTGACCACATACTACACTAACTGACCACCATACTACACTAACTGACCACTATACTACACTAACTGACCCCTATACTACACTAACTGACCAACCATACTACACTAACTGACCACCATACTACACTAACTGACCACATACTACACTAACTGACCACCATACTACATTAACTGACCCACCATGCTACATTAACTGACCCACCATGCTACACTAACTGACCACTATACTACACTAACTGACCCACCATACTACACTAACTGACCCACCATACTACACTAACTGACCACCATACTACACTAACTGACCACATACTACACTAACTGACCACCATACTACACTAACTGACCCACCATACTACACTAACTGACCCACCATACTACACTAACTGACCACATACTACACTAACTGACCACATACTACACTAACTGACCCCCATACTACACTAACTGACCCACCATACTACACTAACTGACCCACCATACTACACTAACTGACCACCATACTACACTAACTGACCATTATACTACACTAACTGACTGACCCACCATACTACACTAACTGACCACATACTACACTAACTGACCACATACTACACTAACTGACCACATACACTAACTGACCCACCATACTACACTTACTGACCACCATACTACACTAACTGACCACTATACTACACTAACTGGCCCACCATACTACACTAACTGACCCACCATACTACACTAACTGACCACATACTACACTAACTGACCATATACTATACTAACTGACCCACCATACTACACTAACTGACCCACCATACTACACTAACTGACTGCCATACTACACTAACTGACCCACCATACTACACTAACTGACCCACCATACTACACTAACTGACCCCCATACTACACTAACTGACCCACCATACTACACTAACTGACCACCATACTACACTAACTGACCACCATACTGCACTAACTGACCACCATACTGCACTAACTGACCCACCATACTACACTAACTGACCCACCATACTACACTAACTGACCACATACTACACTAACTGACCACCATACTACACTAACTGACCCACCATACTACACTAACTGACCGCCATACTACACTAACTGACCACCATACTGCACTAACTGACCACCATACTACACTAACTGACCCACCATACTACACTAACTGACCACCATACTACACTAACTGACCACCATACTGCACTAACTGACCACCATACTGCACTAACTGACCCACCATACTACACTAACTGACCCACCATACTACACTAACTGACCACATACTACACTAACTGACCACATACTACACTAACTGACCCACCATACTACACTAACTGACCCACCATACTACACTAACTGACCACATACTACACTAACTGACCACATACTACACTAACTGACCCACCATACTACACTAACTGACCGCCATACTACACTAACTGACCCACCATACTACACTAACTGACCCCCATGCTACACTAACTGACCCACCATACTACACTAACTGACCCACCATACTACACTAACTGACTTTCTCTCTCTCTATCCCCCGCCCCCCTGGGCCAGTAACACGACTCTCACGAGGGAGTCTCACTCGCCTTTGTGTCTGGCTGGCCTGCACCAGTCCGGAGGAGGAGAAGGAGAAGGAGAAGACAGCGGCGGCTCGGCGGCTCACATTGCTCCTCTCCCCTGCGCTGTAGCTGCGATAGTCAGTGTCCAGTGCAGTGCACTGTGATTGGGCATTATGAGGGTCATGTACGGAGGCGGGACTTCAGGAGTGATCGAGGACAGGCCAGCTCTACACCTCACATGACCCCCATATGCCCAATCACAGGGCGCCGGACACTGAACATGGCGGCCGGAGCCCAGGGACACAGGAATTTAATATTAGGAGGAGGCAGCCAGTGACACATACTGGCGCCCCCCCTAAATGTCGCGCCCGGGGCCATGGCACCCCCTGCACCCCCCACGCTATGCCACTGCCCCCTAACCCTAACTTACAGCAGAGTGGCTGGCCAGTCAATAACTCCAATGTAACCAGAGTTGTAGGCTGGCCAGAAAGAAAGACAATAAAAACCTGTTATAGGGGAAACTCATTATGCCACTTGCATCTTGAATAAAGAGAGAGAGTGAGAGAGAGAGAGAGAGAGAGAGAGAGAGAGAGAGAGAGAGAATAAAGAGCGAGAGAGAAAGAGAACGAGACAGAAAGAGAATGTGATAGAAAGAGAGTTAGAGAGAGTGAGAAAGATATAGATAAAGAGAGAGGGGGAGAGAGAGAACAAGAGAGAAAGAGAACAGGAGAGAGAGAGAGAGAGAGAGAGAGAGAGAGAGAGAGAGAGAGAGGAGAGAGAGAGAGAGAGATAAAGAGAGCCAGAGAGATAAAGAGAGCTAGAGATATAAAGAGAGTGAGGAGAGAGTGAGAGAGATAAAGAGAGTGAGAGAGAGAGAGAGAGAGTGAGAGAGAGAGAGAGAGAGAGAGAGAGAGACAGAGAGAGAGACAGAGAGAGAGAAAGAGAGCTAGAGATATAAAGAGAGTGAGAGAGATAAAGAGAGTGAAAGAGAGAGAGAGAGAGAGAGAGAGATAAAGAGAGCGAGAGAGATAAAGAGAGCTAGAGATATAAAGAGAGTGAGAGAGATAAGGAGAGTGAAAGAGAGAGAGAGAGAGAGAGAGAGAGAGAGAGAGAGAGAGAGAGAGAGAGAGAGAGAGAGAGAAAGTGAGAGATAAAGAGAGCGAGAGAGATAAAGAGAGCTAGAGATATAAAGAGAGTGAGAGAGATAAAGAGAGTGAAAGAGAGAGAGAGAGAGAGAGAGAGAGAGAGAGGGAGGAAAAGAGAGTGGGAGAGGGAGAAAGAGAAAAAGAGAGGATAGAGAAAGAAAAGAGAGAGAGAGAGAGAGAGAGAGAGAGAGAGAGAGAGAGAGAGAGAGAGAGAGAGAGAGAGAGAGAGAAAGTGAGAGATAAAGAGAGCGAGAAAGATAAAGAGAGTGAAAGAGAGAGGGAGAAAGAGAAAAAGAGAGGTATAGAGAAAGAAAGATAGAGAGAGAAGTGAGGAGTCAGCAGCCTGCCTTTTGTTTATCTTACCAAAGGTGCTGAATCCAGGAGAAGTAGGGTGTATCAGCGTCACGCAATCACAGTCAGACTCAGCTACAGGTGCTTAATTCAGCCACCTAACTCCAGACTGCAGAGCCTCCACCACCTCCTTCCAGCCCGAGCGCCGCTCTCCCCTGCTGCAAAGTGCTGCCCGCAGAATATATAGAGTGCGGGCACAGCACTGCAAGCTTTTCAGGCCTATCACTCTGCAAGGCACTAGATGCAGTGGCTGTGGGCGGTGATGGCCAGATCTAAACACTAGGCATCAGCAAATGCGGCCGCTGCTGCTGCTCTTGTTGTTTAAAAAAAAAAAAAAAAGTCTAAAAGCTGCTGGCTTACGGATACAGATAATAGAAAATATAACAACATAACATAGTTAACTAAAGATGTTGTTTCACCATGGAGCCCCGCCCGCTTGCGCAGCGTGGCAGATGTTCACAGAAAAATGCATAATAGCTGCTCTGAAGATGAGACTGAATGTTCCTAAGTTAGAACTGTGGTATATAGGACTTGTGTGTAAGCAGGGCCGATCCTAGGGTCACCGGCGCCTGGGTGCAGAAATATTTCTGGCGCCCCCACATGGGCGTGATCATCTTACCAACTCCTCCCCTTTATAAATGTTTATATGGCAACGACTCAAACACAGAGATGCTCCCTAGAAGTCTTTGTTATCTTAGGATCCTCCCATGATCTTTTAACAATAAAAAAAATACAGGAAGAGCTTACACTAATGAGACCTGGAGGGGAGTCTCTCTGATGCACACAAAGAGGGCTTCTGTTAGAGAGTCTGTTAGAAAGAGCCCCCAGACATAGTACAGGAGATGGCCAGAGACTGCAGACATGATACAGGAGATGGTCAGAGACTGCAGACATGATACAGGAGATGGTCAGAGACTGCAGACATAGTACAGGAGATGGTCAGAGACTGCAGACATAGTACAGGAGATGGTCAGAGACTGCAGATATTGTACAGGAGATGCCCATAGACTGCAGACATAGTACAGGAGATGGTCAGAGACTGTAGTTATGATACAAGAGACAGTCAGAGACTGCAATCATAGAACAGGAGATGGCCAGAGCCTGCAATCATAGAACAGGAGATGTTCAGAGACTGCAGACATGGTACAGAAGATGATCAGAGACTGCAATCATAGAACAGGAGATGGTCAGAGACTGCAGACATAGTACAGGAGATGATCAGAGACTGCAGACATAGTACAGGAGAAGATCAGAGACTGCAGACATAGTACAGGAGATGGTCAGAGACTGCAGATATTGTACAGGAGATGCCCAGAGACTGCAGACATAGTACAGGAGATGGTCAGAGACTGCAGATATTGTACAGGAGATGCCCAGAGACTGCAGACATAGTACAGGAGATGGTCAGAGACTGTAGTTATGATACAAGAGACGATCAGAGGACTGCAATCATAGAACAGAGATGGTCAGAGACTGCAGACATAATACAGGAGATGATCAGAGACTGCAGACATGTACAAGAGATGGTCAGAGATTGTAGTTATGATACAAGAGACAGTCAGAGACTGCAATCATAGAACAGGAGATGGTCAGAGACTGCAATCATAGAGCAGGAGATGATCAGAGACTGCAGACATAGTACAGGAGATGCCCAGAGACTGCAGACCTAGTACAGGAGATGATCAGAGACTGCAGGCATAGTACAAGAGATGGTTAGAGACTGCAGACATAGTACAGGAGATGATCAGAGACTGCAGACATAGTACAGGAGATGCCCAGAGACTGCAGACATAGTACAGGAGATGGCCAGAGACTGCAGACATAGTACAGGAGATGCCCAGAGACTGCAGACCTAGTACAGGAGATGATCAGAGACTGCAGGCATAGTACAAGAGATGGTTAGAGACTGCAGACATAGTACAGGAGATGATCAGAGACTGCAGACATAGTACAGGAGATGCCCAGAGACTGCAGACATAGTACAGGAGATGATCAGAGACTGCAGACATAGTACAGGAGATGGTCAGAGACTGCAGACATAGTACAGGAGATGCCCAGAGACTGCAGACATAGTACAGGAGATGGTCAGAGACTGCAGACATAGTACAGGAGATGGTCAGAGACTGCAGACAGGATATAAGAGATGGTCAGAGACTGCAGACATAGTACAGGAGATGGTCAGAGACTACAGACATAGTACAGGAGATGATCAGAGACTGCAGACATAGTACAGGAGATGCCCAGAGACTGCAGGTATAGTACAAGAGATGGTCAGAGACTGAAGACATAGTACAGGAGATGATCAGAGACTGCAGACATAGTACAGGAGATGCCCAGAGACTGCAGACATAGTACAGGAGATGGTCAGAGACTGCAGACATAGTACAGGAGATGATCAGAGACTGCAGACATAGTATAGGAGATGATCAGAGACTGCAGACATAGTACAGGAGATGATCAGAGACTGCAGACATAGTACAGGAGATGCCCAGAGACTGCAGACATAGTACAGGAGATGGTCAGAGACTGTAGTTATGATACAAGAGACGATCAGAGACTGCAATCATAGTACAGGTGATGGTCAGAGAAAGCAATCATAGAACAGGAGATGGTCAGAGACTGCAGACATAGTACAGGAGATGGTCAGAGACTGCAGACATAGTACAGGAGATGGTCAGAGACTGCAGACATAGTACAGGAGATGGTCAGAGACTGTAGTTATGATACAAGAGACGGTCAGAGACTGCAATCATAGAACAGAAGATGGTCAGAGACTGCAGACATAGTACAGGAGATAGCCAGAGACTGCAGACATACTACAGGAGATGCTCAGAGACTGCAGACATAGTACAGGGGATGGTCAGAGACTGCAGACATACTACAAGAGATGGTCAGAGACTGCAGACATACTACAAGAGATGGTCAGAGACTGCAGACATACTACAAGAGATGGTCAGAGACTGCAGACATACTACAAGAGATGGTCAGAGACTGCAGACATACTACAAGAGATGGTCAGAGACTGTAGTTCCTATGGACACTAGTACATAATGGCTGATCGGCCCTCTCACCTGACCCAGCGATACAGCAATGGTTCCTCTGATCAGGAGTCAGCTCACTCTGAATTGCCCATGGCGACTCCACTGGGTAGCACCCAGATCTGTATTCCTGCAATGACTCCATTCCTTTCTCTGCCGGGGATGGCGCTAGGCTGTGTGGCTTTCCCTCTGGTGGCGCAGGGCAGCGAGGTTCTCTCTCTGATGGTGTTCTCTTAGCACTGCCCTCTCCCTCTGGAGTCCTGGGTGTACTTGCCTGAAAGCTTTCCCAGGCTCCTGTCTCTCTCTCTTTCCCATTCAGCTGAGCATGCTGTGTGGGCTGCAGTTTCCGTGTTACAGTGGGGCTGCCAGTCCTCGGGACTATATGTCCCACAATCCTCTTCTCTGCTCCTTTTTCTATTCTGTTTCCTCCCTGGTTGATATGAAGGCGGGAGAAGAAACAGTGGGCAGCTGTGCTGGCAAGCACCACTCACTAGTACAGCAGCACGCAGGAGGAGAGGGAGGGGGTAAAGGAGAGGGAAGGGGGAAGGGAGAGCCCGCAGCTGCATTGGCTTCACTAGGGTTAGGGTCACCCCCCTTCCACCAACTATAGTCGCCCCTCAGTACAGACCCCCCTCCACTATATATAGACCCCCTCCGTCAGTGCAGAACCCGCACTAAGTATAAACCCCTCCCTCAGTACAGACCATACTCAGTACAGATCCCCCCCAGGTAACCCCCCCTCTATTAGTACAGACCCCCCTTCATTAGTAAAGACCCCCCTTCCATTAGTACAGACCCCCCTCCATTAGTACAGACCCCCCAGGACAGACCCCCTCTCCATTAGTACAGACCGCCCTCCATTAGTACAGACCCCAGTACAGACCCCCCCCCATTACTACAGACCCCACCTCAGTACAGACCCCCCCATTAGTATTTAGTTAGTAAATTCGAAAGCCGCGGGAACACCGTTAAAGTCTATGGGACACTAACATTTTAAAGGCTTATATGCAAGTTATTGTCATAAAAAGCACCTGAACGACCACAAGATATAGGGATATACTGACATATAATCACACACATAGGTTGGACTTGATAGACTTGTGTCTTTTTTTGACCTCACCTACTATGTAATTATATGTAACTATGTAACTATGATAATATTTCCTGGATAGAGTTGGGTGAACGGTTCGGCCCGAGCATGAGTTTGGGCTGGACATGGGCTGTTTGCCTGTTCGATGAACACCTGAATTATCAAAAAATAGAAGAGGGGGAAAGAAAGGTAACAAACCTCGGGACATTTAAGGTGTTGAGTATACAAGATGTATTGGACAATTACACAATACATAAAATTAGATTTTCATTACAAAGATAAAAAACATGAGAACATCGTATCATCCATATCAAAAGTCGATTGTTCTATAGAAAGGCATAAATTACAGACACTACCACTCAACATGTTTCGCTTTACAAAGCTTCCTCAGGAGATTCCGGTGTGACGTTTTATATAGACAACAAAAAGATTTGAATGAATGCTCATGTTGATTTGTGTTGGTACACAAAAAATATTTATCAATCATATGGACATAGAATAAATATGCACATATTCAAAAATAATAATGAGATCAATATCATTATAGGGCATTGGAAATGTATAAATATAAAGAAAGATGAATCTTACCCAATATACAACTTGAATTTTAGATAAAAGAGTACAAGTTCCAACTAATAGTAAAATCTTGGATACAACACGAGCCTGGTTTCTAGGATTGAGGGTGCCCGTCTGAGTCTGAAAAGGTTGCGTGAGTAACGAACTTACACATGGTACACTGCATGCTGCAGACTGCATATCATATACTGCATATACTCTATGTCATTTATACAAGAGTACAAGAGCACAAGGAAGTAAAGGAGATGTGCTGAGTTATGTTGAGTTATGCTGAGTTAGAGACTGTTATGTGAAATTCTAGCATACTAGCATACAGAGAACTGCAGTGCAGTGTAATATTACAATATATTTGATAAACCGGATGCATTGGATACTCTTTGCTGACCCACGTGCTGACCCACATAAATACAAGCTCAGAATAAGCCCCTAGATATCTAACTCACCCACAACTTTATTATTTGTTGCTTGCTACCGGTTTGATTGTCAGTAATCTAAGTTGGGGGTTGGGAGAAGTCCCCTTGACAATTAAGCCTCTTTAAAAGCACCTCTAAGGATAAGGGAAAAAAAAAAAAAAAACCTCTTTAAAAAAAAAAAAAAAAAAAAAAAAAAAGGAAAGGGAGTGGGTTGGTTAGCCGAAGAGAGGACATGTCAGCAAGGCAAAGAGGGGAGGAGCATCCCAGCCAGGAGAATGTGGGGCCACAGTCACTACGGTCGGCAAAGGAAAAGGATAAGGATAAAGACAAGGGGAGTCAAGTCGCAGCAGCTGCGGGCAGCAGTCCCAGATTAAAGTGAGCACAGACAGGAAAAGTCAAGGCCAAATGGTAGCTGTAGTAGCCAAAAACATAGGCAATAAAATTACAGCTCCGACGGAAAAAGGGACTGAGATAAATTTAGCAACAACCCTCCCAGTAGAGGGAACACCCACACTAAATGATGTATTGCTGGCGGTCAATGTGTGCAAACAGTCACTGGGAGAATTATGCGTTCAAATAAAGGACATCAAAGAGGAACTGTCTTTAGTCCAAAAAACAGCCGAGAGAATAACTGCTGCAGAAGAACAGACCTCTGTTGTAGCGGCTTTGCGAAGCAGCTCCGGCCAACCATCCCTGGGATCCTTGACTCATCCCTGACTCCCCTTGCAGTAGCACACTGGACCCCTTCCCCCCTATCTGCTCACCGACCCACATCCGCACGCCGTGTTCAGCCAGCAGGCCGGCCTCTCAGGACACTCTGCGGCTCCGGCCAGATCCCCCTGCAGCAGTAACCGGGACCCCCTCCTCCTTTCCGTACCGACCGACCTCCATTCGGACCCCACGCTCTGCCAGCCGGCCAGGCGCTCAGGCCAATCTGCGGTCCGGCCCAGCTCCCCCGCAGCAATACACCGGGACCCCCTCCCCTCCCATTCGCACTTACCTACTCTGGATGCCGCCTACAGCCAGCCGGCCGGCCGCTTAGGACATTCTGCGGCTCCGGCCTAGCGTTGGCTGCTAGCCGGCAGCACTTCATCGCTTCCTCCTACTGCCGACCGGTCGCCTGTCTGGCGGGCCGCTCCCCCCCCTCCCCTGCTTGACCATCCTCACCGGATTTACTCGCCCACATCATTGGACGGTCTGGGTAACACCGTAGGACAGCCCGCGGCTCGGGCCTGGCCGGCGGCCATCTTGGTACTCCCACGGCCATCCAGCCCGCGGCTCGGGCCTAGCCGGCGGCCATATTGGCACACCCAGTGCCGACGGTGCAGCAACTGAGGACCCTCGGTGCAGCATCTTAGGACCCCCCCTCCTGAGGCCACTAGCCCCCAGCCGCGTCACCCCCGGTTGGATCCATAATCCCTAGGTCCCCCCATCCAGCCACCCCCCCGGGACACCACCGCAGCCGCGGTCTAACCACCTCATTCTAGCCGCTAGATTCGGTGGGACAGACCACCGCTGCGGCCTTGTTCCTGCCAGCCAGCCACCCATACCCCTTCCCACTATTGTCCAACAGAGCCCGTGCCCCTCCACACCTGGAATTACCCCTCCCGCTACTACTGGACCTCACCGCAGGGGCTCTGGTTATTCACCGGAGACTACTCCAACTTTAATCGTCCTAGACGCAGCCACCGCACCACCTACCAGTACGTAGCGTCAGATCCCCCTCCCTTCTTCCGCTGGATCATCCATACAGGTAAGCCACTGGGGGTACTCTAGCAGTTGATCCAGGGGCCAAGTCCGATCGCCCCTCGGGGAGTCAGGAAGGAATTTTTTTTCCTCTGCTGCACCATTGGCACTCTCAGCTAGGGGTTTTTCGCCTTCCTCTGGATCAACGACAGGGGGGTAGGCAGTTCGCACCTCCTCAAGTACCTCCGCACCAACACTAGCCCATCACCACACCACTCCAGAAGCAGTGGGTAGCCATCGGACCCCTCCATCCCCCTGCAAGTGCATCATCACCACATCAGTACCACCATCAGAACACCCTTCCTACAAGCAACGCCGTCTTCCTCATCATGTGCAACTTCAAATACACAGCAGACACCCTCCACAGGCTAAGAAACACTGCCGTAACTTTACCGACCGCCACTCAAAAAAGACTAAAAAAAGAACAATTACTAAGGACCAACCCACAATCAACCTGGAAATGCAGGAGAATCACCGATCCAACCGCAACAACTAGCATGCGCCCTGATCAATACCAGATCTGCAGTCAAGCACAGGCTGGAAATCCACGACTTTGTCATCGAAAACAACATAGATTGCCTCTTCATTACAGAAAGCTGGCTAACATCCGATTGCAACACCATCCTAACTGAACTGGTGCCCGAGAACTACAGTATCCTAACCGAGCATAGAATCAGAAAAAAAGGAGGAGGCCTAGCAGTGATTTTCAAATCACATCTTGGATTCACCAAACCAAACTTACAGAACTCAGTGCCTTTCATGGAAACACTCTCACTGCATCTTCAAACAACACCTCAAGACACCATTCACATACTACTATGCTACAGACCACCAGGACCAAAGACCAATCTCCTTACGCCGCTCACTGAATTCTTCTCATTACACACCTTGAAAACCAAAAACCTTCTGGTACTTGGGGATTTTAACCTGTGGGCAAACTCTGCCCAAGACACCATCGCAACCGCCTGCGTCAACCAAATGGAAGAACTTGGCCTTCAACAACTGATAAATTCTCCCACGCATGGTTCAGGACACACTTTAGATCTCATCTGCAAACAGAATATGGACATCAACGTATTTGACAACACTCCACTACCATGGACGGACCATGGTTGCACAAATAGGATCAGTGGTGAGCGGATCCCACCATCTCCTCCGCCAGCTACGCAGACTCATCCCCTTCATCTCAGAAGAGGACAAAGCTGCAGTTGTGGGAACAATCATCAATTCCCGACTCGACTACGTAGATTCTCTCTACGTAGGACTACCCCAATATCGGCTTGCACGCTTGCAACTCATTCAAAACATGGCAGCAAGACTGTTAACTGGAAAAAACCCTGGGAATCCATCTCCCCAGCCCTAAAGAGCCTACACTGGCTAACCGTGAAGAATCAGATCACATTCAAGACCCTCTGCCTCACCCACAAATGCGTACAAGGAAATGCTCCGCTATATCTCTTGGAGAAAATAAAACACTACACACCGAATCGCAGTCTTCGATCAGCCAACCAAAACCTCCTTATCATTCCCAAATACCGTTACAAAGCAACGGGAGAACGAAGATTCGCAGTCCAAGGACCTCGACTATGGAATGCTCTTCCAACCAACATCCGCATGGAAGAAAACCACCAGGCCTTCAGGAAAAAACTAAAGACATTCCTTTTCTAAGAAGCTGACAACAGAGAATGCATCTAGCGCCTTGAGGCGATTCAGTTCGCATTTGCAGCGCTTTATAAATCATTCATTCATTCATTCAGAAGGGAGGATAAGCCAAATAGAGGATGACTTATATCCAGTAAAACAAGAGGTTAAAATATTGAAAGATCGTATGGGCAAGGTTGTTGGGAAAATGGATGAGATGGAAAATTGGCTTCGTAGGGATAACGTGAGGTTGCTGGGACTTCCAGAAAAGAACGAGGGGTCTAACCCAATAGAATTTTTGGAAAACTGGTTTATTGAGTTATTTGGAAGAGAAACTTTTTTGCAACAATTTTCGATCGAAAGAGCGCACAGAATCCCTTTTAAGCATCCGCCTTAAGGAGGATACCCCAGATCAATGCTATTGAAATTCTTAAATTATAAGGACAAAGTAACTTTACTGCGCAAGGGTAGAGAGATGGGGAATATTTTCTATGACGGAGTCAAGATCTCGTTGTACCCCGACTTCTCACCAGACCTGAAGAAGGGTAGGGCAGGGTTTACGGAAATTAAACGCAAACGTCACAAATTTACTGTCACTTACGCATTACTGTACCCAGCTCGACTTCGAGTTGTAGCGTTGGGAGGGACTCAGTTTTTTGACTCCCCCGAGGGAGCGACAACATGGCTGGAGAACAAAAAGGATCAATTAATAAAATGAGGGGATATTTAGTTTGAAGACTGGATACACTGAGGTTTAATGTAAAGAGTAAAATACATATTGTTTGGAGGGTGGTGGGAGACACACAGTATAAGAGAAGTTCAATGAATGTATGGCAAATGTATAAAAATAAAATTTGTTTGAAAATGAATGGGCGGCTATTCCAATTCCTTCCTATTTTTTGAGAATAGTACAAAAAAGAGCAACTTCGTTTATATGGGGCTCTTCTAAACCACGTATACCTATACACACACTACATCTTCCCAAAAATAAAGGAGGCCTGGGATACCCTAATTTTACTAACTACTACAGAGCAGCACATTTGGCCAGTCTGTCCAAATACCATGCAAAACAGGAAATCCCATTATGGGTATTTATAGAGGCTTCAGAAAATGACCCTCTATTAATATCAAACTTATTATGGCTTGATCCTAAAGACCGCTTTAAAATTCATAATCCCATAACTAAACACTTCTTATCTCTCTGGGATAAACTAAAAACCAAATATCAGTTACAATCTCCACACAATCCTCTCCTTTCTTTTATCAGAAATCCGGCCTTTTATCTGGCATGGATCTACCCAAATTCTTTTAAAGCTTGGACAACATCAAGCATTCAGACACTAAATGACTTCATAGCATCTAAATCATTCCTTTCATTCCCATCGCTTAGAGAAAAATATGATCTACCAAACTCTGAGATATTTAGATATCTCCAAATCAAAAATTTCTATACACCATTCCTAAAGGGGAATACACCATTATCCCAATTATCCATTTTTGAATCAATCTGTACAAAAGATCCATTTGCTAAAGGTACAATTTCATCACTTTATAATCAATTATATGGAGTACCAAATCTTAATAGACCCTCTTACGTTCAGAGGTGGGAGGAGGACCTGGGACGAACTTTAGAAGACACGGACTGGTCTAACATATGGCTCACATCTAAGTCATCTTCACCCAACATCTTAGCACTGGAGACAAATTATAAAGTCCTAACTCGCTGGTACCTTGTACCCGCTAGAGTGGCAAAATATTCACCTAATACCTCAGCTCTTTGTTTTCAAGGATGCCCAGAAATAGGCACACATTTACACATATGGTGGACGTGCCCAGTAATCCAAACCTTCTGGAAGGAAGTCTTCGTGATTGCATCTAAAATATTTAAAAAAATAATACAACCAGATCCTTATATAACTTTACTTAATCTAAAACCGGAATGGTTAACACTCTCTCAATTCAAACTTATGATCCAACTAACAACCGCTGCAAAACAAACAGTGGCCAAGGCATGGAAATCTCCTACATTGGTACTAGCAGAAACAATTCACAGAATGAATAATACAATGTCCCATGCTAAGATGGTAGCCATCGATCAAAATCAAATTCCAAAATTTGAAAAACTTTGGCATCCTTGGATAAAACAACAGTTCCTGTCAAACTTCAATGACTCTGTCATGTTGCCATGGTAGCAGATTAAATGACTTACAGAGACACCCATTCTAAGGCTTCAAAGAGAACTAAAAAGAATAATAAACTGACGAGCGGGACAACCTTGTGGACCATACCTCTACCTTTCTACCCTTTTTCTTCTTTTTCTTTCCTTTTCTCCACCTTACGATTAAAGCTCATTATCAGAATTTATTTGACCTATATACACTCTACCTGTAAACAATATGTATAGTAGGTATAAATCATTTAAATACCTACAAAAGTAACTAAGGAAATGATATATATCTTTAATTTAGGTTTACGTGAACCCAATGTTTAATATTTGAAATTTCATGATATTTACCTATATAAACCCTACTGTAAAACAATGAGCTTACTTTATAGATCCTTGTAAACTTACTTTATGTATCTTTATAATATTGTATACTCAATAAACTTCTTTTGACAAGGAAAATGAATGGGAGGGAGATGGGGGGGGGGGGGGGGGAGGAAAGAGTGTTACACGAGTGGGTGAAGAGGAGAGTGGTGGGATGTATGTACCGATCACAAAAAAAGCCCTAAGGGATTACCTAGAAAGGTGTAGGGAGGGAGGGGGGAGGGAGAATGGGGGTGGGGGGCGATAAGATATCAAAACGGCCCTCACAGGGGATACAGAATGGTCAGAAGGAAAATATAGCTTTCACTTTTAAGATAAAAGGAGGAAATCCTAGGGAAAATATAAAAGTAATGATAATATATGCACATAGAGCACTCTTAGCGGGAAAAAAAGAAAGGAAATATAAAATTATATTTAGCACACAAAATGGAAAGTAAGAATATTAGGTCACGGTAACACATGGAGGGAAGAGCCTTTTTTTTTCTTTTTTTCTTCTTTTTTGTCAATTTGGTGTTTTTTTCTTAATTTTTTTCCTGACTCACTATGCAATCGAGAGTGTTGAATATTGGTTCTTGGAATGTCCCAGGGATGGGTACCCCAGCTAAGAGGGCGGCAGTGTTTGATGCGTTAGAGACATATGAGATAGGATTGGCCTGCCTGCAAGAGACACACTTAACTAAAGATACTAAGGCACAATTTTATAGTAAGAAGTTTCAATCTCAGTACCACTCAGTACACACCTCATATTCAAGAAGAGTGACGGTATTGGTAAAAAGAGAGATCGCATATACCTGCAGGCAGATCAAAATAGATGAGATGGGGCGGTATAATTTTCTTTACTGTGTTATAGAAAATAGGGAGTATATTATTGTAAATATTTATATCCCCCCACCTTTTAAATTAGAAGTTTTGTATAAACGAATGGAATTTACGATAGATAAAATGGGGATACCAGTTATAGTAGTAGGGGATTTTAATGAGGTTATAAATAAAAAGTTGGACAGGTTCCCATTAGAAACACGGGGGCAGAATCTTTCTGAGAGCCGGCTGTACCAGTTCTTACAAGAAGCAGGGTTATTTGATATGTGGAGAGTGCGGAACCCAAATAAACTGCAATACTCATGTTTTTCAAGTTCGTATTCCACACTCTCCAGGATAGACTTGGCCCTGAGTAATGGGGAAGCATCTCAGATAATAAAGGATATAGCATACCAGCCTAGGGGGGTGTCGGACCATTCACTGATGACGGTCTCAGTGAACCTAGAAGGGAAAAACCGCTTGGGGTATGGAAAATGAACCCACTTTGGTTCGAAGTAATGGGGAACACAGATGAGGTAATATGTAGGGTAAGAGAGTTTATAGAGTTCAATGAAGGTACATGACAAGGGGAGTGATGTGGGATGCACTGAAGGCGTTCCTTAGGGGTATACTCATTCAACAGGTGGCCAAAATTAAGAAAGTATCAAGAGAGTGGGAGAATAAGATTAGGAAGGCGCTAGCAATGGCACAAAAAGAATATGTGGAAGACCCATCCCCAGAGAAACAAGGAGAATGGTTAAACAAACAACAGGAATATAAAGGTTTAGTGACCAGGAAATCTGAGAATAAGCGTCTATTCCAGAAGCAAACAAGATATTTGGGGGGCACACTCTAAAAAATGCATTAAAGATGGTGCAGCCATAAGACCATACAGTAGAAGAAAATATTACAGCGCACACATGCAAAAAAGACATTTACCTCAAGCAAGGCTAGTTTAAAACACCTAAGCATTTCTAGAAAAACATTTTCAAAAAATATGGGGATTTGGTCACACCATATTGCTATACGGTGCTAATATAGGACCCGCTGATTATGGGGTACTTTGTCGCAGTAAGTGGGCTTAGCACCATATAGCAATATGGTGTGACCAAATCCCCATATTTTTTGAAAATGTTTTTCTAGAAATGCTTAGGTGTTTTAAACTAGCCTTGCTTGAGGTAAATGTCTTTTTTGCATGTGTGCGCTGTAATATTTTCTTCTACTGTATGGTCTTATGACTGCACCATCTTTAATGCATTTTTTAGAGTGTGCCCCCCAAATATCTTGTTTGTATATTGTATGGATTCTGACCAAATCCTGACCAAATAACATAAGTACCTTTAATTAGTGTCCACTTGTGTCATGGGTGGAGACCTTATGATTCTCCCATTTAGAAGAGTGTAAGGCTCTCATGGTTCAGAGATGCAGGTTCTCCCACTCCATGGATAGTGTGGGACCCACTGATTATGGGGTACTTTGTCGCAGTAAGTGGGCTTAGCACCATATAGCAATATGGTGTGACCAAATCCCCATATTTTTTGAAAATGTTTTTCTAGAAATGCTTAGGTGTTTTAAACTAGCCTTGCTTGAGGTAAATGTCTTTTTTGCATGTGTGCGCTGTAATATTTTCTTCTATTCCAGAAGCAAGTCGCATTTGGGGAAGGGGAAAATGTGGGCCGGATGCTGGCACATTTAGTGAAAACGAGCTCCTCCCCCTCTGCGGTTCCCGCAATTAGGACAGCGAAGGGAGAAATCTCATCCCAGGTGTCAGAGATTACAGACACATTTAGAGAATATTATAATAATTTGTACAGATCGCATGGGACAGCAGGAGAAGAGGAGTTGGATAATTTTTTCGGGAAAATAGAGATACCGTCCCTAACAGGAGAGGATAATGAGGGATTAGAAGCCCCGATAACACTCGAGGAAATACAGAGAGCTGTGGCAGAGATGGCTAATCAGAAATCCCCCGGACTAGACAGCCTTCCTGTAGAAACTTATAAATATTATGGGGAAGTAATGCTCCCGGAGCTCCTTAAAGTGCTGAACTGGGCGGAGGCAGAGGGGAAACTGTCCATATCTATGACGGAGGCAACAATAATAGGACTGTGATGTCCCTAGATGTGGTTAAAGCCTTCGATAGCCTACAGTAAGAGTATATCTGGCGAGTATTGGGGGAATTTGGCTTCGGCCCCTCCTTCATTAGGTGGATAAAAATACTGTATAATGGACCTAGTGCCAAAATTAGTGTCAGGAGCCAGCGAGCGTCTCCGCTCGCCGGGCTCCGGTGCGCATGCGCACGGGACGAGCACTTCGCCGCACACCCGTCCGCGGCCTGATGGTGCGGCGCGCGCGGGTGCACAGCGGTCCCCGTGTGCGCGCCGTAGCCCGTGCGGGTGCCCGGTAGCGCGTCACACTGACGCGCTCGCCGGGCAGGGGGACTATATCTGACGGCACCAGCGCCCAGTCGGGTTGCTGGTTTGTCGTCAGCTCTCCCTGTTCCCTGAGCCTGTGTCTACCCTGTACTTTGCCTATCTGTGTACCGAACCCTCTACTGGCTTGTTTAAATCACTACTCTCCCGGATTACCCTTTGTGCTGCTGCCTGATCTGTGTACCGAACCCTCCTGCTGGCTTGTTTAACTACTATTCTCCTGGATTATCCCTTTGTGCTGCTGCCTGATCTGTGTACCAAACCCCTGGCCTGTTTAACCATTACTCTGCTGGACAATCCTACCAATAACCTGCCTGACCTGTGTACCAAACCCCTGGCCTGTTTAACCATTACTCTGCTGGACAATCCTACCAATAACCTGCCTGACCTGTGTACCAAACCCCTGGCCTGTTTAACCATTACTCTGCTGGACAATCTTGATCCTAGCTGCCTGATCTGTGCACCAAACCCTGGTCAGCTTAACCACTGCACTGCTGGATCCTGTGATACTCTGATTATCACCTGCTTGTACCCTAACTTCTGCTTGTACTTTCAGCCCTGCTTCCTACGGATCCCAGGACACCCGCTTCCAGCTCCGGAACCTACTACCCTTCCGGAAGCCCGTGCCTCCGCGTGCCCTCAGCCTCCTGTACCCATATCGGGGGTCTGGGTGCGCGTGTTCGTAAGGGCGAGCCGCTCTCGGCATCTCGGCCTCGGTGAGTATTGGTCCGTGACAGTACAAACCAGCCAGATGTCTGAGGCCGACAGAGCGCGCTCTCCTCTGGAGATCCTGTGTCAACAAGTATCTACCCTAGCGGACTCCGTACAGAAGTTACAAGAAGGTTATACACAGATCGATAACCGTCTGCAACAGATCACCGGGCTACTACCTTCCGCAGCCGCAGCTCCTGCACCCAGCGGTGGGGGTCCACTTCCCCAAGCTCCGGCCAACCCCACTGTGGTCATGGCTCTTCCTGAGCCCAGGGTTCCTACACCTGAACGGTTCTCGGGAGACCGCAAGAGGTTTAGGGCTTTTAAGAACGCATGTTCTCTCTACTTCGCTCTACAGCCGAGAACCTTTTCCTCAGAAATCGTCAAAGTGGGGTTTGTGATTTCCCTGCTATCCGAAGAACCCCAGGCGTGGGCACACAGCCTGATGGAACAGAGCAATCCTGCCCTGAATACTATCGAGGCCTTCTTTGAGAGCATGACCCAACTTTACGATTATCCGCAACGCATGGCCACAGCTGAAGCTGTCCTGCACCATCTGTCCCAAGGGAGAAGACCTATTGAGGACTATACAGTGGAGTTCCGTAAATGGGCGGCCGACACCAACTGGAATGAGCCGGCCTTACGTTATCAATACCGTCAAGGCTTGTCTGAATTACTCAAAGATGAGTTAGCCAGGATGGAGACCCCTGCTTCCCTAGAGGAACTCATTCAAGCAGCTACCAAGCTCGACCGGCGTCTTCGGGAGTGGCGCTCAGAACGGTTTCAGCTGCCTCGCCCTGCCTGGGCGTCACCAAGACCTCATTCCACTGTACCCTCAAATTCGTCTTCAGTTCCCACTGCATCGGTCCCTGAGGCTGAACCAATGCAGCTCGGTCTGGTCCGAGGTCCGTTAACCTCCGAAGAGAGGCAACGCAGGCTGCAGTCTAACCTTTGCCTCTATTGCGGAGGAACGGGACACTTCCTACGCAGCTGTCCGATCAGGCCTAGTAAGTTCCCTCAATCAAACGTATTGAACTTTTCAAACAATAACATTCCCAAGGCTTATGTGATGTTGTTTGTTTCTCTACAGCTTCCGGAAAGGGAGACTCGCCTGCAGGCCATCGTTGATTCCGGGGCCTGCAGCTGTTTCATAGATTCCACTTTGGCACACAGATTGAAGATCCCTCTACAAACCAAAGAACAGAATTTACAAATACATTTGGCCGACGGATCCCTTCCTTGCTCTGGTCCCATCACCCAGGAGACCCAACCTATTCCAGTAGTCACAGACTCCGGTCACCGAGAGTTCTTACGGCTTGACCTAATCCGTTCACCAATCTTCCCCATCATACTTGGCCTACCATGGCTACAAGCTCACGATCCACTAATCAAATGGAGCACCAAGTCTGTATCCTTCTCTTCGCAGTATTGCTCTCAGCACTGTCTGCTCCCGGATTCCAAAGTCTGTGCCACAATAGCGGTACCACCAGGCAATCTTCAACACGTCCCCTCTGAGTACCACGAGTTTCAAGAAGTTTTTAGCAAGCAAATGGCTGACCGCCTACCACCTCACAGGGCCTACGACTGTCCAATTGACCTTCTCCCTGGATCTGAGATTCCATTTGGCCGGATATTTCCTCTGTCTGAAACCGAGTTGGAGGTCCTGAAGCAGTACATAGATGAAAATCTTGAGAAGGGTTTCATCCGCCCTTCATCCTCACCCGCCGGAGCGGGTATCTTTTTCGTCGGGAAAAAAGATGGTGCCCTGAGACCCTGCGTAGACTACCGACAACTAAACAACATTACAATTAAGAACCGGTACCCGTTACCGCTCATCCCTGAATTGTTCCAGAGGTTCCGATCAGCCAAGGTGTTCTCTAAACTCGACCTCCGAGGGGCTTATAATCTCGTCAGGATCAGGGCGGGAGACGAATGGAAGACGACCTTTAGATCTAGATTCGGTCACTTCGAGTATTTAGTGATGCCATTCGGTCTCTGTAACGCCCCAGCCACTTTCCAACATCTGGTGAATGATATATTTCGACAATATCTAGATGACTTCCTCGTGGTATATCTGGATGATATCCTTATTTTCTCCCCTACGCTAGAGATGCACAGGAGGCACGTTAAAACGGTTCTTGCTACTTTGCTACAACATAAGCTATACCTGAAAGCCGAAAAATGTGAATTTGAGAGATCAACCGTACAGTTCTTGGGATTCATACTCTCTACCAATGGGGTTGCCATGGACCCTCAGAAGATTCAGGCAATTCAAGAATGGCCAGCTCCATCTAATAAGAAAGGAGTACAGAGGTTCATAGGATTTGCCAATTTCTATCGGAAATTTATCGTAGGATTCTCGGCCATTGTGGCACCCATTACCCAATTAACTCGGCAGCATCAATCTTTTCAGTGGACCACAGCGGCTCAAGAGGCTTTTCTTAAGTTAAAAGAACTATTCAGTTCCGCTCCAATCCTCTGCCATCCTGACCCGACTCAACCCTTCATACTGGAGGTAGATGCATCGGAAATCGCAACCGGAGCAATTCTTTCCCAGAGACAGGGACCAAATGCCATTCTACACCCTGTAGCTTTCGCTTCTCGGAAACTCAGCCCACCGGAACTCAATTACGACGTGGGTGACAGAGAGCTGCTGGCTATAAAGTTTGCTTTGGAGGAATGGAGGTACCTGCTGGAGGGGGCAGTTCATCCGGTGATGATCTTTACGGATCACAAGAATCTCGAGTACCTCAGAACAGCCAGACGCTTAAAACCCCGCCAAGCCCGTTGGGCCCTTTTCTTTTCCCGCTTTAATTTCCATATAGCGTACAGACCGGGGGCGAAGAACGGGAAGGCTGATGCCCTTTCACGGATGTTTTCCGCAGACTCCCAAATACCAACACCCAGCACTATCCTCTCTCCTCACAATTTCCTCGGACTAACCTAAACAGACTTGATATCCTCCATTAAATCCTCATCAGGCTCTTGTACAGAACCAACTGTGCATTCCCTGAGAAGATACGAAGATCTTTTCTGGATTAAGGGAAAAATATTCGTACCACAAGTGACCCGGCCACTAACCCTTCAGATGTGTCATGATCATAAGATGGCAGGACATTTTGGGAATAAGAAGACGGCTGAACTCCTTTCTCGTTCTTTTTGGTGGCCAGGATGGAGAAGGGATTGTAAAGAATATGTGGCTTCCTGTTCCCTGTGTCAGAGAAACAAGGGCCAAAACACCAAATCCTGGGGTCTGCTCAGACCTTTGCCCATTCCGGAACGACCATGGGCTGATGTCTCCATGGACTTCATTGTAGATCTACCCAGCTCAGAGAGTTTTTCCACCATCCTTGTTGTTGTCGACCGCCTTTCCAAAATGGCTCACTTTCTGCCCATGAGGGGTACTCCCTCTGCCGTAGACACGGCCAACATCTTCCTTAAGGAGGTTGTTAGGCTCCACGGGATACCAAGGAGCATCGTGTCGGACAGAGGCGTCCAGTTCACGTCCAAATTCTGGAGGGAACTATGCAAGGCCTTGGGTATCAACATTTGTCTTTCTTCGGCTTATCATCCTCAGAGCAATGGTCAGACAGAGAGGACCAATCAGACGCTAGAGCAATACCTCCGCTGCTTCTGCTCGGGATCCCAGGATGATTGGGCGAGCCTCCTCGCCTATGCTGAATTTGCGTACAACAATTCTATCCATGCCTCCACCAACCAGACCCCTTTCTGGATCAATTGTGGGTTCCATCCCACATCCTTCGCTAACAACATCCCCGAAACGGCAGTTCCTGCAGTCCAAGATAGGATAAATTCACTACAAACTAACGTCCAAAAAATACAAGACACACTACGCAAAACCCAGGAGGACTACAAGAGACAGTACGATCGGGGCAGAAAGGCAAACCCAAAATTTGATGTAGGAGACGAGGTCTGGCTGTCCACCGTTAATTTGAGATTACCGCTGCCATCTCGAAAGCTCGGGCCCAAATTCATAGGGCCTTTTCAAGTCAGGAGGATTATTAACCCTGTGGCTGTGGAATTGACACTTCCCAAGACATACCGGATTCACCCCGTTTTTCATGTATCACTATTGAAGCCTGTGGTGCCCAGTCCTTTTCCGGGAAGAGGAGAACCCCCTCCTCCGCCAGTCAGAATCGATGGCGAGACTGAATTCGAAGTGGAATCCATTCTTGGTTGCAGGAAGAGGGGCAGACAGCTACAGTACCTGATTCAATGGAAGGGGTACCCCCCCGAAGATAATTCTTGGGAGCCTGCCAGGAATCTGCACGCTCCACAGTTAATTCGAAAGTTCCATCAAGATCATCCGGAACTGATGACCAGCCTTGGCGTCCAGTGTCCGCCCTTAGGAGGGGGGCACTGTCAGGAGCCAGCGAGCGGGGCTCCGGTGCGCATGCGCACGGGACGAGCACTTCGCCGCACACCCGTCCGCGGCCTGATGGTGCGGCGCGCGCGGGTGCACGGCGGTCCCCGTGTGCGCGCCGTAGCCCGTGCGGGTGCCCGGTAGCGCGTCACACTGACGCGCTCGCCGGGCAGGGGGACTATATCTGACGGCACCAGCGCCCAGTCGGGTTGCTGGTTTGTCGTCAGCTCTCCCTGTTCCCTGAGCCTGTGTCTACCCTGTACTTTGCCTATCTGTGTACCGAACCCTCTACTGGCTTGTTTAAATCACTACTCTCCCGGATTACCCTTTGTGCTGCTGCCTGATCTGTGTACCGAACCCTCCTGCTGGCTTGTTTAACTACTATTCTCCTGGATTATCCCTTTGTGCTGCTGCCTGATCTGTGTACCAAACCCCTGGCCTGTTTAACCATTACTCTGCTGGACAATCCTACCAATAACCTGCCTGACCTGTGTACCAAACCCCTGGCCTGTTTAACCATTACTCTGCTGGACAATCCTACCAATAACCTGCCTGACCTGTGTACCAAACCCCTGGCCTGTTTAACCATTACTCTGCTGGACAATCTTGATCCTAGCTGCCTGATCTGTGCACCAAACCCTGGTCAGCTTAACCACTGCACTGCTGGATCCTGTGATACTCTGATTATCACCTGCTTGTACCCTAACTTCTGCTTGTACTTTCAGCCCTGCTTCCTACGGATCCCAGGACACCCGCTTCCAGCTCCGGAACCTACTACCCTTCCGGAAGCCCGTGCCTCCGCGTGCCCTCAGCCTCCTGTACCCATTTCGGGGGTCTGGGTGCGCGTGGTCGTAAGGGCGAGCCGCTCTCGGCATCTCGGCCTCGGTGAGTATTGGTCCGTGACAATTAGAGTTATTAACAACTACCCAGGTAAGATCTTATTGAAGAGGGGGACAAGACAGGGGTGTCCATTGTCACCCCTGATCTTTGTACTTGCAATGGAGCCATTGGCTATTGCAATAAGAGCGAGTGCAAATATGGAAGGATTTAGGAGAGCTACAGGTGAGGAGAGAATCGCATTATATGCGTATGATGTTCTCCTTTTCTTGGGAGATATAAAACAATCACTCAGGCAAGTGATGAGTATTTTCAGAGAATTTGGAAAGCTCTCTGGATTACTCATAAATTGGGAGAAATCAGCACTTATGCCGGTGGATCCCATTGGGGACCTAACATCTTTAGAACCCCCCCCCCCCAAGTGGATGTAATCGAGACTATGAAATACCTAGGAATACATATAACAAGAGATCCAAATAAGTATATTAATAATAATATAGCCCCCTTTTGGTTAAGTTTAAAAAGAAAACTGAAATCTGGAGGCACCTTCCTTTATCGGTTGTCGGGAGGATGCCACAGTTATTGTATCTATTGTATAATACCCCGATTTGGGTACATAAGCAATGGTTTAAAAAAAATGTACACTCTGTTTAGAGGGTTAATATGGAAAGGAGGTCAGGCTAGGATAAGCTTACAAACCCTACAGTTATCATCAAGGGAGGGAGGTATGGCGGTCCCACATCCATGGAGCTATTTCCTGGCAGCCCAACTGCAACACTTAAGAGGGAGTGAAGATCCTGAAGGAGGAATATATAAAGAACTAATGATACTAGGGGCACATCATAAGATGGTAGTGGAAGTATTGGAGGCTGACTCCTTTGTTAACAAAACCCCTACAGTAAGGCTAGCTATAAAAGTTTGGAAAGCAGTAAAGTTACTAAGGGGACAAGGAGGTTTGACAGAATATACTCCCCTATGGGGTAATAGAAATCTCCGGGAGCTGGAAATGATAGGAAAGATCAAAGAATGGGAAATGAAAGGAATAGATAGGCTGGCCCAGCTGTATGAGGGAAGAACGTTAAAAACATTTACAAAACTGACAGAGGAATATGATATACCTAAACATACATTTTATAAATATCTACAAATTAGACACGCTTTAAATGTGCAGTCTGAGAAACAAGGCCTGGTTTGGTGTAATACCACCATGTTCCAAAGAATAATTAATTCAAGTAGGACTGGGGGATTTATATCAGAAATCTATCCATACATATGCGAAGGAAGTATTGAGAGACCGGAATTACTAAAAAGTAGGGGGAAATGGGAGGAGGATCTAGGGACAATATCAGATGAGCAATGGAAGATGATACTAGAGGGAGGACACCTGGTGTCGGTCTCACTAGCACAGAAGATCTCGTTTTTGTTGTTGGTACACAGGACCTATTATACACCAAAAAAAATGTTTAGGTTTGGGTGGAGAGCAGATGCCAGGTGCCCTAGATGTCAGAGTACAGGGGACTTGTTACATATGATATGGAGTCAGTGGCGTAGCGTGGGGGGTGCAGGGGGTGCCGTGGCCCTGGGCGCAAAATTTGGGGGGCGCAGAATCCGGTGCCAGCGACACTCCGTTCAAATGCTAACTGTGTATGGACGGTGTCACTGGCTGTGCTCCGGCCACCAGGTTCCTGTTCAGGCATGGGCAGCGGGTGCCCGGTGATTGGACGAATGGGGGTCACGTGCGGTGGCAGGGCTGGATTGTTCTGGGAGTCCCGCCTCCACCTTGCTGTGTGAACCGCCGCCATCTTCTCTTCCTCCGCTCTGGACTGGATCTCACCTTTCTCAATTGTGGCAGCCAGTCTGGCACTGGCGGTGTGGCGCAAGCTCTACCCCACATGCAATGAAATTACATCTCCGGGGAAATGGATCTACCTGACCAAGTGAACTGTGGTATGTGAAACGGATGTACACTTCACATACACAGAGCATCACCCTCTCCCCCACTTATCCTCAATGTCCCTCCTGTCCCCCCCCAATGTTCCTCCTGTCCCCCACTTATCCCCCCTGTCCCCCCAATGCCCCCCCATGTTCCTCCTGTCCCCCACTTATCCCCAATGTCCCCCCTGTCCCCCCCATGTTCCTCCTGTCCCCCCAATGCCCCCCCATGTTCCTCCTGTCCCCCACTTATCCCCAATGTGCCCCCTGTCCCCCCATGTTCCTCCTGTCCCCCAATGTCCCTCCTGTCCCCTACTTATCCCCAATGTCCCCCCTGTCCCCCCAATGTCCCTCCCCCCATGTTCCTCCTGTCCTCCAATGTCCCTCCTTTCCCCCACTTATCCCCAATGTCCCCCCTGCCCCCCATGTTCCTCCTGTCCCCCAATGTCCCTCCTGTCCCCCACTTATCCCCAATGTCCCCCCTGTCCCCCAAATGTCCCTCCCCCCATGTTCCTCCTGTCCCCCACTTATCCCCAATGTCCCCCCTGTCCCCCCCATGTTACCCCTGTCCCCCAATGTCGCTTCTGTCCCCCACTTATCCCCAATGTCCCCCCTGTCCCCCCCATGTCCCTCCTGCCCCCCACTTATCCCCAATGTCCCTCCTGTCCCCTAAATGTCCCTCCTGTCCCCCACTTATCCCCAATGTCCCCCCTGTCTCCCCCCATGTCCCTCCTGTCCCCCACTTATCCCCAATGTCCCTCCTGTCCCCCCAATATCCCCAATGTCCCCCCTCATGTCCCTACTGTCCCCCACTTATCCCCCACGTCCCTCATGTCCCCTAAATGTCCCTCCTGTCCCCCACTTATCCCCAATGTCCCCCCTGTCTCCCCACCATGTCCCTCCTGTCCCCCACTTATCCCCAATGTCCCTCCTGTCCCCTCAATGTCCCTCATGTCACTCCCCTCCTCCCACTTATCCTCAATGTCCCTCCTGTCCTCCCACTTATCCTCAATGTCCCTCCCATTCCTCCCAATGTCCCTCCAATGTTCCTCCTGTCCCCCAATGTCCCTCCTGTCCCCCCACTTATCCCCATTATCCCATTTATCTTCACTTATCCTAACTGTCCCCCCTCCCCTCCCACTTATTCGAAATGTCCCTCCTCTCCCACCACTTATCCCAAATGTCCCTCCCTCTTCTCCCACTTATCCCAAATGTTCCCCCCTCTCCTCCCACGTATCTGAAATGTTTCTCCTCTCCTCTCCTCCCATGTATCCCCATATCTCCCACTTATCCCAAGTAACCCCTCTCCCCCCACTTATCCCAAACATCCCCCGACTTAGCACCAATGCCCCCCTCCCCCACTTAGTACCAATGTTCCAACTCTCCCCAAGTTAGAATTTAGCACATTGCCCCCCCAAATATGGGGGGGCGCAGCATCTGGTGCCAGTGACACTCCGTCCAAATGCTAACTGTGTACGTATGGTGTCACTGGCTGTGCTCCGGCCACCAGGTTTCTGTTCAGGCATGGGCAGCGGGCAGTGGCGACTGGTGAAGTTTTAGGTTGGGGGGGGCTGGACCCCGCCCTTCCTTTTTGACCCCTCCCACTTGGTGAAAATGGGCGTGGTTTCAGCAAAATAGTGGGCGTGGCTCTAAGGTGGTGTATTTAGCATCTGAGATGAACGAGGGATGGAGGGAGAGGGACAGAGGGATGGAGGGTCGGTAGCCCGAGATCCTACACAATAGAAATATGTGTATTCTAGAAAGTTTAACAATCAGCAGATACTCCAAACACCTGGTGTTAGCACTTCAATAATCCCGGCACCATGATTGTTATGGTGTCAGGATGATTGAAGCGCATTATTACATTGTAATATAAAATGAAATCATTCAACTCACCATAATGCAGAATCAGTGGGAGCCCCGAGCGTGTCGCCTGACACCATCAGGTGTCCCCAGCGGAGTCGCTCCTTACATGCAGCCTGTGTCACACAAAAAGCAACCAGCTGTGTGTAGAACATCTTATGTTGGACATGCCATGAATTACATGTTGTACATAGCATGTCCTACACATACATGTTCTTCTACACATAGAATGACATACACATAACATGCCATAAACATGACATACACATAACATGTCCTCCACATTCCATGACACACATAACATGTCCTCCACATAACATGACACACATAACATGTCCTCCACATAACATGCCCTCCACATAACATGCCCTCCACATAACATGTCCTCCACATGACATACACATAACATGACATACACATAACATACACATAACATGACATACACATAACATGTCCTCCACATGACATACACATAACATGTCCTCCACATACACATAACATGTCCTCCACATAACATGACATACACATAACATACACATAACATACCATACACATAACATACCATACACATAACATGACATACACATAACAAGACATACACATAACATGTCCTCCACATGACATACACATAACATGCCCTCCACATGACATGACATACACATAACATGACATGACATACACATAACATGACATACACATACACATAACATGTCCTCCACATAACATGACATACACATAACATACACATAACATGACATACACATAACATACACATAACATGACATACACATAACATACACATAACATGACATACACATAAAGCAGTCCAAACATGTGTGGTCATGTGTAGGACATCATGCTGCAGACACCCACTCCTGGCCAGAGGCAACACCTCGGATTGTAAGCTTTGTTGCTGTCATTATGGGATGGGGAGGGATTCTCACTAGGTAATCAGTCACTGAATGGACGGCTTTAATTTGAGTGGGGTGGGTGGGGGAGGGAAGGAGGTCATTAGAGCAGCTGAAAAAACTTCTTACCTTCCCCGCCCGGCCATTCTCATGATTCTCCGTGTCCTCTATCATGCTGTTGGTGTGGATGGAGGGATCACCAGCCAGATTCCAGTGCCCGGAGAGTCAGTCTGCAGTCCTCATACTTCCTGTTTCCTCTCTCTCTTGGGCGCAATGAGACAGAGAAAACAGGAAGTGACATCAAACAGAGATGTCAATCAAACTGCCCGGCCGCAGTAATATATACTACAAGCGCCGGGCGGAAGCTACTCAGCGCTTCGGGAAGCGTCGCAAGGCAGGCTAAACGTCTGCAAATGCAGCGCCACATCTGCAATCTCGTGATTGCACAGACGTGGCGCTTCCCATAAGTGCACTGTGTCTGGCGTCGCACTGTATCTGGCGTCCAAACACAGTGCACTTAAGGACCTTTTTTTGTCATTTTTTTATATTTAAAGGGCCAGTATTAAAATTTTTTTTTTTTTAAACTTTTTTTTTTTTGACTGTCTGGAGGGGGGGCGGCGCCCAGGCGCCCCCTATGGACGGGCCAACACTGGCAGCGGGTGCCCGGTGATTGGCAGGGCTGGATTGCTCAGGGAGTCCCGCCTCCGCCTTGCTGTGTGAACCGCCGCTGTCTTCTCTTCCTCCGCTCTGGACTGGATCTCCCTTCTCAATTGTGGCAGCCCCAATGTCCCCCCTGTCCCCCCAATGTCCCTCACCCCATGTTCCTCCTGTCCCCCACTTATCCCCAATGTCCCCCCTGTCCCCCCATGTTCCTCCTGTCCCCCACTTATCCCCAATGTCCCCCCTGTGCCCCATATCCCTCCTGTCCCCCACTTATCCCCAATGTCCCTCCTGTCCCCCCAATGTCCCTCCAGTCCTCTCAATGTCCCTCCTGTCCCCCACTTATCCCCAATGTCCCTCCTGTCCCCCAAAAGTCCCTCCAGTCCCCTCAGTGTCCCTCCTGTCACCCACTTATCCCCAATGTCCCTCCTGTCCCCCCAATGTCCCTCCAGTCCCCTCAATGTCCCTCCTGTCCCCCTAATGTCCCTCCAGTCCCCTCAATGTCCCTCCTGTCCCCCCATTTATCCTCAATGTTCCCCCTGTCCCTCCAATGTTCCTCCTGCCCCCCACTTATCCCCAATGCCCCTCCTCTCCTCTCACTTATCCCAAATGTTCCTCTTCTCCCCCCACTTATCCTCTATGTCCCTCCTGTCCCCTCAATGTCCCTCATCTTACTCCCCTCCTCCCACTTATCCTCAATGTCCCTCCTGTCCCCTCAATGTCCCTCCTGTCCCCCCACTTATCCCCATTATCCCACTTATCTTCACTTATCCTAACTGTCCCCCCTCCCCTCCCCTCCCCTCCTCTCCCACTTATTCGAAATGTCCCACTTATCGCAAATGTTCCCCCCCTCTCCTCCCACGTATCCAAAATGTTTCTGCTCTCCTCCAATGTATCCCCATATCCCCCATTTATCCCAAGTAACCCCTCTCTCCCCACTTATCCCAAACATCCCCTGACTTAGCACCAATGCCCCCCCCCCACTTAGTACCAATGTTCCAACTCTCCCCAAGTTAGAAATTAGCACATTGCCCCCCCCAAATTTGGGAGGCGCAGCATCCGGTGCCAGTGACACTCCGTCCAAATGCTAACTGTGTATGGACGGTGTCACTGGCTGTGCTCCGGCCACCAGGTTTCTGTTCAGGCATGGGCAGCGGGTGCCCGGTGATTGGCAGGGCTGGATTGTTCCGGGACTCCCGCCTCCGCCTTGCTGTGTGAACCGCCGCTGTCTTCTCTTCCTCCGCTCTGGACTGGATCTCCCCTTTCTCAATTGTGGCAGCCAGTATGGCACTGGCGGTGTGACGCAAGCTCTACCCCACATGCAATGAAATTACATCTCCGGGGAAATGGATCTACCTGACCAAGTGAACTGTGGTATGTGAAACGGATGTACACTTCACATACACAGAGCATCACCCTCTCCCCCACTTATCCTCAATGTCCCTCCCATCCCCCCTAATGTTCCTCCTGTCCCCCAATGTCCCTCCTGTCCCCCACTTATCCCCAATGTCTCCCCTGCCCCCCCATGTTCCTCCTGTCCCCCAATGTCCCTCCTGTCCCCCACTTATCCCTAATGTCCCTCCTGTCCCCCACTTATCCCCAATGTACCTCATGTCCCTCCAGTCCCCTAAATGTCCCTCCTGTCCCCCACTTATCCCCAATGTCCCCCCTGCCCCCCCATGTCCCTCCTGTCCCCCACTTATCCCCAATGTCCCTCCTGTCCCCCACTTATCCCCAGTGTCCCTCCTGTCCCCCCAATGTCCCTCCTGTCCCCTCAGTGTCCCTCCTGTCCCCCACTTATCCCCAATGTCCCTCCTGGCCCCCAATGTCCCTCCAGTCCCCTCAATGTCCCTCCTGTCCTCCTAATGTCCCTCCAGTCCCCTCAATGTCCCTCCTGTCCCCCCATTTATCCTCAATGTTCCTCCTGTCCCTCCAATGTTCCTCCTGCCCCCCCACTTATCCCCAATGCCCCTCCTCTCCTCTCACTTATTCCAAATGTTCCTCTTCTCCCCCCACTTATCCTCAATGTCCCTCCTGTCCCCTCAATGTCCCTCCTGTCCCCTCAATGTCCCTCATGTCACTCCCCTCCTCCCACTTATCCTCAATGTCCCTCCTGTCCTCCCACTTATGCTCAATGTCCCTCCTGTCCCTCCAATGTCCCTCCTATCCCTCCAATGTTCCTCCTGTCCCCCAATGTCCCTCCTGTCCCCCCACTTATCCCCATTATCCCACTTATCCTGACTTATCCTAACTGTCCCCCCTCCCCTCCCACTTATTCAAAATGTCCCTCCTCCCCCCCCCCACTTATCCCCAATGTCTCTCCTCTCCCCCCACTTATCCCCAATGTCCCTCCTCTCCCCCCACTTATCCCCAGTGTCCCTCCTGTCCCACCTCTTATCCCAAATGTTACCCCTGACTTAGCACCAATGCCCCCCTCCCCCACTTAGCACCAATGTTCCAACTCTCCCTCAAGTTAGAAAATAACACATTGCCCCCCCCCCCCCCATTTAGCACCAATGCCCTATTAACTTAGCACCAATATCATTGCCTATACCCCCTCATTGCACTAATGCACCCTCTCCCCACCTAACAACATTGCACTCCTACTGTAAGCTGTAGCTGCACTTCTGTAGCAGCCCCTCTCTCTGATACTTTGTAGGTGGGGAAGAGAGGATTTGGGGGTGGGAGGAGAGCTCTGTACTGGAAGGGGAGTTGTAAACTGTGAGACATGCATTCCTGATTCCTGCAATCTGTACGTAGCACACTGATGAACTCTGCAGTGCATTCTCTCTCTACGCAGTGCACTTCTGAACTCTGCTCACTCTGTGTAGCGCATTCCTGAACTCTTTGCGCTTTTGAACACTTCACTATGTATGTAGTGCACTCCTGAACCTTGCACTCAGTACATAGGTCAGTCCTGATCTTTGCACTCACTGCGTAGTAGAATCTTAAGCTTTTCTCTTTGTATTTAGCACACTCCTAATTTTTTCTGTAGGTAGCTCACTACTGAATTCTGCACGGTATACGCAGTACACTCCTGAGCTCTTTACTCTGTATAAATTGCACTCTGAACTCTGTACCTAGCGCTCTCCTAAACTTTACACTCTATACATAGGGTACTCCTGATTTTTGCACTTGGTACGTAGCATAATCTTGATCTTTGCACTTTGTATATGGCACACTCCTGATCTTTGTACTCTGTATGCAGTACACTCATGAACTCTGTACATACTGCACTCCTGAACTCTGCACTCTGTGCAAAATGCACAAGTAGTATTTAACAATGCTCCATTAAGACTCTCCCACTCTTAGGCAGTGGTGGTGTGGTTAAGTTTCTGCACCTATTCTCTGAGAAAAAATGCCCTGCCTATAGGATGTCCGCAGTCTCTGACCATCTCCTGTAGTACATCTGCAGTCTCCGACCATCTCCTGTAGTACATCTGCAGTCTCTGACCATCTCCTGTAGTACGTCTGCAGTCTCTGACCATCTCCTGTAGTACGTCTGCAGACTCTGACCATCTCCTGTAGTACGTCTGCAGACTCTGACCATCTCCTGTAGTACGTCTGCAGACTCTGACCATCTCCTGTACTATGTCTGCAGTCTCTTACCATAGCCTGTAGAATCTCTGCAGTATGTCTAGCACTAAATAATATGCACAACTCTTACGTCTGGGTTATTATTGGCTGCCTGCTCTGCTGCATATAGGTGCTCCTCGTTATTTACAACCTAGACCTCTGATTGGCTGCCCTCAGCCTTTTATTATTGGCTGATACTGAGAACATATCTCTTTGACTACTGTAATCAAAGAGATATCTCAGATCTAACCAATAATAAAAGAAATAAATAAAAAATTACTTGCCTTGCCCCGGGTGCTGACAACCCACGCTACGCCACTGTATGGAGGTGTCTGAAATTGTTCCGATATTGGTCAGAGGTCCTCGAAACCATAAATATATATACAACACTAGGCTGCAAATGGACCCCAGACTCTGTATTTTGGGTTTGGGGGAGGGAATTGCTGGAATTGCTGGAGCAACTAAGGTAGTGCTGAGATGTCTCTTCCAGGCAAGAAAGTTAATAGCACAGAGATGGCAAGCAGTGAAGCCCCCATCAGTAAGACTGGGCTGGTATAGTTACAGAAACAATATGGAGAGAGAAAATAGTTTATACAAAAAGCAGAAACCTCAAGGAATTTGAAAAAATGTGGAGACCGTGGTTGGAGAAGATGGGATATCCTATGTAAAGCATAAAAAGGAAGTAGTAAGAATAGCCCTGTAGAAATAAATACATTTTGAAAGCGAGGGAGGCCCAAAATATACATTAGGTTAGGGGGTAGGGGGAGGGAGTGGGGAGGGACAAAAGAAATAAGAGGACAAGGGAATAAAACACAGAAAAAGGTTCTGGTTTTATCTATTATCGATCGTTTTGATATGTATGTATTTACTTTTTTTACTTGTAATCATGAAGAAAATAAAGTAATAGATTATATAATAAAAAAAAAATTTAAAAAATCTTTTTTCCTGAAAAAGGAAAACAGGAAAAATATATATATATAATGGATGTATAAAACATCTATTTGTAATATTGAGGTAAAAAAATAAACATCTAATAATAATTCAAGGGAAGATTTTCACAGTGAAGTTACCTTAAAGAAACTGGAGAAGATTGAATCAATGTATAACTTGTTATTCTTGCTGGTCAGGATTGATGTCCAGCATAAATATGCTAATCCAGAAGGCGTTACTATCCAGCAGGAATGCAATTCAAACATACACTGCAACGATGAACTCCAAGCATAATAAAATAATTCAGGAACTAATGCTCCCAAACAGAAACCTAAAATATAATAATACATCATTATGAGGTATAAAGCCCCATTAGTGTCTAAAGACCGAGACAATGTCTGCTTTGTTTGAAAGAAGGGGGTGCGATATCCATAAAGGAAAGGCAGACTTACTAGCATGAAGAGGACAGATCAAATGGAGAGAAATGGGAGAGATGTTTCCTCTCCCTCTCACTAGACGCCTCTGGCAGATTGTAGCAGCACAATGCTGCAATTCATAGTTTCCTTCCGACCCAGCGGCGTCTGACGTCACCGATGGGTGGCAGACATAATGTAGGGATGCCAGTGCATGCGCCAAAGCTTTAGGCGGCGCATGTAGTACGATGCTGCGACACGTCATGCATGTGGCTGCCATTTTTGAAAAGCTAATGCCCTTAATAGATAGAAGGTTTGGGACACAGCCGATGTAGACAGATGAGGGTAGCAACAATCATTTGCAAACCCAGATCCACCAATACAAAGTTACAAAAGATGGTAATGAAAACAGAAACCTAAGGCCTAATGAGCAAAACCAGGACTCATACCCCTCGGGCTCAGATCAGTCAGATCATTGATTAAAAGCCGACCGATAAGTGCCCAGGGCGTCCGTGCAAACAACAGGATAAGGACAGGCATAAATGGGAATAAATATAATGCATACTGGATAGTTTAACAGCAATTTGTTAGAATCAATTTAATATAGTATGATGTTAAAGTGCTATGATCTGCTAAATTAATAAACATGATGAAATAAACAGCAGCTTCAGGTGAGGTTCAATCTATACTCATATCTAGAAGGAAATATACAACTTTACAGCAAAGATCATCATACAATTTTGTATTCAAAAAGGCCCCAATAATTCAATTAGTTATTGAGGAACATACAAATAGGAATATGGCCTGGAGCAAAGTGTTATGCCCCGTACACACGGTCGGACTTTGTTCGGACATTCTGACAACAAAATCCTAGGATTTTTTCCGACGGATGTTGGCTCAAGCTTGTCTTGCATACACACGGTCACACAAAGTTGTCAGAAAATCTGATCATTCTGAACGCGGTGACGTAAAACACGTACGTCGGGACTATAAACGGGGCAGTAGCCAATAGCTTTCATCTCTTTATTTATTCTGAGCATGCGTGGTACTTTGTGCATCGGATTTATGTACACACGATCGGAAATTCCGATAACGGATTTTGTTGTCGGAAAATTTTATAGCCTGCTCTCAAACTTTGTGTATCGGAAAATCCGATGGAAAATGTGTGATGGAGCCCACACATGGTCGGAATTTCCGACAACAAGGTCCTATCACACATTTTCTGTCGGAAAATCCGACTGTGTGTACGGGGCATTAGAAAAATGTAACATGCACAGAGCAAAAAGCAAAAAACAAAAAAAAACAGAAAAACAGAAAAAAAAATTTGACTTTTGATATGGATGATACAATGTTCTCATGTTTTTTATCTTTGTAATAAAAATCTAATTTTATTTATTGTGCAATTGTCCAATACATCTTGTATACCCAACACCTTAAAAGTCCAGAGGTTTGTTAACTTTCTTTCCCCCTCTTTTATTTTCTAGTATATTGGGATGTGGTGTTTAATTTGATTCCTCTGCCTTATTCTATAAAAACCAGAACTATCAGGGCGTTCGACCGTTTGTTCGGTCCACCGAAAGACCACAATACACATACATTCGCATAAATTGTCCTTTGGGAATATTAAGCAGCCATGGGTCAAAATGACAACTATCTGTGGGGATGAAACTATTTCTTTCAACAGATAGTTGTAATTTTGACCCATGGCTGCTTAATATTCCCAAAGGACAATTTATGCGTCTCAGGAGGACCTGTACAGAAACGCATACATTTCTGGAACAGGCTAATGAAGTTGGAGAAAAATTTGTCAAAAAAGGTTATAATAGGGAGTTCATTGAGGAAAAAAAGAAGTATCTAATATCACCAGGGAAGCACTAATTGAAGATAAGCCTAAAAGAACTAATGAATGTAAGGACGTTCCGATCATTATGGATTTTAATATACAACATTGACAAGTTGAACGCATTTTTAAAAAACATTGGTCACTCCTTCTCGCCTATCAACAACTGCAAAAGATTTTACCCGAAAAACCATGATTCATCTATAGAAAGGCACCTACATTAAGAGATAAAATTGCCAAAAATGTTATAGATCCACCCAAACCACATGAATTAACCTTTTTTCAAAGGAGTGGTTTCTATCCGTGTAAGCGATGCTACGCGTGTGTAAATACTAAAATGAATGGGCACAAATGCATCAATTTTAAATCGACCAGCAATGACATTGAATACCAGATTGAATATTTTATGACATGTAGGACAGAGGGGGTAGTTTATGTTTTACAATGTCCGTGTTCACTTCAATATGTGGGTAGAACTAAAAGACCGATGTGGAAACGCATCAGGGAACACATACAAAAAATTGTCAAAGGACACCCGAAGCATAGTGTGTCACGACATTTTTTATCACACCATGACAAAAATCCAGAATTATTAAAGTTCTGGGCAATAGAAAAATTCAGACCACATTGGAGAGGTAGCAATAAAATTAGGCAATTAAGCCAACAAGAATCTAAATTGATATATAATATGGGGGTACTTGCCCCCAAAGGGTTAAACATCGAATTTGATCTTAATTGTTTTATTGCTGACTCTTGAATTTTATTATAATAATTTCGTTTTTTTTCCTTGGGATTGGTTTTTAATAAGTTTTAAACAATTTTTTCTGTGTATTTTTTATATATTTTTTCGTATTTTTAATCATACATTATTAATACTCATACAATTTTATTGATTCTACTGTTTTTTAAAAAAAGCTTCATAATGATTTGGTGATAATATGCATGTATTTGTGTGAGCATGTGTATTTCATACGTATAGACTGTTTTATATAATCATGGAGATTAGTCCATACACACATTAATGACTATGAAGAAGAAGGGGTTAAAGATCACATAGCTGGATTAACTAAAAAAAACAAACAAAAGGAATGCATTTAATAATAATGTGAGAGGATCAATTTTAAAATAGGTTTTATCTTTAGGTTTTATTGTTAAAGTAAAAATAAAAAATTAAGTTTTTATCCAAAGGAATGTTATAAGGAATAAATAAACATGAATCAACATGTAATGTAATTAAACAATATGTTTTTCCCAGGATCGCAGTATGGTATGATGAGAAAACACTCCGGGGGTTGCTATAGCAACCAGCACACAACCCATAAATAACGATGAGAGCGGGGGTCACTGACACCTTTGAAAAAGTCACGTGTCTAGTGATGATACGCGTGAGGGAGAAGTAGCCTGTCAGCTCTTGTCAGTGTGCAGCCTGCAGTGATCCTGAATAGCAGCAGCACGGAGGAACACGAAGGCAGTGATTTCTACTGACCATACATCAGTGAAATGCGATCTAGATCTTTTACATCATGTGAGTGGATCTATTGGGCTCTTTGTTAACTTTATTTAGTAGAAGTTATGTGCGCAATGGTCTTGTCCCACTTTTGTATTTCATGTGGGGGAAAGCATATGAACAGGAGAAGTGGAGATTAGATGATCCTAGCCGGTGGATGTAAGCCTATCCTCTGCTGATTAACCCATACTCAGTAAGCCTTGTTTAAACACAGATAAGAGGTATCTTCTAACCTGCAAAGGAATCCCCTTTTCAAGTAAGGTGTATGGGAATCCACACAATTGTAATCCTTTTATAATTGTTACCAACTACATATTTATTGAATACATCTGTTTTAATATATTTTTCACTCTATTTTTCACCACCTTTTTCGACATATTTTAGTTTGTTTATTATTTCACAAGAACAAATGGTGAACTAACTTTTGGATTTATATTCCGGGAGGTCTCCAATTAGACTTTCACAGCAGACTTTTCAACACATTGTATTTATATTTATTTATATTATGCTAATCACTGTTCAAGTTTTTGTATAGTTTGTAACAAAGTATCCACAAGTAGAATGTGACCTGTCAGCACATTGAATAGTAGGATATCCTATAGATATTACGAGCGCATCACTTTATCTATTTTGAAAAAAAAAAATACAGTCACTGCCAGTCTGCCACCCACATACCAAGCGTCTAAATTCAAGCTTGTCAAAACTGTTGGCTTTACAACTCCTGCCTTCCCATCTGGTGAATTCTGCTCCCCCATGATTTTGCAGAATGTGCTGTACCACAATGGCAGGTAGGGTTGCCACATCATCCCTTTAATCCAGGACACATATTAATTACACAGGTTCTAAAGCTGATTTAATGCAGATAAGGCACCAAGTGACTTTAATTACCAATGTAATCAGCCACAGAACCTGTGTAATTAATGTGTGTCCTGGATTAAAAGTGTAGCACTGACCCCTGAAGGAGCTGCTGATATTCGATAGGGCCTGTACTCTGCTTTTCCACCCCCAATAAATTGGCTCAACCCGCTCGACACAGCTGTGAAACAGCGTTGGTGAAGTTTAAATGAAAATTAATAAAGTGATTTTGCGCAGATAATGATAATAATAAATAGTGTCAAATTCATATGTTTAAGTATTTCAGGAGAGTAATTAAATTATTATTGTAAAAATTAAAACAAGTGATGCATCCAGTGTCTATCTACAATATTAAAATGAAAATAATACAGTAATAATATCCTTATATAAAATCACAGTGTTCTTCATAAATTGGTGACAGTGATGAATAAATAAATATGACTTAGTATAAATATAATGTATATGGATGGATTATAAATAACCTTATGTGGCTGTGCTCAATACAAATTCACTTTAAATGGTATAAAAACAAAATTGAGGAACAATATTATAAAGACCAAAAAGTAGTTTTGGATGGAGGATTATAAAGTTCTGTGCGTGTTAGACCAAGTGTAGGTGGTTGTTCCCAATATTCCTATTGTGGCTCCTTTAGCAGTCAGGTCTCACAGGACTCTTACCTCAATGCTGGCTATGATATGCAGTACCCGCCATCACCGCTTGGTGGATCCTTTAGTTTTCTTGAATTGTGGTCATACCTCCTCTGGGTGATGTATTACAACTCTGTTCCCTCAATGCTGGCTGTGGCATGCTGTACCCGCCACCTCCACTGGGGGGATCCTTTGGTTTTTCTGAGTTGTGATCGTGCCTCCTCTGGATGATGTATTACAACTCTGTTACCTTTCCGATTATTGCGATCTGTACTCATGTAGTGTGGGGCGGTACCTCAATGGAGAGGAGACAGGGAAAAGAAGGGACCTTTGATAGTGCAGTATGTTAGGTAATTTAAAAAACAGATTTATTAAAAAGCATATACTCTTACACAAGGAAAGGACAGGACAGGGAACAAATTAGGCGTTGTTCCTTGCCTTCTCACACCACTTCCGGTCGCGGCTCTATCCGGCCAAGCCTTACGCGTTACGTTGTTTCACACAACTTCATCTGGGGAACCGGATTGTCTATTGGAGCAAGCCTTTATTGTTAAATTCCGGAAGTAATTAAGCAGCCATTTTTTGGGAGTCAGCGATTCTGTGATCATCGCGGCCATTTTGTTGTAGTTAGCTATAGAGGTGTATTGCGGTCACTGTTTTTCTTTATGTTAGGATTCTAGTCGGCCATTTTTTGTTAGTTTAGTGTCCGCAATGTGGGTATGAGACCACAAAGGTTGTTATAATCGCTATGTTAAGTTAATTAAAATCTATAATTCGGGAATTGTTTAAAATATTTAAAATTTAGATATATATAGACTTCTTAATAGTGTGTATAAGTCTTACTGATGGGATTGGTGTCTGATAAAGTCATTTAGCGTCTGATTAGTGAGACAACTTTTACTACTAGATATACATGGTGCTCAACTTTCTTGACTGAGTCTGATCGATCAATATTGGTCAAAGTCAATATCATATAATCAATATTTTATATTATCCACAACTCCATATTGGTATATAAACAGGCATAAATCTTCATATATCTTAAAAATGAGTTACTTTGTGTTAAAATTAATTAAAATTTGTTTGAGTGTTGTTACGTGATTAAAATGATCTAATTACATAGATGTGTCCTATATCAAAGGTGTCATTGCATTGAATTTTAGAGTGAATGCAATGTCATCTTTAAGGTATCTGTATGCTTGCAACACCAACTGGGTTCATATATACCCCTTATATTTGGAGATACTTATGTAAATGGAAGATCTACCGTATATAAAAATGTGATAGAATAGAATAATTATATGTGTTAAAAATTACTTAAAAAACAATTCAAATCAAACTCTACATTCATTCCCCCAGGAGTTAGCTTACGCATGGTATATATCCATTTGGATTCCTTCTGGCTGATTGTTCTAATTTTATGACTACCTCTCCATGCTTTTTGATATTTGTCAATGCCCCAAAATTGGAGTTGTGAGGGATCTTTATTGTGTTCTAATGCAAAGTGTTTTGATACATTGTGTTTTGGAAAGCCATTCTGTATATTTTTTTTATGTTCTTTTATTCTTACTTTTAATGCCCTCTTGGTCCTTCCAACATATTGCAGATTACAACTGCATTGGAGTACATATACAACTCCTTCCGTATGGCAGTTGATAAAGTCATGAATCGTGTGTGTTTGGCCCATATTTGTGGCTGTGAACTCCGTTCTTTTCCCCTGAAACTTTTTTTTGTGACGACAGCCGTAGCAGTTTTTACATTGGTAGAATCCTTTACCATTGAAAAACGTAAAAGTTGGTTTTCTTGGTGGTTCTATTACTGATTTGACAACTAAATCCTTGATCGTGGGGGCTCTTTTGTATATAATATTCGGGCATTCTGGTAGGATCTTGTTCAAGTCTTTATCATTTTTGAGGATGTGCCAGTGACGTTTAATGATCCTGGCTATATCCTTATGTTGTACGTTGTAGTCCAATATTAGGCCTGGTGCTTCCATTAGCATTTTCTTTTTGGGTTCATTTTGCAGCATTTGGGTTCTCTCAATACCTTCAACGTGTTGTATTTGATTTTTGATCCATGAATCTTTGTACCCTTTAGCTTTGAATCTTTCACCTATTATCAGTGCTTGGGATATATAGTCTTCATTTTTGGTACAGTTCCATTTCAACCGGATGAGTTGTCCTTTTGGTATGTTGTATAGCCACGGTTTATGATGGCAACTCTTTATGGACAAATAACTGTTAGCATCGACATTCTTGAAATAAGTTTTCGTAATTAATTTATCCTCCTCTATGGAGATATTCAAATCCAAAAAATCCACCGACTTCTCGTCTATCTTCCACACCAATTTTATGTTTTTATTATTTTTATTTAGTCTGGTTAGAAAGGCTTCCAGTTTATCTCTGTCTCCATTCCAGATTATTATCAGATCATCGATAAATCTCTTGTATAGGGTGAGTTCCCTTGGGGTGTCTGTATAGATCGCTGTCTCTTCCCATTCTGCCATAAAGGCATTGGCCACCCCCGGTGCAAATTTTGCACCCATGGCAATCCCTATTGCTTGTTTGTAATATCTATGGTCATGCCATAAATAGTTACAATTCAGGCAGAAGTCTAGACATTTGATAATATATTTTCTTTGTGTGCACGGTAAAGTGCTATAGTGTCTAAGGAGCCATTTAGTGGCAGAACAGGCTTCATGATGTGCTACAATCGTATATAACGATGTCACATCCGCTGTTGCTAGGATAGTTCTTCCTTCTAATACCGGCATGCTTCCTAGTAACTGTAAAAGGTGTTTGGTGTCTTTGAGATAGGCTCGAGTTGATTGTATTGCTGGTTGGATGAAATAGTCTATATATTGTCCCATTCTAGATGTTAGGGACTCTATCCCATTCACGATGGGTCTGCCTGGTGGATTTTTCATAGATTTATGGATTTTTGGAACTGTATATATCACCGGTATTTGGCAAGACTCAGGGATCAGATATTTTGATTCTTTTTTATTAAGTATCTCTTTCTTTGTTCCTAAGTTTACAAGGGATTCCAGCTCTTTTTTATATTTACACGTCGGGTTGCCTACTAATTTAATGTAGGTTTTTTCGTCGGACAATTGTCGGTTCAATTCACGTCAGATATTGTTCATTTGATTGTAGAACCACTGCCCCTCCTTTGTCGGCCGGTGGTATTATGATGTCTTTTCTTTCTTGAAGTGATTTGATCCCATTTTTTATATGGATGGGGTCCGATCTCTTCTTAAATTTTAGGGACTCCAGATCCTGTAATACCAATTGTTGGAATACCTCTATGTGTTGGTTATTTGATATCTGCGGGTTGTAAACCGAGTTATTCCGTAGTGTGTTGTGTATCATATTTGAGGTGGTATTCCTCGCTGTATTCTCCAACGGGTGATTCATGATGTTTTTCTTGATGTTAATTTTCCTAATGTATTTTTGTATACCTATATAGGTATCAAACTTATTGAGATTCTTTGTGGGTGCGTGTTTCAGGCCTTTATCCAATACAGCTAATTCATCTGTCGTGATGGGTTTTCCACTTGGATTGACAACATTTCCTCCTATTTCTCTCTTTTTCTCTTGAAATCTCTTGCCTCCTCTATGTCCTCTCTTCGTTCTGGACTGTTTGGTATCCTTTCGTCTTGAGGCTTTCTCCTGGGTGATCGATATGGATCTTGTGTTGGTATTCCGGGAGAGTAATCTCTCCTCTCCCTGTCTAAAAAAGGACGTTGTGTGTTTTGATTGTATTGGTAGTCATTGTAATGTTGGTCATTTGGTTGATCCTGATGGTTTCTAATGGGGTCAAATCTGTTGTAAGTTGGTATTGGTGTCCTTGTTTGTCCTCTGTATTCACCTGATTGTTGAGGGTATCTTCTCTAAAGGTCATGTGGGTAGGGAGAATCTCTATAGTAATTTTGTTGGTAAGGGGGTCCCCTGTAATCCCCGTAGTTTCTATCATAGTTTTGTCTATTATTATAAGGTTTTTTGAAATGTTTCTTGAAGGGTTTTCTTCCTTTATTTTTAGGGGTTTGATATCCCGCATTTTCATAATTGCGTTGATGCATCTGTTGTCCACCATAGTGGTTGCCTTGTTGATACTGTTGTCGTTGGTCCATGTATTGTCCATAATGATGACTATCTTGTTGTCCATAATGAGATCTATTATTATCATATTGGTCATGGTTGGATCTAGTGGTCTCATGGTGTGATTCCCTCTTTTCCCATCTAGTGGGAATTCCTGCCTGGGACGTAGTAGGATCCTGTATTTTAACTTCCCTTTCTGGTGTAGAGTATGTAGAACTTGGTTGTAGTTCTTCTATTTTGCTTTGCCATTTGGAAACGTTTCCCGTTTTGTAATCTGAGATATCTCGTTGATATTTTTTTCTCTTACGTTGTTGGACTTCTAGGTCTTTCGTTATTAGATTCTTATTCAGTTGTGTTCTTCTTAAAATCTTGAGATTCTTTATAAGGTTCCAATTTGATCTTTATCTCTTCTATTTGTTGTTCCAGCATCCTTGTTTTCTTCTGTTTTCTTTCTAATACAAATTTGAGACATTCCTTGCTTTTATTGTTAAAGAATTCATACCATTCTCCCATTGATTACTTATCTGTTAGGCCATCATTGGGTGGTATTTCCCATCTTAGCCGTCTGGGAACAATATTTTCGCTGATATATCTCTCAAATGTGTTTGTGTCCCACCATAGGTTCACTTTCTTTTCCATTTGATGTCCCAGTTTTCTCATTAGGCTTTCTAGATCTGTGTTTCGTGTGTGGTTTTGTGGGTTAAATACCTCATCTAAATTTATGTGTCTGCTCTCCATATATGTGAATACCTCCATTGTGGCTGCAAAAGTGAGTTTGTGTAGGAAATCAAGAATAGTGAAGAGGATGCTTTCGCGCTACTATGGTGAATAAAATAAGTGATATATAAATCAGTATATGTGAATATAAATGCAGCAAAATCTATAGTGTACCACAAATCACTAATCAGAAAAAATGAAAATTAATAAAGTGATTTTGCGCAGATAATGATAATAATAAATAGTGTCAAATTCATATGTTTAAGTATTTCAGGAGAGTAATTAAATTATTATTGTAAAAATTAAAACAAGTGATGCATCCAGTGTCTATCTACAATATTAAAATGAAAATAATACAGTAATAATATCCTTATATAAAATCACAGTGTTCTTCATAAATTGGTGACAGTGATGAATAAATAAATATGACTTATTATAAATATAATATATATGGATGGAGTATAAATAACCTTATGTGGCTGTGCTCAATACAAATTCACTTTAAATGGTATAAAAACAAAATTGAGGAACAATATTATAAAGTCCAAAAAGTAGTTTTGGATGGAGGATTATAAAGTTCTGTGCGTGTTAGACCAAGTGTAGGTGGTTGTTCCCAATATTCCTATTGTGGCTCCTTTAGCAGTCAGGTCTCACAGGACTCTTACCTCAATGCTGGCTATGATATGCAGCTGTGCAGAGATTGGCAGATGAGATGGCACACTGGAGTAAGGTAAACAGAAAGTCCAGAACCAGGCTGAGGGTCAAACACAGAAGAACTGGATATTCCAACACAGGCTGAGGTATGGTGTCTGGGAGACACTAGGCAAGTCCAGGTCACAGGCTGAGGTTCAAGGGCAAGGAGACAGTAGGCAGATCCGGGTCACAGGCAGAGGGTCAAACACAGGAGAAGAGCGGAATCCATTAAACAGGCCGAGGGTCAGGTCGAGGAGAAGAACAGCAGAGTCAAGATCAATCCAGGTCACAGCAGGCAATCAGGTATAACAAACAGGATCAAGGAACAACAGGAAGCTGAAGATGAACCACCAATTTGTCTGAGTACCAGAGCTATTTATATAGGCCAACTAAAGGGTCATGTTGGGCGTGCGCATACGTGTGCGCCAGAGGGCCGAGCCGCAAATGCGCATTTGCCGTAGCGCTTTTTCCGCCGCACGTGTGCGCAGGAACACGGCCAAGACACCTGGAGGAATTATTCTCCTGACAGCTAATCACACCAATACAAGGTTATCCAAACACAGCACAGTACAATTATTCAGGATCTCCCCCTGAGGTATGATGCAGTCCTTTGTTACTGTAACTGAACACAAGGTCTCTTAGTGGAAGATGTAGTCTTTAATCTCCTATCCTCTGCTAGCTGTTATACTGCAGTGTTTGTAATCCAAGGGTTTAACAAGCAAAGAAGTAATATAAACTCATGATTGAAAACTGTCCTTGTTGTGTAACACACTTATAACTGCCTCCGGTTTAGTTGTCTCTGAACCACACAGTGTCAGTTTTCAGTGAAGTATAGGCTTGAGGCCTGCTTGAACTCAGTCTACTTGAATGAGACCCCTCTGCGGAACTGCAGATCTTAGCAATGTTGTGGTATGAGTCTTATGCCCTGTACACATGGTCGGACATTGATCGGACATTCTGACAACAAAATCCATGGATTTTTTCCGACGGATGTTGGCTCCAACTTGTCTTGCATACACACGGTCACACAAAGTTGTCGGAAAATCCGATCGTTCTGAACGTGGTGACATAAAACACGTACATTGGGACTATAAATGGGGCAGTAGCCAATAGCTTTAGTTTCTTAATTTATTCTGAGCATGCGTGGCACTTTGTGTGTCGGATTTGTGTACACATGATCGGAATTTCCAACAATGGATTTTGTTGTCGGAAAATTTTATAGCAAGCTCTCAAACTTTGTGTGTCAGAAATTTCTATGGAAAATGTGTGATGGAGCCTACACACGGTCGGAATTTCTGACAAGGTCCTATCACACATTTTCCATCGGAAAATCCTATCGTGTGTACAGGGCATAAGTGTGTAAAGTGCGTTAATGAACATTGGGCGGCAGTCCTCTCACCACACTAGGCCTGGAAAACTGGAAGTCTCCGCTCCGTGCCTCTGAGTCTGACTGCCGGACAGCTCCGTCACACTGCTCCACTCCGCAAGATGACTAGGACCTTCAAATGGCTCAGTCGGATGTCTCTGGATCCTTCCCGATCCGATCACACTGTCTTTTCAGCACACTGGGATAAAGCAGAGTCCGTGGCTTGCCCTGCTAGATGTAGGCCTGCGCTCTTTGAAACACCTCCTCACAGATCCTTGCAGGCAGGCCACGCGTCCAGAAGAGAAAGAAAATGGCCGCGCTGGGCCTTTTATATCCTACCCAGCATGCAGTTCAGTCACTCAGTCTTCATGGGTAGGTGAGTGAGCATTGTGGGTGGGTGAGCCCTTCCACAAGGTAAAACAATAAAGTCACTTCCTGTAAGGCTTTCCTTATGCTCCTCAAATGAAAAATACACAAAGTCTTTTCACAAGTATACCACTGGAGGGAGCCAAATACCAATTTATAGCATTATCCATTGTTTAGCATTACATGGCATTAGAAGGCAAAAATACCAGTGCTACATACTCATCCTGCTTTGAGTCTTTGGTCCCCAAAGATATTCAAAATCTGAGCTCTATTGCACTTTTTTGCCTCTAGGCGATTATACAATACCAACAGAGGAGCCTCCCACCAGTTCTCATGTGATGAGAGACTGTTCTGTGCACTCACAGTAGACACCATGGTGTCTGGTACAGAGTGTCAAGGGGTGAGATGGGGTTGTCCCTTTCTGAATTGACAGTGGAGGGACCAGGCACCTCAGAATTTCTTTTGCTGGTAACTTGGGTCACTTCAGAGCATTTGCCCAGTTCATCGTAGGTTAGTCTTTTTGGTGGACGAATGTCTCTTTTAACTTTTTGTCTTTTCGTTGTGGTCACCACCCTCGGGCAAGCATTATTCTCTCCCACTTCAGCCTCCTGCATCTCAATGCCAGTGAGGGATGAGTGCTCTTCAGAGTATCCAGTCATTGGCATGAATTCTGGGGCCTCTGGCCTAAGGGTCCCATTACCCCCTCTGTTTGTGTGAGGTGAGATGCCTGCAGCAGCCCCTGGTGTTTCAGATGGCCACAGCCAACTGATCTCCATTTCTTCCTCCTCATGACTTTCTGTTGCTAGGGGTCCAGACTGAGACCTAGTTGCTGGTCGAGGTATGTTAATAGACGTAGATGGTAGTTCCTCCTGTGAAGTTATTCTGACTGCTTCTGTAAGAGGTAGAAGGTGGTTCTGATGCCAGGTCTTCAGTGGTCCCGCACTCCCTTCTGGCCTGATCTCATACACTGGCAGTCCTGGAAGTTGTCTGCATACAAAGTATGGCTGTGACTTCCACCGATCGGCCAGCTTGTGTCTTCCTGGTATGCCCAGGTTTCGTGATAAGACTCTGTCACCAGGTTGTAGATCCTGAACCCGTACCCTGAGGTTAAAGTTTTTCTTGTTCCTTTGTCCCCGGGCATCTGACGTGGCTCGAGCCTGTTCATATGCGGTCTTCAGACTCCTCCGCAATCTGTCTACATACCCACGGTGGGAGGCCTCTGAGGTATGTCCAGTCACCGTGCTGGGAAGAGTCAGAAGCCATCTGACCATATAAGACTCAGAGGAGCCAAGAGGGACCATGCGAGAGGACCCCAACCATAGAAGACTCATCAGAGGAGCCAAGAGAGACCATCCAAGAAAACCCCAACCATAGAAGACTCATCAGAGGAGCCAAGAAGAACCATCCGAGAGGACCCCAACCATAAAAGACTCATCAGAGGAACTCCACATCACCTCCAGACCAGGAAACCACCAGCCAGGGGAACATCTGAGTGACATCTGAATTGACCACTTTATCTGAACCCGGGACCTGGGTGATCGGGGCTATCTGCTGATCACATCCCTAGGATCCTGCCGTGGCATTGGTTCTCCTTGTTTTCCCTGGATAAAGGCCCTGGCCGGGTAATTGGCCGCAGGCTTATACAGCTTGCCTTGCGGTAAGCGCACATTTTGTGTGGTGTGGACACTTTGGTTGCGGTGGAGGATTCATTCCCTATCTATTCAAATCATCTTTTCACATCCGGTTTATGAATTTTGTTCACGATTAGTTTTCCACTGAAGAAAAGTTCAATTTTTGATACACTATATGTATATATTGTGATTTTCTTGGTATCAACATTAATACCTTGATAAATTTTATTTTCATTATCACTGTTATTATTATGATTATTCACTTTATTGATTCACCAATCACCTAGTTTTTGATAATTCCCTAGCGCTGCTACATTTTTTCTATTATATTTGTGTGTGTATCCCACTTTAGCAGCTGCTTTAATTTTAGTTTATGTGTTCTAACAGTGCAGTAGATTTTTATGTTTCTCTGAGGTATGGTCTAGAGAAGTTCCAAAGGCCAAATCCACTGGTAGTCTGGCTTCTCGTCCGAACATCAAATGGTAGGGTGAATACCCTGTAGCATCACTCATGGTGCTATTGTAAGCGTGCACCAAGGCGAAGATGTGCTTACTCCAATGTTGTTTTTGTTCAGAGGCCAGAGTCCCCAACATGTTAAGAAGAGTTTGATTAAACCTCTCTGGTTGAGGGTCTCCTTGTGGGTGGTAGGGAGTAGTCCTGGACTTCTGAATAAATATAAAACACATGCAGCGCTAAAAATGTGCGTTTACATATTCAACATATATCTGTGAAAAAGTGCTGAAAGCATAATAGATACCTATTAGGTAATATGTGTATTTGTCTAACACATAAACAAATTTAAATAAAAGTCCATAGAAGTGTGATAGATCATATGTTAGTTAAAAACACATGGGGGTTCATAGGCGTAGATGGTGCCACAACTTCACATGGGGTGGAGACTGGAACCAACTCTGTATAGAGACACTTCACACATGGATCATCTACGTTCCAAATGAAGACTGCAAATGGTAAAAATGGGTATCCTTACCAGAAAAGGTGGACACAGTCACCGTATGGTGGAGTGTCATACAGACTTGAGGGATCCAACAATCCCAGGGATATCTAGCTGGAGAGGTCCTGACGGGGAGTCACGTCCAGGGCAACCGTCACCGTTCGAGGGTATGGAAGTTCTCGATCAGGATGTCAATCAAGATGTCTCTCTCAGATGGACGGAGTGTATAAAGAAAAATGGCTAGGGCTCAGCAGGGTCCCATTCATGAAAGGAGACAAGAGCAAAAATTCTCCACATAGGGCATGAATCAATTAAATAAAAATCTTTTATTGAAAAGCTGGAAAAAGTGCTAAACAACGCACTCCAATATATAAAACGTGATCACAAAGAGAATAAAATGAAATAAAATCGCGTGATAGCAAGGCATTTGTAGGCATTAGCAACCCGACATGTTTCGGACCTTCTACTGGGGCATAAGCCTGAATACCTGTACCACGCTCATATATATACAAGAATAATTATACCAAATGCCAGTCAGCTGTGTGGAACATGGATAATTACATGGGTAATTGCATGGGAATACTTGGCAGCTGCATCAAGCAGCCACCCTGTGCTCAACTCAATACAAAAACCTACATTGCTGACAAAACAAACTCTATTCTAGATAATCATCCAATCACACCGCTCTATGCGGAGTCACGTGACGGCGTCATTGCACGTGACGTCATCGCGTACCGGACGTCGCGCTCCAGGCCTCCTTTTCACTCAAGGAAGTGAGAGGCCAGATAGTGGAGCAATTACATCCACAACGGCCCTAGGAGACTGTCATAGCGCGTCAGTCTGGCGCGCTCCAGTGCGCTCAACTTCCGGTGTCCCCCATAGGGGGAATTGGGCATTCTAGATACAGAGAAAATATATAAACTTATATACATGTAATCGGTGCAATACACAAAGACCAAATATAGATAACACATATTAATCCATGTACATAGCATTACATCCATATGGTAAATTATATAAAATATAAGAATTATAGAAAAGAACATATTTTTAAAACAAAATGCCTATTAGATACAATGGAGCCCTATTCCATAGCTATGTAGCAAGGTCTCAAGAGCTAGTATAAAAATAAATGTGTATGTCAAGGACTATGAACACTTATTAGGACTTGTTAATGAAAGCGTTTGCGTCCCATTCTACGTTTAACCCATGAGGGGAGTAGCTTTTTAGTTGGTAAAACCAGAAAACTTCAAGCTGTGATACCCCCCTGGTACATAGACCCCCTCTCCATGATGGAACAAATTTATCTATGACCTGAAATTTAGAGCCCCTCAGATTTTTATTATGGGACTCTAGGAAATGACGAGGGACGCTATGGTTAGTGCAACCTTTTTTAATGGCAGTAATGTGTTTATTAACTCGAATGTTAAATGATCTGATGGTACGGCCCACATACTGCATATTGCAGGGGCATGTAATCAGGTACACAATGTAACGCGTGGTACATGTGACAAAGTGCTTAATCTGATAAATGGTGGAAGTAACGGCAGACTCAAAACATACAGATCTGTGATTACCACAAAGATTGTGCATGCACACATTGCATTTCTTACAGGGATAATATCCTTTAGTCTCTGGGAAAAAGGACGGTCTAATGGGTGCTTCTATGACATTGCGAGAAATGCGATTCCACAGCGATGGAGCCCCCCTAAAAGTGACACCTGCCCTAGTAGGGAGCACCGGGCCCAGGACCGGGTCACTTCTCAGGATGCTCCAATGGCGATTTAGGATTTGTTTAATCTGTCTGTGCTGGACAGAGAATTGAGTAAAGAGAGACCACTTGAATTTGTCATTAGGAATTGGTTTCGGTCACACAGATGTCAGCGTCTTACGGTCTATAAGGGAGACTTTTGTGATCTCTTGATCTATCTGGGCAGGTTGATAGCCTTTTTCCAAAAAACGTTCCTTCAAAAACTGTGCTTGGTGTCAAAAATCAGTGATGTTAGTGCAGTTCCTACGAATGCGTAGTAGTTGACTGCGGGGGACAGAATCCAGCCAAGGACCGTAGTGGCAACTGTCCATGGAGATATAGCCATTTCTGTCCATTGGCTTGAAGAAGGTGGTGGTTACAATCCGACGGTCAGAAATGGCAATCTCCAAATCCAAGAAATGTATCAAACTGTGCTCAGTTTGTACGTGAGGGTAATACCCCTATCGTTATGGTTCAAAGTAGCCATAAAATCATGGAGGGTTTCCTCGTCACCTTTCCATAGGAGGAGGATGTTGTCTATATATCTAGCCCATAAACACAGCTCAGGACGCTGTGCGGGATAGACGACATCCTCCTCCCAAAGGGCCATGAAAAGGTTGGCGAGGCTGGGCGCAAATTTGGCCCCCATTGCCATGCCTTTCCTTTGCAAAAAAAACTGGTTATTATACCAGAAATAGTTTGTTTGTGTTGCAAACCGTAGAAGTTCCATGATATAATGCTGTTTTGGTAATGGGATGTCATCACTAGCATTTAAATAATGTTCAACGACCGCCAAACCCAACCCATGTGGGATGGAGGTATATAACGCTGTGACGTCTGCCGTGACCAGAATGGGATTGTCTTGGTATTCAATACCTTCCAACCGACGAAGGTAGGATGGAACCTTAGACACAAGGGGTTGGAGGAAAAAATCTATGTAGCGGCCGACTCTAGAAGTTATAGAGTCGATACCGCTTATGATGGGTCTACCAGGGGGTTTTGTGCTATTTTTATGTACCTTGGGGAGGTAGTACATCACTGGGATGCGTGGTCCTACTGGGATTAAATAGTCCTTTTCTTTTTTGGTGAGTCCACATGTGACTAAATTCACTAAATGTTTCTTAAATTCCCTAGTAGGATCTCGGGGAAGAGGTATTTATGTGTTATCATCACTGAGAATATGGCACATCTCTCTGTGGTAATCCTCTTTGTCCAAAATAACCACCCCGCTCCCTTTATCAGCGGGGCGTATAACTATGTCTTTGCGTTCACAAAGAGATTTTAGACCTATCCTAATATTGGGATGAACAAAGTATGTTTGTTAGGTAGTCCATCCAGGTCTTTGGGAACCAAGTCACAAAAGACTTTGATGGCAGGTGCTGTAGCACTCGGGGGGTTAAATAGACAAGGATTAGCCAGTCCCGTGTGGAGGGCTGCTGGACTTGAAGTATCAATGTTTGTATTAATTGTACTTTCAACACCCCCAGGGTTAACCAAGAAGTGTCGTTGCACATTGAGTTTCCTTTTAAACTACTGGACATCAATAAAGGTCTCAAATTTGTTCAGCTTTTTAGAGGGAGCAAATTTGAGACCCTTGTCCAGTACATGTAGTTCGGCATTGGAAAAGGGTTTTTGGCTAAGATTAAAAATGCCGCTCTTTTTTATTGTCGTTTTCTTTTTCCTGGCCCTCCAGCCTCCTCTGGAGCCTCGTTTCCGTCTACTCTTCGTTTAGACCCAGATGGTCCCCGAGGAAAATCCTCTTTGTATGGGGGATCTGGATATGAATGGTTGTATGTGTATGGTGATCTATCAAGTTGAAAATGATCCCTAGTATGGTGTTCGTCTCTTAAAGGTGAGAACCTGTTATAGGTATGAATAGGAGTACGGTGGGTATAATATGATTCTGAATATTCCCTTGAATGTTGGTTACGTTGAGGGGATCTATTATAAACGTGAGGAGATCTATAATGGGCATATGTTTCAGAATGTCCATTCCCTCTGCTATGCCCATGAGAGTTACCTCTACCCCTCCGGGTATTCCCTCTTCCTCTGTTGGAATGTTGGTAACCGTGACCAGAGGAATTGTAGGTAGAATAATTCCTATTGGAGGGTTTATTATGATTGTCCGGGGTAGTGGGGGGATGAGTGTTCTTGGGCATAGTAGTTTGGCTAGAATGTGTCCCTAAAGATGTCGGGACTGTTCCACTATTTATGATTGTAGAAGAGGTGTCCATCTCAGCTGGGCCTGATGGTCCGGCGGGGGCGTCACCATCTTTCTTTTGCCAATTGAAAAGAAGATGGCTCTTGTAATCATTGGTATCTCGTGTGTATTTCTTCTGTTTTTTAGTCCGTTGATCTTTATCCTCTTTTTCTAAATGATTTTTAAGATTAGTTGAAAGAGATAGATATTCAGGTGTAGTTTTGTAAGGAAGGAGTTTGTCTTTAAGTTCCTTAATCTCTCTATCAATCAGTGATAATCTGTTTCTCTTCCTATCCATCAAAAAGCATAGAAGATTGACACCTGCTTCATTAAAGTAGTGATACCAGGACTCAACCTCTACCTCATCCTGCTGTGGATGGATATCCCACCTCAAACCTCTAGGGACCATGCGCTCCTTGGAGTATTGCTCTAGGAACGCAATGTCCCAAAGGAGGTGGATTCCGGAGACCATCAAATTTTTAAGGCGCATAAACAAACCCCTAGTAGATCCAACAGTCTTCTGATGAGAGCACTCTCGAAGTCTCTCCCCTGGTTTGAGTGAATCCGTTGAGGTAGGCCATAGTGGATGAAGAATTTTTTCACTAGGATCTTCGCCACTGTAGATGCCTGCTGATCTTTGGTAGGGAATGCCTGAGCATAGCGGGTGAAGTGATCAGTGACTACTAGGATGATTCCTTGTCCACTCAGGTCAGATTCCAGACATAGGAAATCTATGCAAACCAAATCCATTGGCCCTTGACTCTCTAAATGACCCATTGGGGCGGCTCGTTGGGGTAAGGTCTTCCTTTTGTATGCACCTGAAGCAAGAGTGACAGTAGCTCTCCACTTCAGTCTCATGTACGGCCAATAAAACCTGTCCCTTACTAGCTGGATCATGCAAGGCGATCAACACCTTCTCTCTGTGTTTCTCTGGCAGAAACAACTGCCACTTCTCTTCAGGGTCCTCAGAGGGGCATCTTCGGTAGACCACCCCTTGTTGCAGCTGCAACCGATCCCACTCTTTGCGTAGCAGACGAGCTTCCTTCTGAGTGCTCTGAAGAAGTAGATCAGGATGTTGGTTCTCCAAGGCTTTTAATTCCAGGCTGCAGAGGGGATCTTCTTATTGATCCTTCCAGAGGACTTTCCGAGATAACTTAGGTAGACCTAGTAACAAAAAGATAAAAACCACTGGAATCCACATGTGTTTAAGTGTCAAAAATTATAATAATAATGATTGATCAGCCGATACGTCTATATGATGGGGTATCTCCCTAGTAGCAGAGTAATAATCTAGTAAGAAAAAAAGGGGGGTTGGGACCAGAGCAGTCCCAGGACTGCAATCAATGGGAGAATCACAACGGTATTGATCAATGAAAAATACAACTTTATTGATTATTGCACAGTTCTATAAAAATATATAAATCTCACTGATGTGGCACCAAGGCCGTATGAGTGAGATGGGTTCCCTCACAAAAAACACCAACACTAACATGTATAGTACACTGTAGAAAAAAAAAGGGTGATAATAAACAATGTTGTTACATTAAAAACAAGCATGCTGGCACACCCTCCCCCACATATACAGATCGGCTCTGAGCGATGGTCTCCCTGAAATGATATGATAAAGACCCTGAACGAATGAGGATAAGAGTCCCTTGTTTGGTAAAGTGGTATTAGCAGGCCCCCCAAAAACTGACTTCATGTAACCTTGTACACTAATGCCCTGGCCTGGGCTTGATGTATAAAAGGTGAAGGAGTCAGTAGGCGTGCACAATAGGCAATGGAACCGTGAATTGTATGTGATAATAACAAACATGTGGCTAACACTGAAAGCCAGGCCAGTGTGGGATATGGTCCAATAACAATGTATCCATGTATAAATCAATCAGTAAGCTTCCAGAATTCCAAAAAAAGATAGAGGCACACTTGAATATACACAGTTCATTCAGCAAATGCAACAGACTGTAAACACATGCCATTGCCAGGGTGGTTCAAAACACAGTGCTGCTGCAGCCTAACCTGATAGCAGCAAGCTGTGACCACAGCTTTAAGTGTGTGTGAAGACACAAATGGCGGGGAGGTAACTATCCCTGTGGGGTTCTTACCCTTCCCTCGTCTGTAGTCACTGAGTCCTTACTGGGCGTGTGTCACATGCTGTGGTTCCAGCTGGTCAGGCAAAGAAAAGCTGCTGACATGCAGACTTGGAGATTTCCATGTGTCCAATGGTGTAGCCACTCATTTGCATAGAAAGCAATGGATCAGTTTGTGTTCGGTTCACTGCACATATGGTGTTGCTGTGTTTGGCCACTGGAGGGAGAGCTTAGGTAATTCCATGATAACACTTGTTTCTTCAGTATAAAAATAGCAGGGAACGTCCCGCTGCTGTAAGAGATATAGTGGGGTGTCGGGGGGGGGGGGGGCTGCCAGCGTCTATAGCATCGCTACGTCAACGCGTTTCGTGCTTTGAACAAGCACTTCATCTGGACGTTTGTGCTTATGAAAAAATCATTCTTATTTAGGGCATACCTGCCAATCAAAAAATCACTCACACCTTGGATTGCATAGCGTCATCATGTGGTAACAACTTAATACTACAGCTTAAACATATAAGGAAAACAGGTAAAAAAGGTTAAGAATCATGCAGGGCTGTGACGACAAATAGATCAAGAAAAACCAGAGACTGACAAATTAGGCCAAATCTCCCTAACTCAAAAGAGATTTTCCAAACACTGAATCACAGCAGTGTATTGGGTTGTGACAGACAGTTTAACCACCTCAATACCAGGCACTTTCACCCCCTTCCTGCCCAAGCCATTTTTCAGTTTTCAGCGCTGTCGCACTTTGAATGGCAATTGCGTGGTCATGCTACACTGCACCCTAATGAAATTTTTATCATTTTTTCCCCACAAATAGAGCTTTCTTTTGGTGGTATTTGATCACCTCTGTGGTTTTTATTTATTGCGCTATAAACAAAAGAAGAGCGACAATTTTGAAAAAACACAATATTTTTTACTTTTTGCTATAATAAATATCCAATTTTTTTGTTTTTAACAAATTTTTTCCTCAGTTTAGGCCGATATGTATTCTTCTACATATTTTTGAAAAAAAAATCGCAATAAGCGTATATTGATTGGTTTGCGCAAAAGTTAAAGCGTCTAAAAAATAGGGGATAGATTTATAGCACTTTTATTTATTTATTTATTTTTTTACTAGTAATGGCAGCGATCTGCAATTTTTATTGTGACTACTATATTGCAGCGGACATATCGGACACTTTTGACACATTTTTGGGACCATTCACATTTATACAGCGATCCGTGCTATAAAAATGCATTGGCTACTGTGTAAATGTGACTGGCAGGGAAGGGGTTAACACTAGCGATCGAGGGGTTAATGTGTGTCCTAGGGAGGTGATTATAACTGTGGGGGGAGGGGACTGACTGGGGGAGATGACCGATCGGTGTCCCTATGTACAAGGAACACACCATCGGTCTCCTCTCCTCTGACAGGACGTGGATCTGTGTGTTTACGCGGGTGCCTGGCGGACATCGCAGCCGCCGGGCACGTGCACCGGGTCCCAAGCGACGCAGCGGGCACCCTAGTGGCTCGGGAGGGTGATCACGTCATATGACGTCCGCCCAGAACAAGAGCTGCCTCGTCCCGCTGTCATATGAGCCTAGTGGTTAAACAGGGTTGTGGTCATAGCCTAGTGGTTAAACAGGGTTGTTTATATGCAGAGGGATGCGATTCGCAACATGTTCAAAGCAGGAAGCAAAACGAATGGAGCTGTAGAAGAGCTCAAAGTTCAAAAATGTTAAAGGCAGTATCCTATAATGTGGGGGACATATACCCATCATACAATGAAAGTGGACAAGGGGGAGAGTCTGCAGGGTATGAACCAATAGTAGATACACGGCCACAAAGAGGGTCATAGTACATTCACTTAACGAAAGAGACACTCCCCAGATTTAAGGCTCCAGGAATACCTTCAGACTCAGTTCAACATTAAGTCCCCTTGGCTTGAGGGTCTGGAGCCTAAAAATCCATAATTTTTCTGTTCTCAGAAGTACAGTGTCAAAGTCACCCCTTCGGTCAGATAAATTGAGGGCAAAGAAACCTTTTACAGTGAGGCCTGAGGGACTCCCTTTGTGAAATTCTAGGAAGTGTTGTGCTATTGGAGTCTCTTCCTTGAGTCTGATACTATTTAGGTGCTCAGCGAATCTGATTCGCAACTGACGTTTTGTTTTGCCGACATACAACTTGTGACATGGGCATTCCAGGATGTAGAGGACCCTGGATGTCCAAAAGTTGATGAATGATTTAATTTCATATTCACTGATTGAGTCCGAGTTGTGGAATGTTCTAGAGCAGTCAACGAATTTGCATGTTGCACAGTGACCACACGGGAACATGCCTTGCAACCTCGGCATGTCGGTGAGCCAGTTCTTATTGATTGGTCGTCTAAATTCGGATTCGACCAAATCATCCTTCAGGTTATGGGCTCTTTTGGCCACCATGTGTGGCCTATCGCCAACTATTGCTTTCAGAGTGTCTAAGTGAGGATATGCCAATGATCAGAGAGGATGGACCCCACCTGTTGCCATTGTATCCTGTACAGGATGATGAACCTTACTGGGTCACTCAATGTCTCTGTTCCTCCCGTCCGGGGTGCAAGCAATCCTCTTGGCCCTTTTGAGTATGCGATGTGAGCATCCCCGTTCACGGGAATTGCTGATATAAGGATTTAGATTTGCGGAGATAATCATCATCAGTGGAGCAGTTTCTCTGGATGTGGAGGAATTGTCTCACTGGGATGCCTCTTATCAGGGACCGTGGGTGATGGCTGTCAGCACGCAGCATAGTATTAGCGGCAGTTTCTTTACAAAACGTTTTGGTGATCAACTTATCGTCTTCAATCCTAATTGACAGGTCAAGAAAAGAGATTTCACAGGGGTCAGCTACATACGTCAAACATATGTTGCGTGTGTTGTGGCCCAATATGTCCATGAAGTTTAAAAGTTCCTGACGGGTACCAGTCCAAACCATCAGCACGTCATCAATGTACCATAGCCATAGATGGGCGTGGCTCTGGTACATCGATGAGGTGTACACAGTATCCCCCTCCCACCATCCATAATGAAGGCAAGCATATGCTGGAGCCCATGGGGCCCCCATAGCGGTGTCGCGCAGCTGTCGATAGTAGTGGCTCGCAAATTGGAAGTAATTATTCTTTAGAGCCATTTTGAGTAGTTCCAAAATAAACTCATTCTGTGCGCCATATGGGGGAATTTCTGATCAAGGAAGTGGTGGACCGCCAAAATGCCCCATTCGTATGGGATCGATGTATACAAAGATTCAACGTCTATCCCTACAAGGAGGGCTCCAGAGGGGACTGTTAAATTGTTGATTATATTTAACACATCCCCGGTGTCCCAAACGTATGAGGGTAGTAGTTCCACCAGATCCTTGATAAGACAGTCAATGTATTTGCCCACCCTCTCCAAAGGGCCTCTGATGTCCGATACAATCGGTCTTCCCGGGGGCCTCTCCATATGTTTATGGATTTTCTGTATTATATAGAACACTGGCACATTAAAGTCCAAGACCTTCAAATAGTCATGTTCTTTTTTAGTTATAAGGGTGACTTACAGGGCCCAGAGCAAACTGTCATTGATGAGCGCTACAAGGGGGTTGAATGGGTTGGATTGCAGATTGATCAGAGAGCAGCTGACGTACTTCTGTTTCATACAACTCCACAGAAAGGAGAACCACATTCCCCCCCCTGTCACTGGGTTTGATGACAATCTTATCAGATTTTCAGAGTTCCCTCAGAGCCTTGCGCTCATCCAATGGCAGATTGCCGATAACGTTGATATGCCAGTCTATCTTGGTAAGATCCTCCTGGACAAGGTCCAGAAAGATGCCAAGTCTTTTGTTCTTCCTGAATTGTGGCATCTTGGTAGATCTTATATGCAGTGCTGCATCTCTTCCCCAATTGCAGCTTGTGGGTGTCTCCTCATCACTTGAGGATACCTCGCCCTCCTCAAATAGAGATTCTAATTGATTCAGGGCTAGTGTGTCATGAGTGTCTAATTTTAGGGACATTTCAGACTGTTTTGATCTATCGGAGTATAGGGATCTATAGTAGACTTTCCTAAGGAACAGGTTGAGGTCCTTGAAGATCCCAAACTGATCCATTCCCACCAAGGGTGAAAAAGACAGCCCTCTATTGAGTAGTGTCAGATGTCTTTTTTCCAATTTGAATCTTGAGAGGTTCACGATTTTAAAATCCTCGTTACTCTGATTATCTGGCACTGGATCAATTAGTGGTGCTGTCTCTGACTCCTTGTGATGGTACGATCCACCTTCGGGTTCTCGCTGTTTGTTTTTTGCTTTCCTTTTGTGTGCCTCTTTCCGCCGTCTATTACTCCCGCTCTGTCTTTTTTGAGTATGCCTTTGGTGGGGGGGTTGATCGTCCGATTCCAGTGAATCTTTGTCTAAAAAAGACACTGCATTAGTTGTTTTTGGGGGGCCTGCTGATGCCAATTTGCCAAACAAGGGACTCTTATCCTCATATGCTCAGTGTCTTTATCATATCATTTCAGGGAGACCACCGCTCAGAGCCGATCTGTATATATGGGGGAGGGTGTGCCAGCATGCTTGTTTTTAATGTAACAAAGTTGTTTATCATCACCCCTTTTTTTCTACAGTGTGCTATACATGTTAGTGTTGGTGTTTTTTGTGGGGGAACCCATCTCACTCATAGAGCCTTGTTGCCACATCAGTAAGATTTATATATTTTTATAGTACTGTGCAATAATCAATAAAGTTGTATTTTTCATTGATCAATACCGTTGTGATTCTCCCATTAATTGCAGTCCTGGGACTGCTCTGGTCCCAAACCCCCTTTTTTTCTTACTAACTTAGGTAGACCCTCTTCCACAATTTGAGCGACGTCACAATAGCACTTAGGCACCCCTGCTGCAGACACTCCGACTTCCTCAGCCCTGGCTCCACCTGTGGCGTCCAATTTTGCCGTAGTGAGCAAGTACGTGAGAGGGTTATTGTCCGTCTTGATCACAAATAGTCTTTTAGCTTGTCCACCACAGCCCACGTCTCGGGTGGCATCCACATGCAGTTTGTAGGGCCTGGTAGGGTCTGCATAGGCCAAGACCGGAGCAGTGGTAAGGCTCCACTTCAGCTGTCTGAAAGTCTCTTCCCATTGAGGAGTCCACTGTTCTTGGATAGACCATTTCTTCTTCCTGGGTCCTTCTTTTGGTTTTCCGTGCTTGTCTGAGTCTAAACCAACTTCTTCTTGGTTCTTCAACAGCTCAGTGAGTGGGTGAGCTATTTTGGCAAACCCTTCTACGAACCTCCGGTAGTACGAACAGAACCCTAAGAATGACCTAAGCTTGGTCACATTCGTGGGTCTGAGCCAAGAGGTGACAGCTTCCAGCTTCTGATGGTCTGTGGCAACTCCTTTGGTGGACACGATGTGACCCAGGTAATTCACTGAAGGTTGATAGAACTGGCACTTTTCCATGGAGAGCTTCAGGCCTTCATCATGGAGTCTCTTCAAGACTTTCTTCGGGCGCTCTACGTGCTCTTCCAATGTTCTTCCAAACACTATCACATCATCCAAATACACCAACACTTCAATCATGTTCATGTCGCCCACAGTCTTCTCCATCAATTTCTGGAAAGTGGCTGGGGCTCCAGACAGGCCTTGTGGCATGCGATTGAATTAGAAGAATCCTACAAGGGTAATGAAAGCGGTCTTCTCCCTATCTTCAGGGTGCATGAGGATCTGGTAATACCCAATTTTTAAATCCAGCACGCTGAACCACTTCGCCCCTGACAGGCTCTGTAAAGCATCTTCTATTCGAGGTGTGGTGTATTGGTCAGGAATGGTCCTTCAGTTTAGTGTCCTATAGTCAATACACAGCCGTAATGACCCATTCTTCTTCCTCACCACCACTATAGGGGAAGCATACGGACTCCGAGACTCTCGGATAATTCCTGTGTTCTTCAGCTCAGCCAGCTGTTCCCGCAGGTCTTCCAAGTCTCCCAGTGGAATCCGTCTGGCCCTCTCTCAGAAGGGTTTATCTTCCTCCAATCAGATCTTGTGGTCAGCACGTTTTGCTAGCCCCACATCAAACTCACTTTTGGAAAAGGCAGTTCTTCATCTCAAGAGCTGGGTTTTTGCTCTCTCCATCCTAACAGGTGTAAGGGGGGTGTTTTTCGGGTAGAACTCCTCCATGGGAGTCTCTCCCTCTTCCTTTCATGATACCACACGGTGAGACTGGGGTTGCCTGATTCACCTGCCCCAGCAACACTCTGGCTGGCATCTTCACTGGTGAGGTTGTTGTGTTTCGGACACTGACTGAGACCTTCCCTCCGCTTCTCTGAAGTGCCTTGGTTGACAGCACTTTTGGGATTATTTCCAAACCCTTATCTTCCTTTTCTCTGTCCGTCTCAAGGACGACGAAAGGGCCAGGTTGCCTCCAACTGAGTTTGATAGGGGCTTTTAAACAGACTACTTCACCTGGTTGAACAATCTTCTCACTCCTGTTTAGGTGCCAAATTTTTCTCACCCCTCCTGACGGGGCTTTCTGCTCTTGCACTAGATTCTGGTACGCTTGTGCTAGCATTGGGTGCACCCTCATGGCTGGAGTGCCCTGTCCTTGGACAAGCGGTGACAGGAGTCTTCGGACCAGGTCTGTATTGGTTCCAATGATGAGAGAACTTCTATCAGCCCCCGGGGGGCGAGGACACACCACTGCCAGGGTATCGAAGGTTTCGGCCTTTCCCGCCACACTCGGGTCGAAGGTGAGCTTAATGGATAGGTAGCCATCATAAGGGAAATTCTGGGTCCCTAGGCCCCATATCTCCAATTCCTCCAGCTTCTGTAGTGGCAAGTGTTTGAGATGCTTTTCATAGAAGTCTCTGTAAAGTAGAGTCCTAGTTGCAATCTCGAAAAACCCAATACGAGGACAATATGCGACCGGTCTAAACTATGTGGCATATTCACCAATGCCAGGAGCATGGCGGACAAGATGGGTGAACTAGAGATACTGTTGTACAAGGAGGATTTGGATTTTATGGGAATTTCAGAGACCTGGTTCAACAGCTCTCATGATTGGCTGGCAAACATTCAAGGGTATACCCTATACCACAAGGATAGAGAGGGTAAAAAAGGGGAAGGGGTATGCCTATATATCAAGAATAATGTACAAGTGAATGTGAGAGATGACATCACTGAGGGAGCTAGAGAGGAGGTGGAATGCTTATGGGTAGAGCTTCAAAGGGATGAAGCTAAGGGGAAAATAATACTGGGAGTATGCTATAGGCCCCCTAACCTGAGGGAGGAAGTGGAGATGGATCTCCTATCACAAATTGGATTAGCAGCAAGGATGGGAAGTGTTATCATAATGGGGGATTTTAATTATCCAGACATAGACTGGGCGTAGGGAACCGCGCATTCATTTAAGGCTCGCCAGTTCCTTAATGTCTTGCAGGACAATTTTATGGGTCAGATGGTAGACGCACCAACTAGAAATAAAACATTACTGGATCTACTGATTACCAACAATACAGACCTGATCACGGATGTGGAAACATGAGGCAATTTAGGTAACAGCGATCACAGGTCAATTAGTTTCAGTATAAATCACACAAATAGGAAACATAAAGGGAACACAAAGACACTGAATTTCAAAAGAGCCAACTTCCCTAAACTACAAACCTTGCTAAAAGGCATAAATTGGGATAAAATATTAGGAACAAAGAATACGGAGGAGAGATGGGTTTGCTTTAAGGGCATATTAAATAAGGGCATTAGCCAATGTATCCCATTGGGTAATAAATTTAAAAGAGCGAACAAAAATCCTGGATGGCTTAACTCCAATGTAAAAATGCATATAAAAGCAAAGGAGAAGGCCTTCAAAAAATACAAGGTTGAGGGATCATCCTCAGCATTTCGACTTTATAAAGAATGCAACATGAAATGTAAGGGTGCAATTAGGACGGCTAAGATAGAACATGAAAGACACATAGCGGAGGAGAACAAAAAAAATCCCCAAAAATTCTTTAAGTATGTAAACAGTAAAAAAGGGAGGACAGACCATATTGGCCCCATAAAGATTGAGGAAGGACATCTTGTTACAGAGGATGGGGAGATGGCGAAGGTATTGAATTTATTCTTCTCCTCAGTCTTCACGAGTGAATTGGGGGGCTTCAGTAACCAAAACTGCAGTGTTTATCCTCATGACACAACACAGGAAGCACCTCCATGGTTAACAGAGGACAGAATTAAAATTAGACTTGAGACACTTAACATTAATAAATCACCGGGACCAGATGGCTTGCATCCGAGGGTACTTAGGGAACTCAGTCAAGTGATTGCCAGACCGTTGTTCCTAATTTTTCCAGATAGTCTACTGACTGGAATGGTACCAGCTGATTGGAGAAAAGCCAATGTAGCACCAATATTTAAAAAGTGCCCAAAATACATCCCTGGGAATTACAGACCAGTTAGCCTAACATCAATAGTATGTAAACTCTTGGAGGGGATAAGGGACTATATACAAGATTTTAGTAATAAGAACGGTATCATTAGCAGTAATCAGCATGGATTCATGAAGAATCGTTCTTGCCAAACCAATCTATTAACCTTCTATGAGGAGGTGAGTTGCCATCTAGATAAAGGAAGGCCCGTAGACGTGGTGTATCTGGATTTTGCAAAAGCATTTGACACAGTTCCCCATAAACGTTTACTGTACAAAATAAGGTCCATTGGCATGGACCATAGGGTGAGTACATGGATTGAAAACTGGCTACAAGGGCGAGTTCAGAGGGTGGTGATAAATGGGGAGTACTCAGAATGGTCAGGGGTGGGTAGTGGGGTTCCCCAGGGTTCTGTGCTGGGACCAATCCTATTTAATTTGTTCATAAACGACCTGGAGGATGGGATAAACAGTTCAATCTCTGTATTTGCAGACGATACTAAGCTAAGCAGGGCAATAACTTCTCCGCAGGATGTGGAAACCTTGCAAAAAGACCTGAACAAATTAATGGGGTGGGCAACTACATGGCAAATGAGGTTCAATGTAGAAAAATGTAAAATAATTCATTTGGGTGGCAAAAATATGAATGCAATCTATACACTGGGGGGAGAACCTCTGGGGGAATCTAGGATGGAAAAGGACCTGGGGGTCCTAGTAGATGATAGGCTCAGCAATGGCATGCAATGCCAAGCTGCTGCTAACAAAGCAAACAGAATATTGGCATGCATTAAAAGGGGGATCAATGCCAGAGATAAAACGATAATTCTCCCACTCTACAAGGCTCTGGTCCAGCCGCACCTGGAGTATTCTGTCCAGTTCTGGGCACCAGTCCTCAGGAAGGATGTACTGGAAATGGAGCGAGTACAAAGAAGGGCAACAAAGCTAATAAATGGTCTGGAGGATCTTAGTTATGAGGAAAGGTTGCGAGCACTGAACTTATTCTCTCTGGGGAAGAGACGCTTGAGAGGGGATATGATTTCAATTTACAAATACTGTACTGGTGACCCCACAAAAGGGATAAAACCTTTTTTGCAGAAGAGAGTTTACTAAGACTCGTGGCCACTCATTACAATTAGAAGAAAAGAGGTTTAACCCTAAACTACGTGGAGGGTTCTTTACTGTAAGAGTGGCAAGGATGTGGAATTCCCTTCCAAAGGCGGTGGTCTCAGCGGGGAGCATTGATAGCTTCAAGAAACGATTAGATAATCACCTGAATGACCGCAACATACAGGGATATACAATGTAATACTGACACGTAATCACACACATTGGTTGGACTTGATGGACTTGTGTCTTTTTTCAACCTCACCTACTATGTAACTATGTAACTATGTAACTATGTAACTTGGGCTCCAGTATCCAACAGGGCTTTGACGTAGATTCCTTCCACTTGAATGGGGACAATTGGAGAAGGTCCCACCAGTTTAGGAGGGAATCCATGGGGAATGGCAGGTTTAGCCTGTTTGGTGAGTCGTATCCTGGCTCCTCTCTTTTGGAGATTAGGATCCTGCTTTAGTTTCTGATTGGCTCGGGCTATCTGATGTGCATCACCCCCCTGACGCCGGGTAGTCTGAGTCGAAGGGAGGGGAACACTGGGTTGCTTGGGGGTGACAACTGCAGCCTTGTGTGAGTGTTTTAAATCTTGCTGCAGTTTCTTGGTGTCGCTGATCTTTTTGGAGCTTGCTGAGGTAGCAGGGCACCTGGCTGACTCAGACAAATAAAGTTATTCCTGCGCTACCATACGTGGAGGGAAAAAAAAGAATATAGAAATAATAAATATAGAACTGGGAAATTGAAGATTTGAGCTCGCCGCTCGTCGGATTAATGCATTGTGTATCTGTTTTTATGTGAGTACCTTGTTATATTAATAAACCCAGCTTGTTGCCAAACTATATCACACTATTGTGGGACCTTCCTTTGCTCTTTTTCATTGGTGACCCCCCTTATACCCGTGGAGGGACGGAGTCCCTGTATGACGCTAGCGAGGATAGGACTAAAGGTTGTCACCCACATTACTGGTCTGACGCTGGTACCCCGCCATCTGGAAGGATTTTTTACCCCTGCACCATGAATAAGGGCCGCCATGCCTAAAATTGATCGATGCTGTTACCCCATTACCTGCAGGTAAGGGGCCACTACTCACTTACGTGTGTTGTGTTGCACGAAGAGGAAGAACACCACTGTGCTATATTTGTTCCAGTCACCTCCTAAAGAGGACCATTATATGTGCACTTTTATCTTTGGACATTTCTAGCCAGCTCTCACTTATATTTTGCTCGCTTGCACCAGTCACTTTATTTTTCTGTTTGTTTGCCGTGTGCACATTATTTATATGATTTTTATTATATTTTAAAATTGGGGTTGTTTATTGTCATTGCATTCATTTGCACTACCCTGCACATGTTACTGGTCACATGTTGATTTATCACGTGGTTGTGCTGTATATTAGTACGTTAGCATAACACAGTCACTTTATAGTCATTTAGGATATTTTGACTTAGCACTGTCACTTTTTGTTTCCACATCCCCACATTTTCATGTATTCATTTCCGAATTGATTAGTGCAGCACCATATTTTTATTTAGGGCGCCCGGCTGACTCCTTCACCGGGCCCTCTGAAGTTTTACACCGGCTTTTGGTGCAATGTTTCTGGCTTTGGACTTGGGCACACTCGTCTATAATGTCCAACTCCTCCGCAGTTGAAACAGGACTCTTGTTTTTTTGCAATGGTAGAGCTTGGTAACTTCTTAGGCGTTGGAGCTCCCTCATCAGGTGGAATGGTGGACCTGGCAGTCAGCAGAGCTATCATCTCTATCAGTTGTGACACCTGGGTCTTGAGAAGCTCGATCTGAGGGTCGCCATCAGTTGCACTGGCCGTCCTGACTCCAACAACAGATTTTGGCCTTTGGATTTCTTCCTTTTTCCTCTCAAGGATGGCCTCCTCTTCATGCACAATTCGGATCAGGTCTGGATACTTCAGGATGCCACCATCTTCACGAGTTCTTAACTGGAGTGTGATGGGGTCCAAAGGCTGGGCACCCCTCAAGACTTGCTTGGCTCAGATTTCATCCACCTTCCAGGGGTCTAAACCCTTTTTCAACAAGATCTGGTGTATGATCGTGTCCAGGTTCCCTTATGTACTGACAGCCTGACAGCTTTTCTCCCTCATTTTGATAAGTGTGCTGCAATTGATAGATCAAGTCGGAAACTTTCTCTGTTCACCCAAACAAATCCTGCAGAATGTCTAAGTAGTCCTGAGCCACACAGTTTTGCCTGCTGAGCTTCAAATTTCGGATAGCTTCTGAAGCAGGCCCTCTTAAGCTCTCTGCGATTCTCTGTTTCTTGTGAGTTTCAGGGATGTCCCATTCATCCAGGGCTTGTGTGGTCTGCTCCAACCATTCCTCAAAGTTGTCTTCCTTTGGAGGTACGGGCTGTCTTCCAGAGAAAATGCTGAGTTTCTGGTATGCATTTCCAGGGGTTGCCCTTCTGGCATTTTGCCACAAAGTTCCCTAAGGCTGTAAAGAGCTCTGGTTAAACTGTGGCCGGACGTGGCCGGATGAGAACTTTTGCTTCGGCTGATTTCACCTGCGTGGAGCTGGTAGGGCTTTCACCTGGTCTCTCCGGGTGTGTCAGGTAAAACTTGGTCTTATCAGCTTGTGAAGGAATATGATGTAGATAATAATAATAATCTGAAAATGTCTATTTTCTTATGTGCATACATATTTTTCTCCTTACTCATTATATGAGTATTACAGGTTTGCTCTGTTCCTATATTTTCTCAAAATGGCGGGTACCCCCTACATCCCACATATCAGAAGAACGTGGAACTGAAGATAAAACTAGGGACAGCCAAACCCCGACATGAAGATTCTCCATCTTCTTTTCTATCTTAACCAATGAGATGTACCTATTAGACTAACATAGCAATGACGTATTTTTGTGTATAAAACATTAGCACCGCCTTGAATAAGTCAGAGGTGTAAGAAGTAATGGTGCTAAGCGTGTCTCAGAGTGTTTACTTTTATATGCATGCATATCCACACTTTCCAATTAGAGACAGCAGCAGATAACCTTGAGCTCGATTGAAGCTCTTAATCTTAACCTTAACAGCTGGTGCCGAAACCCGGGAGCTTCAGGCTACAGTCGAAGCCAGACCGCGATAACAATTCGAGCGGCTAAACTGATAAGATACCAGAGGGGGTCTTTGCGCAGCCCTAACAGTACGGTAAGTTTTTTATATTCTTACCACTGTACGACTTTCTTATCTTTTGGTTGACCGCTGGATTCTGACGGTATGCTGAGACTGTCTTAGAGGCAGGAATCATTACCTCGCCTGAGGCTGTTTTAACGAACCTGCCGATGGGTTTCTGCTGTCTGTATTTGTTCACTGTCTGCCATTCTTTGGGCTACGAAACTCAGCAGATTGAAAGTGCTACATGTGTGTATGTGTGTTCTCTTCCCCAGACGAGCTGTCGGCCTCTGGGATGAGATGTTTCCTTGTAGCAGACGGTTATAGATGGTTACTCTAGGTTTGTAGGACCTCTGAGGTTTGTCTCAGCTGGTGATTTTGCAGTCTGAAAGTGTTACAGATGTCTCACCCCCAGACGAGCTGTCGGCCTCTGGGGCGGGAGGTGTAACAACGTCTATAAACAGGGTTTAGGGGAGTTGTCTGCCCCTGTGGTTTATCTTAGCCTGCTGAAATTTTGCAGTTCGAAGAGTGGCAGGTGTAATGTCCTGTCCTGAGTGTATTTGTGGTTTACTGTTTGCTATACACAAGAGGGGTTGGGGACTGGTGAAGGTCGGAGTGGGGCTGCCCGGGGATCTGTTGGGTCGCGGGCCGTTGCTCCCTACTACCCCTGATGTGTTTGTTCTTGTTCTGAGATTAACGGTACATTACAGGGTTATAGCAGACAGTAGCAGCGCAGCAGCATTATGTGCCCCCACCCAAGGAATTTGTTGATAAGGAGCAGTGAGAAAGAATATTAACCCATTAGTTGTACGTATTCTCCTCTCAAGCCGTTAGCCGAGAAACAGAGAGTGAAAGGAATGTGATATTGTGAAGAATGTGATATTGTGAAGAGGAGAGAAGATGTTGAAATAGTTAACAAAGTTGAACGAAGTGGCAAAAGTTATGTTGCTAAAGAAACAGGGAGAAAAATCCTGTGTGATAAAGAAAATTGGATAAAGGAAGTTAAGAAAGATGGCGATTGTACTATATTATGTATCACAGAGTTGATGGTATGTGAACCACCGCACTATGTTGGAACTTGAAACAAAAGGAGGGGAGGCACAGCACTGCCCTCCGCCTAACAACCACTCCCTTCTCACCACCCAAGCCCAAGCACAACCCACTGTGACAACTCAGCCCGGCGGCCATCTTAGTGCACCCATGCCTTCACTTTCTACCCAGCCCAGTGCACTTCCTGCTGGCGGCCATCTTGGTACACCCAGTAGGCTCTAACACAGCCGATACCCAGTCTTTCCTGTTTTAAACCAGGATGGTTCATACCACACACCTGTCTTCCCTAATACGGAAGCATCACATTCCCAGGCCGGATATGTTAATGATGAAGAAGCATCTGAGTGGGAAGACCAACAACAGGCAGCAAGGCCACCCGCTGATTTAACCCCCAATCCGGCTCCGGACTCACAGTTCCGAGAGGATCTCAAACACATGCTGGCAACCATAAGGAACAGTGCCTCTTCCCAGCCCCCGCCCCAACAACAGTCTCGGTTACCAGAAGGGGCACCAGTGATGTATGTCGCTTTTACTCCATCACAAGCAGCGGCCTTAGTGACAAGTCTGCCTGACCCAGAGAAGCAGCCAATGCCCTTCTACCGCAGGATAGTGCAGATACAAAAAACTTACTCAGCTGCCTGGAGAGACTTGATCAGCCTATGCCAAATCAAAGCAGGACATGTCTTTTAGCCAGTCATGCAGATGGCCTTCATTGATGCCTGCCTGACAAGTGCCACGTCCTACACCTCAGGCGTGGAGTTCTGTGCACAACTCCATGACTGGGCAAAAGAGAAATTGACGGATCAGACCACCACAATCCAAGATATTACCCAAGATAAAGGGGAGTCTGTGAAGAAGTATCATGCTAGACTCATAAAGGCACACACACACACACATGTTATCAACTGCTTTTGTTTCAGGGCTCAGACAGGATATCAGAAAAGGCCTGATGGTGGCCCGCCCTGAATACCATTAAATGAAAATATCTGATTTATTGTTGGTGACCAGAGGTAAAGAAAATCAAAAAGGTAAAAAACCAACGCCCCTCATGGTAACCCATGACGAAGATCCCGCCTACACTAGTCCACCACCACTGCCCAATACCAGGGAAAGGATCACCTGTTACAACTGTGGGAAACGGGGTCACTTTAGAAAAGAATGCAGAGCCCCAAGATGTTCCAGATGAAAAACCTACCACTTTTCTCATTGACACGGGTGCAGCCAGAAGTGTGTTGAGGGCGTTGAACCTGCCTGATAATTCTTTCCTTTTCACTATTGATGTTTCCTGCGTGGGAATGGATGGGGTGCCCCTCTCCAGTCCACTTACTGAGCCACTCCAAGTGGGGACATTTCCTGATTTGCTTGCCAGATTTGTGGTGTCCTCTACATGTCCCTTGAATCTACTAGGAGCTGATGTGTTGTCCAGACTACAGGCCTTAATCATGTATACGCCTGAAGGGGGAATGAAGTTACATACTCCCCTATCTTTAGAAGACTCATCTGCTTTGTGTTCTCTGCCTCTCCTGATGACACTTCATGAAGCAATAACTTCAAGTTCAATACCGCAGGAAGTACTTGACAGAATCCCTGCGTGCCTATAGTCCACAGGACCGGAAGACAACGGTCACTTAAAGGTGCCACCAGTTTCAGTCAAGTTAAAAGAGGGCGCATCATTGCCCCGGAAATCACAATACCCCCTAAAGTTGGCCCACACTGCAGGCATGTCAAGGCCCTCGTGTCAAATGGAGCCCTGATAGCCTGTACATCTCCATGCAACACATTTCTGTTCTCTAGGAAGAAGAGAACCCTTTAAAGAGAACCAGGTACCTGCGGTGGATGCCTTTGACTGCAAAGTACCTCACAGTGGTGGACCTTACAAACACTTTCTTCAGTGTCCACTCTCACCCCTCCTGCTGGTACCTTTTTGCATTCATCCACGGCAAGAAATGACAATGTACCTAGACAGTTGTGCTACAAGGGGCACAGAGCTCTTCAAGCCAGTTTGCAAAGCTATGGCTATCATCCTTGACACATGACAAGAGGAACACCCGGAAGTGATTCTCTTCCAATATGTTGATGACCTTCTCCTTTGTGCAGCTGACTTACCCCCTGTTGAAGTCACCTCAGAAAGCCTGTTGTGCTATCTTGCCAACTAGGGGTGCAAAGCCTCAAAGCCCAAATTGCAGTGGTGCTCAACGTCTGTCATTTTCCTTGGACACTGTTTGTCCCATGGGACAAGACACCCCACTGAAGACAGGGTGCAAGTAATCTCTGACATCCCACTGCCACAAGGCCAGAAATCCCTTTATGCCTTCCTTGGACTAATTTCCTAGTGCGGAGCATGGATTCTAGAAGCCTTCCTACTGATGCTCTGCAATCAGACCCCTTCCAGATGTCTCCTGAAGAAATATCTAAGTTTGAGGCGCTCAAGTGCGCCATCTCCGGTGCTAGGGCTCCCAGACTACGACAAAACGCTCAAGCTCTTTGTATCCGAACGTCTGGGACATGCTGCAGGTGTACTCACCCAATCACACGACATCAGCCTACTCCCCCATAGGATATTATTCCTGTCAGCTGGATGCGGTAGCAAGAGGAGGCCTATTGTGTCTGCGAGCTGGCTTTGCTGCACAAGCCTTGCCTGACAAAACTTTGAACTTGGTCCTTGGACATGGTGCCTCGTTCTGCTTGCTCCCCATGACGTTGTTGCCATATTCAATCAAGATCCAGCCGAAAAACTTGTCCACTACCAGACACTTGAGACTCCTGTGTTCCCTCCTACTGGACAGCATTACTCTATTAAGTTGTCAAACACTGAACCCTACTACCCTTCTTCCACTTCTTGAGGGGGGAAAGGAGGAGGAGGAGTAGAGTGTTGACTTGTCACCCCATGACTGCATCGAACTAATACGGTTGGAAAACACGCATCTTCCCCCCTGTGAGTGAAATACCCCTGCAGAATTTTTGTTTGCTGATGAACGTGGCAAATACCACACAGGACACGCGGTCACCACTGAAAGCACTTACTACAGCATGTAAATGGGCAGAGGGAAAAAATTCATATGGACTCAAGATATGCTTTCAGCATTGCCTATGATTATGGTGTTATCTGGAAGGACAGAGGATTCCTGACGGCTGCAGGAACACCTGTGAAAACTTGATGGATGCCTTGCTTCTCCTAACCCAAGTGACTATTCTGAGTAAAAGCACACGACAAAATGAACTCAGAGGAAGTTAGAGGCAATCATCTAGCCAATTCAGCTGCCAAACAGACAGCTAGTGGTCCACGGGTAGTGGACAGCAGGGTGGTAGAAGAAGACCACCCCGTGCTTACCTTACAGCATCTCCCAGTGGACAGAGTTTATCTAAAAGAACTACAGGAAACAGCAAGTCCGGATGAGAAGGAAAGCTGGAAACGGGGAGGAGCAACTCTCAGAAATTGACTATTCGAGTGCAACAAGAAGCCTTGTCTACCCAGGAATATTTACCCAGCCGTGGTGCAATGGGCACATGGAGCTGCCCACTTGACAAAGACTTTTATGAACTCTTTTATCAACAAGTGTTGCACCAAGAGTTACTTCACTGACCGACAACTTCTGCAGATCATGCATTATCTGCACCAAATGTAACCCAGGATGCACAGAAAAGGCACAGAAGAAGCACCTGGCAAAAGCCCTATACCCCATTCCAGAGGATGCAAATTGATCATTCTCAAGTGCCAAGAAGTGGCAGATTCGAATACGCCCTAGTGGAAGTGGTCATGACTGCCAAGACCATAGCTAAGAAACTACTGAGTGAGATAGTATGTAGATTTGGGGTCCCAGAGGTGATATTGAGAGATCAGGGCCCAGCCTTAACAGCAACCCTTACAAAAGAGTTTTAGGCAGCACTGGGGGTTCAGTTGGCACTACACACCCCATACCACCCTCAAAGTAGTGGGAAGGTAGAAAGGATGAATGGGACACTAAAAAAAAAACCAGGATGTTAAAGATGGCCCAAGAGACTAACACGAGTTGGCTAGACAGTTTGCCCATTGCCCTATTTAGTGTCAGACACACCCCCGGGAGAAACATGCCCTATCCGCTTATGAAATTTTGTTTGGTTCAGCTCCCAGACTTGGTTGTTACTTTCCACAACAGTTACAGTTGCAGTCTGATGTGTTGACTAATTATGTAACCACATTATCACGAGAATTAACCCAAATGCATGTCCAGGTGTTTTTTTCCATTCCAGATCCTGAATTAGATACAGGAACACACCAACTACTGTCTGGAGATCCTTGAGCCAAGATATGATGGTCCATTCCAAGTTTTGCTGACCACAGCCACCTCAGTCAAATTGGCCAGGAAGAACACCTGAATGCACGCTTATCACTGCAGGACAGCGTGTTTTTGGATGCTGCATATCCTTTTTCTGTTTGATCTGGGGGGGAGGGGCCCAGGAGGTGGCCATCACAAAAATGATAACATAATTACGTTTTGGTATAACTCTTCAGGTACACATGTGACCACCTTTACCTTAGATTACTATGACATAGTACCTTGTCCGTTTGACCCTTTATGGCAATGTCATCGGTACAGTGACATCCCTGACGGTAAGGATATATATATGTATGCCACACAGACAGTTACTGGGGACAGAGTTGTGGTTCCAGGGGGGACCAGTGGGTTGGGACACAGGGCCAGACTGGGTGACCCCAGAGTGCATTAGACAAGAAAGATGAAAATAGAAAGCCCCTGATAAGCAGAATGACTTTGCAGAAGACAGGTATTAAACCGGGTCCAGTCCCTTGGTGATGTGTATTGGATCTGTGGGAATTTGAAAATCAGGACCTGATTAGAGGGAATCTGGACCAGTGAATGTACTCTTGCAAAGGTCATTATGCCCCCCATATCCTAACCAAAGATACCCCTGATACATACACTGACCCAGCACACAGTCAGAGGAGGAAGCGAGCAGTTCTCTCCGGAAGCTTTGACCCTCATGTGTACATAGATGCCATAGGGGTTCCAAGGGGGGTCCCTGATTAATTTAAAGGCAGGGACCAGGTAAAAGCTGGCTGATCCCCATAATAACTGTCAACAAGAATGTAGATTGGATTAACTACATATACTATAACCAACAGAGATTCATAAATTACACGACGCCCTCCAGGGAATTGCTGACCAGTTAGCCCCCACTTCCTATATGACATTCCAGAACCAGATGGCCTTAGACATAGTGCTAGCTGGGAAAGGAGGTGTTTGTAAAATCATAGGAAAAAACGGGAACCTGCTGCACCTACATTCCTGATAATACTGGCCCAAATGGTAAGGTTACTCTAGCTATAAAGAAATTAGAAGATCTGTCATTGGAGTTGAAGAAGAACTCAGGTATCACAGACCCATGGGATCAATATTTTAGCTGGATGAGTGGGTGGCAGAAGGTGCTCGCCCAGATAGGGGTAACAGTATTAATAATCCTGGTTCTTTTAGCCCTGATTGTATGCTGTATTCTACCTTTTGTAAAAAGTTAATGAGCAAGGCTGTAGACAATAACACACCTACTTTTCTCCACCAAGAAGAAGAGGACCTCCTTATGATGGAAGGTGGCAAACCCTTCACTCCTCTACAGTCACTCCCTGTCCAAAATCTCACAATCCTATAGGGTTATAGGGATAGATAGCGCCTGACTGCACCTTTCCAGCTGTATCGAGGAGGGTAGTGAACAAGTTGCTGCCTAACTCTATATACAGCCTAAAAGAGTTGCTGAGGAGAATGGGCCAGGCGAAGTAGGACCTTTAGTATTAGGGACAGAAAAGAGAGAATAGCCATTTTAGGGGGGACTGTGAAGGAATATGATGTAGATAATAATAATAAGCTGAAAATGTCTAATTTCTTATGTGCATACATATTTTTCTCCTTACTCATTATATCATTATATAAGTATTACAGGTTTGCTCTGTTCCTATATTTTCTCAAAATGGCGGGTACCCCCTACATCCCACGTATCAGGAGAATGCGGAACTGAAGATAAAACCAGGGACAGCCAGACCTCGACATGAAGATTCTCCATCTTCTTTTCTATCTTAACCAATGAGATGTACCTATTAGACTAACATAGCAATGACATATTCTTGTGTATAAAACATTAGCACCGCCTTGAATAAATCAGAAGTGTAAGAAGTAACGGTGCTGAGCGTGTCTCAGAGTGTTTACTTTTATATGCATGTATATCCACACTTTCCAATTAGAGACAGCAGCAGATAACCTTGAGCTCGATTGAAGCTCTTAATCTTAACCTTAACCTTAACAGCTGGTGCCGAAACCCGGGAGCTTCAGGCTACAGTCGAAGCCAGACCGCAATAACAATTTGAGCGGCTAAACTGATAAGATAACAGGGGTCTTTGCGCAGCCCTAACAGTACGGTAAGTTTTTTATATTCTTACCACTGTACGACTTTCTTATCTTTTGGCTAATTTCACACTTGTGCCTTTAAAGTTCTCAGGGACTCCCTTCCTCCACTCCAACAATGCATAAGTGCGGGAGGTCCCATGGTCTGATCTGACAGCGACCACTATTGCCTTTCTGTTTGGGGACAGTGCCTTCACCACTCGGCTGATTTGTTCTTCCTCCCAAATATCTCCCCAGAGCTCAATCGCCACACTCGCCTCTGAGCGGACGCCTTCTGCTTCGCACCACTGCGCCACTGTGAGGGGGTCCATTCTGGAGTTCATGAGGGTGGGCTTGATTGCAGAGTAACAGTAAATCCTGGACGAGCCCCAACGTGTAGCACTGACCCCCGAAGGAGCTTCTGATATTTGATTGGGCCTGTACTCTGCTTTTCCACCCCCAATAAATTGGCTCAACCCACTTGACACAGCTGTGGAACAGTGTTGGTGAAGTTTAACAACTAAGGACAATCCTACAATATACAATATACCAATAATGTATCTTTACCATTACCTAGGTATCCGTAGCTTCACCTGTGGAAGAATGAACAACACTTCTCACCAATTGTAATTAACCAGAATGTAATTTTACTGAGACTGGTTTGAACGGTAATTACAATAACTGTACTGCCACATAAACGTAATATGACAATACAATGAATATTCACAACTTATTAATATGTAAAGATTTCTTGGATGACCCCTGCAGGACTGTCTCCAAGTGGGACTAGTGCTCAGAGTGTCAATGCCTTGACACTGGGCACCTTCCCACTTCCAGCATGCTGCGCTAATCACACCAATACAAGGTTATCAAACACAGCACAGTACAATTATTCAGGATCTCCCCCTGAGGTATGATGCAGTCCTTTGTTACTGTAAGTGAACACAAGGCCTCTTAGTGGAAGATGTAGTCTTTAATCTTCTGTCTTCTGCTAGCTGTTATACTGCAGTGTTTGTAATCCAAGGGTTTAACAAGCAAAGAAGTAATATAAACTGATGATTGAAAACTGTCATTGTGTAACACACTTATAACTGCCTCCGGTGTAGTCTCTGAACCACACAGTGTCAGTTCTCAGTGAAGTATAGGCTTGAGGCCTGCTTGAACTCAGTCTACTTGAATGAGACCCCTCTGCAGAACTGCAGATCTCAGCAATGTTGTGGTATGAGTCTAAGTTTGTAAAGTGCGTTAAAGAACGTTGGGCGACAGCCCTCTCACCACACCAGGCCTGGAAAACTGGAAGTCTCCACTCCGCGTCTCTGAGTCTGACTGCCGGCCAGCTCCGTCACACTGCTCCACTCCGCAAGATGACTGGGACCTTCAAATGGCTCAGTCGGATGTCTATGGATCCTTCCCGATCCGATCACACTGTCTCTCCAGCACACTGGGATAAAGCAGAGTCCGTGGCTTGCTCCACTAGATGTAGGCCGCGCTCTCTGGAACACCTCCTCACAGATCTTTGCAGGCAGGCCACGTATCCAGAAGAGAAAGAAAATGGTTGCGCTGGGCCTTTAGATCCTACCCAGCATGCAGTTCAGTCACTCAGCCTTCATGGGTAGGTGAGTGAGCATTGTGGGTAGGTGAGCCCTTTCACAAGGTAAAACAATTAAGTCACTTCCTGTAAGGCTTTTCTTATGCTCCTCAAACGAAAAATAAACAAAGTCTATTCACAAGTATACCACTGGAGGGAACCAAATACCAATTTATAGCATTGTCCATTGTTTAGCATTACATGGCATTAGAAGGCAAAAATACCAGTGCTACAAAGGGATGATGTGGCAACCCTAATGGCAGGTTCTCAGTCACTATTTCTTTTCACGCAAGGCCATTCCAGCTCTCTACCATTACGTGGAAGGCAATGCTGTGGCATCCTTGGGCAAGGCAGTCAGCCGCAAGGTCCACATGACACGATGCTGACATGTGGTCCAGCAAGCATGGTCAGGGATGATATATTTAATTCGCAGCACACTGGGTAACTCTGTTTGCAACTCAAAAGGATGCAGGACAGGGCTCAGTGCTGCAGCTTGGTGTGCCACCATTAGGGATGAGCCAAACACCCCCTGGTTCGGTTCGCACCAGAACCTGCAAATGGACCGAAAATTCACACGAACGTTAGAACCCATTGACGTCTATGGGACTCGAACGTTTGAAATCAAAAGTGCTCATTTTAAAGGCTAATTTGCATGGTATTGTCCTAAAAAGGGTTTGGGGACCCGGGTCCTGCCCCAGGGGACATGTATCAATGCAAAAAAAACTTTTAAAAAACGGCCGTTTTTTCGGGAGCAGTGATTTTAATGATGCTTAAAGTAAAAAAAAAGTGAAATATTCCTTTAAATATTGTACCTGGGGGGTGTCTATAGTATGCCTGTAAAGTGGCGCGTGTTTCCCGTGCTTAGAACAGTCCCTGCACAAAATGTCATTTTTAAAGGAAAAAAAGTCATTTAAAACTGCTTGCGGCTTTAATGTAATGTCGGGTCCTGGCAATATGGATGAAAATCAGTGAGACAAACGGCATGGGTACCCCCCAGTATATTACCAGGCCCTTTGGGTCTTGTATGGATATTAAGGGGAACCCCGCACCCAAATTAAAATAAGGAAAGGTGTGGGGCCACCAGGCCCTATATACTCTGAACAGCAGTATACAGGCGGTGCAAACAAGACAGGGGCTGTAGGTTTGTTGTTAAGTAGAATCTGTTTGTAATTTTGAACGGGTACATTTTTAACGTGTTTAGCTCCAGCCAAAAAATCTTTTTTAAGCTTTTTGGAAAACATAGGGAAGGGTTATCACCCCTGTGACATTTGTATTGCTGTCTGTCCTCCTCTTCAGAAGATTTCACCTCACTTTTTGTCCCAATGACAAATGTTTTTTGAAAATTTGGGTTTTTTTGTGGAACAAGGATTGGAAAGCATCAGTGGAAAGGAGAAATGTTTTTCCCTTCCTAGGGGTAGATTTCATCTCACTTCCTGTTGTCTCCTTCCGTTTGCAAGTAGGAGTCGTTTGTAAGTTAGATGTTTGAAAGTAGGGGCCTGCCCTATATACTCAGCAGAAATTTGGGCCTTAAGTGTTGTTGTGGCCACAACACTGTAGGCCCTCACAGGGCCCTGCTGTGAAATATTAGATCAAGAATTGTAATTACATGCCCCTGTTGAACAAGGGCAGAAAAATTGGGCCTTTGGTGGTGGTGGTGGTGCTGGTGCCACAACACTGTAAGTCCTCACAGACACTCTAGTTGGAACGCAGGAACGAGCACTGCTGCAAAGTATTGCATCAAAAATTGTAATTACACGCCCCTATTAAACAGGGGCTGAAAAATTGGGCCTTAGGCACTGGTGCTGGTGCCACAACACTGCAACCCCTCACAGATACTCTAGTTGGAACGCAGAAACGAGCCCTGCTGCAAAGTATTGCATCAAAAATTGTAATTACACGCCCCTGTTAAACAGGGGCTGAAAAATTGGGTCTTAGGCACTGGTGCTGGTGCCACAACACTACAACCCCTCACAGATACTCTAGTTGGAACGCAGAAACGAGCCCTGCTGCAAAGTATTGCATCAAAAATTGTAATTACACGCTCCTGTTAAACAGGGGCTGAAAAATTGGGCCTTAGGCACTGGTGGTGGTGCCCAGAACCAAAAATGTTCTTACAAGCTATCAGTGTGATCATTGAGGAGGAAGAGGATAATTACTCAGGGATAGTCACTCAGCATCAGCATAGGCAGTCTTTGAAGGGATCTGAGATTTCAAAAAAAATTATTCGGTTACATCAGCATCAGGTGCTTGGTAGCTGGTGGTGATCCAAGACTCATTCATTTTTATGAAGGTCAGTCGATTGACCGAGTCGGTGGACAGACGCACCCTGTGATCGGTTACAAAGCCTCCAGCAGCACTGAATGTGCGTTCCGAAAGAACGCTGGATGCAGGACAGGCCAGTAGCTCAATTGCATACTGTGCAAGCTCTGGCCAGTGGTCCATCCTCAAGACCCAGTAACCCAGAGGATTTTCGGTGGGAAAGGTGTCCAAGTCAGATCTTGCCCCTAGGTATTCCTGCACCATGTAAAACAGACGCTGGCGATGGTTGCTGGAACTGATCATACCTCGGGGCTGCGGACCAAAAAATTGTCTGAACGCATCGGACAGACGGCCACCTTCTCCACCGCTCCTTCTTTGACTGACCGAAGCCTCAGCAACACGTTGTCCAGAAACAGGAGTTTGTAACCTCCCAGTCTCTGGGAACGCGTTGCACAGACCTTTCTGCAAGGCCTCCCAAAGATGTTTCATCCTCTGCTCCCTCTGCGATGGCAAGATAAGGTCCGCAACCTTACCCTTGTAACATGGATCAAGGAGGGTTGCCAGCCAGTATTGGTCCTTCTCCTTGATACCATTAATACGAGGATCCTTACACAGGCTTTGCAGGATCAGGGAGGCCATGCAGCGTAGGTTTGCTGAGGCATTCAGTCCGGAGTCCTCTGGGTCACTAAGGACGACATGGTCCGCAGCCACCTCCTCCCAGCCATGTACAAGTGCATGTGTTTCTTGGGACTGATCCCTTAAAGACTGCTGCTGATGCTGAGTGCCAGGCTCCACCTCCATACTGACACAATCTTCCTCCTCCTCCTCCTCCTCATCCTCTTCCTGTGTGATCAGCAGGCACGCAGGAACACAGTCTGGATAAAGGGGGCCTTGAGAGCTAAGGAAGTCCTCCTCTTCCTGCCTCTGTTCTGCCTCAAGTGCCCTGTCCATTATTCCACGCAGCGTGTGCTCCAACAGGTGGACAAGGGGGACAGTGTCACTGATGCATGCACTGTCACTGCTCACCATCCTCGTGGCCTCCTCAAATGGTGACAGGACAGTGCATGCATCCCTGATCATGACCCACTGGCGTGGGGAAAAAACCAAGCTCCCCTGACCCTGTCCTGGTGCCATAGTCGCACAGGTACTCATTGATGGCCCTCTGCTGCATGTGCAGCCGCTGCAGCATGGCCAACGTTGAGTTCCACCTGGTGGGCATGTCACAGATTAGGCGGTTCTTGGGCAGGTTAAACTCCTTTTGGAGGTCCGCCAGCCGAGCACTGGCATTAAATGACCGGCGGAAATGCACACAGACTTTCCTGGCCTGCCTCCTGTAAGCCCGGGTACCTGCCCAAGAACCGCTGCACCACCAGGTTAAGGACGTGAGCCAAACAGGGCACATGGGTCATTTGTCTCTGTCGGAGGGCAGAGAGGAGGTTGGTGCCATTGTCGCAAACCACCATTCCTGCCTTAAAGTGGAGTTCCACCCAAAAGTGGAACTTCCACTCATCAGATTCCTCCCCCCCTCCGGTGACACAGTTGGCACCTTTCAGGGGGGAGGGGGGTACAGATACCTGTATATTACAGGTATCTGTACCCACTTCCGGCATAGATAGCCGCAGAATCTGCGGTTATTTACGCCACTTCCTGCTCCCTCCCCGCTGCATGCTGGGAAACACACGGGTCCCAGAGGCAGCAGGGACCATCCGTATTGCGCTGCGCGACTCGCGCATGCGCAATAGGGAACCGGGAAGTGAAGGCGCACGGCTTCACTTCCTGATTCCCTTACCGAAGGTGGAGGCGGCAGCACCCGAGGACGGAGAGACGATTCGGCCTCGGGTGCCGACATTGCGGGCGCCCTGGACAGGTAAGTGTCCATGTTTTAAAAGTCAGCAGCTGCAGTATTTGTAGCTGCTGACTTTAAAAAAAAAAATTTTCGGCGGTGCTCCGCTTTAAGTTGGCATGGCATCAACCAGCTCTGAACCTGCCCCTGCAGAGCTGACAGAACCTCTGCCCTAGTGTGGCTCCTGTCCCCCAAGCACACCAGCTCAAGCACCGCATGGCATCTTTTGGCCTGCGTACTTGCGTAGCCCCTTGAACGGCTACAGAGCACCGCTAGTTCCGAGGAAAAAGAGGAGGGGGTGGAGGAGAGAGGTGTGTCACAATCATTAGTAGTGGCATTTTTGAGGCGTGGTGGCGGAACAATCTCCAACACTACTGCACCTTGTCCTGCATCCTTCCCAGCTGCCAGCAGAGTCACCCAATGCGCCATGAAACTTAGGTAATGTCCCTGTCCATGCCTGCTGGACCATGAGTCAGCGGTAATATGCACCTTACCGCTGACCGCCCTGTCCAGCGAGGCATGGACATTGCCTTCCACATGCCGGTAGAGAGCCGGAATCGCCTTCCGTGAGAAAAAGTGGCGTTTGGGTACCTTCCACTGAGGAACCGCACATTCCACAAACTCACGGAAGGGGGCAGAGTCTACCAATTGAAAAGGCAGCAGTTGAAGTGCTAGCAATTTTGCCAAGCTAGCATTCAACCGCTGGGCATGTGGATGGCTGGGAGAAAACTTCTTTCAGCGGTGCAGCAGCTGGTGCAGGGAAATTTGCCTGGTACAATCTGACGTCGGTGTACCAAAAGCAGATTGCCCACAAGTACTTGGCTGTGACACACCTAATTCTACACCTTCATTCCTCTCAGTGCAGGTCTCAGAGAGGACTGAAGGTATAGTGGGGTTGGAGATCCCAGCTGATGAGGAGCAAGGAGAGGTCCGCTTTGTTCTTTGGTGTGGGTCTTTTAGGTACGCTTGCCAATGTACTGCATGGCAGGTCGACATATGTCTGGTCAAGCATGTGGTTCCCAAGCAGGTGATGTTTTGGCCACGCGAGATACGCTTGAGACATATGTTGCAAATAGCAGCGGTACGATCTGATGCACTCGTCTCAAAAAAGGCCCGCACCAAAGAACTTTTTGAATAACGAGCAGAGACTGCAATGCCCTGCACATGTGGAGCTTTGGGGTGTGATGCAGTCAATGTGCTGCCCTTAGGCTGGCCCCTGGAGGGCATCCTGCCTCGTTGGTGATGTGCCGCCTCCTCCTCCTTCTCCTCTCTCCTATCAGGCACCCACGTTGAGACAGTGACCTCATCATCCCCTCCCTCCTCATCACTGGAGCAAACCTGGCAGTATGCTGCAGCAGGGGGAGCATGACTGCCAGATTGCTGTCCTTTTTGGGCACCCCCTCTGTCTGTGCTCATGTTACTGCCTTCATCGAGCTCAGTATCATCATCAGAGCCTTCCAAACGCTGGGCATCCTCCTGGAGCATGTACCCAACACTGTGGTCAAACAGTTCAAGGGACTCCTCAGGAGGACATGGTGGGGCTAGGGAAGGAGTCACTGATGACATTGAGCCGAGGGAAGAGGCCGCTGCTTTGCCAGACAAAGTACCCTGAGCATGGGTGAGAGAGGATGAGGACGGCTTGGTCATCCACTCGACCAAGTCTTCCACATGTTGCGGCTCAACACGGCCAGCTGCCGAAAAAAAGGCCAAGCGTGTCCCACGGCCACATGCTGATGAGGATGCACCGTCTCCACGACCAGCACTAGACACAAAGTCTGCTTGCCCTCTCTTATTGGCTTGTGACTGTCTGCCTCTCCTTTTTGGCCTTCCAGACATACTAATGGCCTGTAGCTGCACTAAGCTGGGATGTATATATATATATATATATACTGATACTGCAGCTAGCAAAATCAACTGCCTGCCTGTAGTATGAGAACACCACCAACCTTCTACAGGTAGCTTTAGCTGAACACTGTGCAGAGCTCGCAAAAAAAATAACTTGTAGGTTTAGCTGAACACTGTGAGGAGGACGCACTGCACTAACTTGTAGCTTTAGATGAACACTGTGCAGAGGTCTCACTACACTAACTTGTAGTTTTAGCTGAACACTGTGAGCAGGACGCACTACACTAACTTGTAGTTTTAGCTGAACACTGTGAGCAGGACGCACTGCACTAACTTGTAGATTTAGATGAACACTGTGCAGAGCTCTCAAAAAAATAACTTGTAGGTTTAGCTGAACACTGTGAGCAGGACGCACTACACTAACTGTAAATAGTCTAGCTGCCTGACTGTGGTACTAATAGGATCAAAAGAACACCAGCAATTTTCTTCAGGTAGCTGTAAATACTGTAACAAGACAAGCCTGCCTGTCAGTAAGAAGATAACAAGAACGGATCCAGCTAAACTGAATACAGTGTATATATATATATATATATATATATATATATATATATATATATATATATATATATGCAACACCTGGGATGCATATATATACACAATACACTGTAAGTGCAGCTAACTCACTGATTGTCCTGCCTAATCTATCTAACTCAAATGAAATGACACTGTCTCTCTGTCTATCTATCTCTCTTTCAACGCCCAATGGAGACTACCATGGGAGAGGGCAGCAGGAGAAGCTGAGTCAAAATTTTGAAGCCAGGTTTCTGTTATGGCGAGTATGTTAAAGGCAAGAGAGATGAAGAGGTCATGTACAGATGTTAGCTTGTTACAGATGGAGCGGGCGTTCCAAAGGGCGCATGAGATTGGGCTGCTTTGAGGAAGCAGGGGGATAGAAATTAAACTGAGTGGATTGCGGTGGTTGCCAGAGGGGGAGGGGTATTGGATATGAGGCTTTCAGTTGGAAAATGGCAGGCCAGGATTAGGAGAAATGTCACCTGAGACTAGGAGAAGGAGGAGGGCCAGAAAGGCAAGATGGGAATGGGATGCGCATGAATGCACGTATCTAGTGGCCCTGGTGTTTATGTGAGCATGTGGATGCAGCAAATGCAGGAGATGATGGGTGCCATAGTAGGGAAAGGGTAGGAGTGAGGGTGATATGTGCATGCTGCAGGGAAGAGTGGAGGGGTAGAGTAAAAATAATTTGAGGATAGAAAACACCAATGTGAGAATCCTCCCAGTAGCCCATTCGGATTCGGATCTCTGTCCCCTAAATGAGAGTCTGGAATTGCATATTATCATGTAATATAGTTTGCCTGTTCTGACAGATCTTGGGTCTCAATAGGCGCCATTTTAAAGAGGAACTGCAGTCTGCTCACATAATTTGTAATAAAAACATCTTTTCAATTCTGAAGCTTCCCTCCAACCACTTTGCATATTATTTTATATATACTGTGATTCTGTACTTGCCAAATATGCTGCAGAAATCTCCTTCCACTAAGTCTGGCTGTAGCCATTTTAACTGTGGGCAACTAAAGCTGCTGCCTGCTCACTTCCTGGATTTACACAGACACACAGAGGCACACCTCCAGCTCTGCAGCCCTGCAGCGTTCATTGGCCCTCTTATGACTTATCCCCCCTCCCTTCCTGGCAAACTCTCATGACAGTGAGAGAGAGAGAGCTGTGCACAATGTAATAAGCCTAGGCTAATGACCAGACAAGAAACAGAAAGTGGGCTGTATAACGTATTTACTGGCAGAAAAATGTTTTTTTTAAATATCAAAAGTTAAAAGAAGATTTAATAGATGGAAAGATGAAAAAAATACTGAAGGTCCGCTTTAATACCCCCTGTATGCGTTACTAAAAATGGGGCCCTTATGCTGGTGTAGTGACACATATGGCAACCCATTACATTTGGCTACCCGCTGGACTGCGCATGCGCAATGCCGCCATATGCGTTTCAACACTGTGGTGATCTACTCCACACCCCTGAGTCCAGGTTCAAGCCCCACCATCCCAGTGGACATAGAGTTAGATTATAATTATGCCGAGCGAAGCAAGGCCGTGCCCGAAGCGTGGCAAGCAAAGCAAGCCCGCGAGGGGCCTTGTGGAAAAGTGGTGTCTTACAACAGTGTTGGAAAGCATATGTTGGCGTCGCGCATGTGCAGTCCAGTGGGTAGCCAAATGTGATGGGTCGCCATATGTGACACGACACCGGCAGTCTCTCTCCCTGGAAAAATCGTTTAGTAGTACTGGTTACCTTTATTTATTTTTTATTTATTTATTTATTTTTCAATAATCTTTATTACAAATTTTTCTTGCATATTAATTTACAATAAGTTTATCTTGGTCTCATCAGACCACGGGACATGGTTCCAGTAATCCATGTCCTTAGTCTGCTTGTCTTCAGCAAACTGTTTGCAGGCTTTCTTGTGCATCATCTTTAGAAGAGGCTTCCTTCTGGGATGACGGCCATGCAGATCAATTTGATGCAGTGTGCGGCGTATGGTCTGAGCACTGAAAGGCTTACCCCCCACCTCTTCAACCTCTGCAGCAATGCTACAGCACTTATACGTCTACTTCTCAAAGACAATCTCTGGATATGATGCTGAGCACATGCAGTCCACTTCTTTGGTCGACCATGGCAAGGCCTGTTCTGAGTGGAACCTGTCCTGTTAAACTGGTGTACGGTCTTGGCCACCGTGCTGCAGCTCAGTTTCAGGGTCTTTGCAATCTTCTTGTAGCCTAGGCCATCTTTATGTAGAGCAACTATTCTTTTTTTCAGATCCTCAGAGAGTTCTTTGCCATGAGGCGCCATGTTGAACTTCATGTGACCAGTATGAGAGAGTGAGAGCGATAACACTAAATTTAACACAACTGCTCCCCATTCACACTTGAGACCTTGTAACACTAACGAGTCACATGACACCAGGGAGGGAAAATGGCTAATTGGACCCAATTTGGACATTTTCACTTAGGGGTGCACTCATTTTTGTTGCCAGCAGTTTAGACATTAATTGCTGTGTCTTGAGTTATTTTGAGGGGACAGCAAATTTGCACTGTTATACAAGCTGTACACTCACTACATTACATTGGAGCAAATTGTCATTTCTTCTTGTCACATGAAAAGATATAATAAAATATTTACAAAAATGTGAGAGGTGTACTCACTTTTGTGAGATACTGTATACAGTATGTGTTAGAAGCTAACTAGCTCTGTGTATATATAGATACCGATGGGTTAGAGACAATCTGGGTCCACTAATTTCTCTGCCCACTCCCCACCCCCATAACAATGGGCTTTAAATACTCTTGTTACCGCTAAATCAGTGATTTGACAAAGCGCATGCGCGCAAAATGCTTCATTGTGACATCAAGTTTCCCCTGCATTCCAGGCTGGTTTGATTGGCATCTCCCTCCAGTCCTGCTCTTCTGCCTCTGTGTTGCATTGATGTCACATGGGAGCACCGGTGGACTCCGGCTCAGCTCACGGGAGTTTGCGGCCCAGTGTCAGCAGCTAGTTGTTGCACATCACGATGGACAATTTCCATCTTCCTGACCACCGGACCCAGTGGACTTTAGCCCATCAACATCCATCTATACCAAAATGTATATAATGCGGCGCTTAAAAATAACAACTGGTAAAAAGTCCAAAAGAACTGGAAAGCAGGAGAAATCCAATCACCAGCTATAGTGCATATATAGAGGAGCACTCTACACTACGTGATAAGGTAGTTTGCTTACCAGATGGCTGTAAAATATATGCATGTAACGATATTTCCATAAACATCCAGCAAGTTCAGCTCTCTGGAACCCCTCAACGGTAAAGAAACAGCAATATCCGCATAGTATTCTCCATTAATCAATTTCTCCCAGAAATCACACCAGAAGCAGGACTTTCAATAACGTGGTCAGCAAACACCCATGAAGAGAAATAAGTGACCCATAGTGAAGCCCGTAATAAATATAAAAAAAATGTATTGTAGTAACTTACAGTTAAATTGAAGAATGCATGCATCAAATGGGACAATCGGCTGCAGCATTCAGCGTGCTGGTGTCAACTTGCTTGACATGTTTCATCACAACGGATGTCTTCAGAGGCGTGGCTTTACTGATCACCGCACGCCATATAAATAGGAAAGCTAATTGGGTAGATTGAGGGGGGAATGGTCTCCCAAAAGGGAACAGCTGGGCATATCTAAATGAGCGTCTTTTTTCGTGTGACGCGATATGCGCACGCGCACATGGGAACTACATCTGATAGGTCGTCCAATGGTGTGCAATGCGAGGATAATACCTCTACATCATTCCGCTCGCCACAGGACGAAAACAATCCAATGTGTTCTACATCGTATGTGCTTCTAGACGAGCAAGCCTGATAGGTTGACATAGACGGCAACAGCTGACGCGGTGCCACGTCACCGTCGCCATCTCGTCCAATTGAAAAAAAGAGAAAAAAGGAGGGTTGAATCGAGCTAAAACAGATTGGTGATCATACACATCATCACCAAACCAAATATTTAGAACTAAGTGAAGAGTTCCCCTTTAATGTATACATAATATACAAAACACATGTCAAATAAATAATCAATCCAAATATAAAATGTTCAAAGTGATAATAAAAAGTCCATGTAAAAAAATAAATCACCCAAGTGATATAAAAGTATCTTAAAAAAGTTCCAAAAAACATAAATTCTTGCTGTGAGAAGAAAAAAGCGTGCTTGCTCCACCACCGTGAAATCAGACTGGCCGCTTACCGGTAACTCACGATCCCCTGTTACAGAGGATCAGAGAAAGCTGAGAAAAGTTAGTTAGGGGTGGGTGGCGCTACCTTTAACAGGGTACCTTAAAAATGAGTCCCAGAAATAAAGTATAAAATACTCATAAGTGCAAGACCTCATTCACTCAGAAAGTCACTTATCACAGACGTTTTTGCTTTTTGTTTTTTTCTGCTTATGTTGGATTCTGACACATCTAAAAAACTTTTTTTTTTTTTCATAATTTTTTCATAATTTTTTAGGGTGCACATTGTATTGTATGCCCCAGCTGGGACTACTTATGATATATATAATTTTTGGCCGGTTTAGATTTTTCACTTATGTAATTTAGGACACACTTGTGGAATAATTTAGGATTTAGGCATGGGATAATACCAGCTGCATATGCTGACTAATGCCATCTGGAAAGTGGATCACACACTGGATTTCAAAAGAGGGTATTCCTATTGGATTGATTCCCTTCCATGTCACAGACTGTGGTGCTTATTGAATTGAGTTAATGTCATTTATTATTTACCATTATGTTGTCACTTACTATTCATTCTTTGTTGGTCAACTACACGTTATACACTCTTATGCATGATATATGACTGGCATGTTAGCAAGGTCCACTACTTAGGAGTTGCACACTCACACCCATTCCCCTATGTATTTTGAGTGAATGAGGTCTTGCACTTATGAGTATTTTATACTTTATTTCTGGGACTCATATTTAACAATTTTTAAGGTACCCTGTTAAAGGTAGCGCCACCCACCCCTAATTAACTTTTCTCATATCACTAAACCCACCCCTTTATGGGGTAAGTGTAAGGGGAGGCTGCAAACCTTCTGATCCGTGAGCACGGAAACCCGCCCCTCAGATCAGAGAAAGCTGTTTGTTAATACTGCTTCGAACCACGACCAATGGATCAGAGACCTTATACCGAGATGGGACATCAAAGACTGCAGGGTCAGGCTAAAGATTTTCACACTGACAGGTACTCAGACATCAGCCCAATGTTAGTAGACAATAGTAGGCATGTAGTGTAGTCTGGAGCGCCGGCCGGAAGCTCACAGACAGCCCGTCCTACTGGAAACAACAGCAGCAATGGGAGGTGATGAGAACACGACGCTCTGCCCTATGCGGCGTTTCGTGATAGAGTCACAACATCCAGGGGCACGGGCGGTGCGTCTCGTCACCTCCCCTTATAGTACTAAGAGCCTGACCAAGCCTCGCTTTGAATTCCACTCCATCGACGGACTTGCACAAAAAATTGAAAAGTCCCAAGCGCTGATTGGTGCCTCACTAAACCAAGCCTCACTGTGAATGCCGAATCATCAGCGAGCCTACCCAAGTCGGATAATCCCAAACACTGAGTGGTGTCAGGTGCGCAGGTGTGTGCACAATCACTGGAGAAATAATTAATTATGAATTGCAATAAACCGCTGGCTGGAAGGGGGTATGAGGTCAGGTATCTGGGAACCATAGAACTCATATGGAGATAGGTACCCCAAAAAAAGCAATAAAATGTCAACAAAATACTAAAATTATCAAGTCAATCAGTGCGATCCGTGTCACAGACCGGACATAAATTGACTTGAGCATAAGGGGACATTCTAAAGATAAAATAAACAAAGGCCACCCGGTGGCCATATTAAAAATTGCAAAAAGATATATAAATGAAAAAAGAAATAAAATGAACTATAGGTAATAGAGCTGTGTATCCTTACGAACACACAGAAGTCATACCTATATTGTATAAATAAAATAAAGGCAAAAAAGCTCAAAGTAATCCTAAACAAATAGGTCCCATCTAGCAGCACGGTCCGTGTCACAGACAGGAACCGGCTTATAAAAGACATAAGTAGACATGTCAATAAAAAGCACTGTGGCCACCTAGTGGCCATATTCAAATTGGCACAGCACTGTAGAGCCATGTCAAAAAAATAATCCCAATGGATATATTAAATCAAATGGAACCAATAAACCTAATCGTGACTGTAATAGGACCATAGTCCCACAAATTCGTCTTGAGGAAAATATTGATAGAAAAAACATTCCAAGAATAGATCCCAAAAGACAAATAAACAATATTTTATAATAGTGTTGATATTTTTAAATGAATCCTTATTTTTAGTTTTTTATTAAGGAAAAATCGGATGGGCCATAGAAAGATAATAAAGGACGATATGTTTACCCCGCCACCTCAATAATGGGGCTATGTAGGTGGTCTAGATGGATGGGAAGTCAAAGCATAAGCCTTCAAAAAATTCACCAAGGGCACAGTTTGAACATCGAAATACAATATCATCTCTCAAACGCAGCTCATCCAAGTACCTAGAAATTGGGCTGCATACTTAATGTATATTGGTTATTGGCAAAAAGTTGTATCCCTCCTTAGGAATTAATAATAAAGGCATTTACGTCCACGTTGACATTCATGCCGTGTGGTACATAGCTTTTGAGCTTGTGGATTCAGGACATCTCACTCTTAGAGATCTCCCTGACCAACAGGCTACCTCGCCAATGTGGTTTGTGCTTATCAATACCCACAAACAGGGTATTGGAGGGGTCCTTGTTATGTACCTGGTCGTAGTGTCTGGACACAGGGTGCTTGTCATAACCTCTCTTAATATTCCCTATATGTTCATTTAGACGAACCCGCAATGCCCTTTTGGTCCTTCCCACATACTGAAGCCCACAGGGGCACTGTAAGAGATAGACCACCCCTACCGAGGTGCATGTAATAAAGGGTTTGATATCGTATGATCTTAAAGTGCTAGTAGATGTAAACTCGGTAATTCACCTAGCTCTATTGGCTTTTAGAGAGCAAACTTGGCATCTTCCACATTTATAATAGCCAGTGAGGTTTTGGAGAAAGTTGCGATTCTCACATGGAAGATCTTGGACAGAGGGAGCTACCTTACTCCCAAGGGAGGCCACCCCCCTAAAGACCGCTCTAGGTCTAACTGGTAAGATTGAGCTCAAAACTCTGTCACTACCCAGCAGATGCCAATGTTTCTGTATCAATTGTTTAATATTGCGATGCTGTACCGAATAGGTGGTAATAAACGGCACAGCATCTGATGCAGTAGCATTATGTTGGGGTACATCAGACAAAAGTGAGAGTCTGTCTCTGTCTCGTGCCGTTTTCACGGCCAGAGACAGAGAAGCACGGTCATATCCCTTCTCGATGAACCTATCCATAAGAATGGATGCTTGTTCATCAAAGGTAGTAATGTCTGAGCAATTACGTCTCAGTCGTAAAAATTGGCCCTGGGGGATAGCTCTGAGCCAAGGCTCGTGGTGACAACTATCCACCGGGATGTAAGAGTTCTTGTCGGTCACCTTGAAGTGAGTTGATGTCACAAAATGGTCCTCCACTATCTGGATCTTCAGATCCAGAAAGTGGATAGTGTCACGACTGGCCTCAAAATTGTACCTAATACCCCTGCTATTATTGTTTAGAGATGGCATGAAGTTCTGTAGCCCCAATTCACAACCATCCCACAGGAGGAGGACGTCGTCAATGTATCTGGCCCACAGGAGCACCTCCGATCTCCTGGGTGCTTCAACGACGTCCTCCTCCCACTTGGCCATGAAAAGGTTGGCCAAGCTCGGAGCATATTTTGCCCCCGATCCATTGGTCATGGTTCGAAGCAGTATTAACAAACAGCTTTCTCTGATCCTCTGTAACGGTGGATCGTGAGTTTCTGTTAAGCGGCCAGTCTGATTTCACGGTGGTGGAGCAAGCACGCTTTTCTTCTCACAGCAAGAATTTATGTTTTCTGGAACTTTTTTAAGTTACTTTTATATCACTTGGGTGATTTTTTTTTTTTTTTTAACCATAGATTTTTATTGTAAAGTTGCATTAAATACATAAAATACGAAGCTTTGTTTACAACAAATGACATAGCAGGGTGAATGATGAATGCCAGACGTAATTCTACAAAGAGATATTTCCACCTGAGCCACCCATATCTACGTAGCATATGACCTCAACAGGAGGTAGAACCTGTCACCCCTACTGGGTACATACTGTGAGCAGGAACCTCTGATGGTCTTGAGCAAGGTAGCTCTCTAGCGACCTTAGTGAGGGTCACTAGTGACTACATACAAGATATGCTTAATTCTTACTTTGTAGATAACTATCCTAAAAACTTCAAACAGTGATACTGTCTTATTATAGTAATAACATAAAACACATATTTTTTAGTGTAGTCACAACTTATTAAAAAACTGTCTAGGTTCTTCTGGTGTGACTACTTCTGGAGTTGTTAATTGTTTATTGGTTTACTTATCAATTTCTCTACTTATTTAAATTCTTATACCACTATCTGCCTGGTTGTTTGAACTGCATATCATGAAAAACAATTCACATTTCACAAGTCAGAGGGAGCAAACTGAGAAGATTTCCAGACATCCCAGTTTTTATGGAAGGCCTGGGTTCTTCTTTCCTTATACGCAAGCATTTTTTCCATTGTGTAGTGGGCATTCACTCTGGAAATTACTTCCTCAATTTTTGGGGGTGTTGGAGAGCGCCATTCTCTTGCTAGTGATATGCGTGCTGCAAATAGTATATTAATAACAACCTTTCTCGTCAAGTGAGGAAAGTTTTCTATGCCCAGGCTGAGGAGGGCAAGTTCAGGGTTTAGTGTAATCATAGTATTTGTGATTGTATGAATGATGGAAGCTACTTCCTGCCAGAAGGGTTTTATTATCTTACAGCTCCACAAAATGTGTAGCAAGTTACCTGTGTTGTAGCAGTTCCACCAGCAGAATGGTGGAATGTTCGGATTCATTTTATTGATGCATAGAGGTGTAAGATACCACCTATGCAGTATCTTTTGTGCGTTTTCCCAATGATCTGTGCATGCTGAAGATTTGCCATTGCTTTTTACAGCTAGATGCCATTGGTGCAATGTGAATTCTTTGTTTAGTTCCTGTTCCCACTTTCTAATATTGGGTACCTTAGTCTGCATGTATAGGGGGTAAGCAAAGTTGTAGAATAGAGATATTCCCTTATGTTTCCCCGGGTTTTTGTTTAATAGATAGTGCCACAGTTTTTGGGGAATTTTTAGTGGTCTAGGAGTATTATAGGGCGTACACACGGTCGGACTTTGTTCGGACATTCCGACAACAAAATCCTAGGATTTTTTCCGACGGATGTTGGCTCAAACTTGTTTTGCCTACACACGGTCGCACAAAGTTGTCGGAATTTCCGATCGCCAACCACGCGGTTACATACACCATGTACGACGAGACTAGAAAAGGCCGGTTCAGAACCAAGCGCGGCACCCTTTGGGCTCCTTTTGCTAATCTAGTGTTAGTAAAAGTTTGGTGAGAGACAATTCGCGCTTTTTCAGACTCGTGGCTTTCAGATCGTTTTCTGCCATTCAGTTTGTGCTTGTGGGTTTGTATCTGCTCTTCAGTGCGTGCAGTCAGTTCGTATTGGAGTTTTCTGTGTGATCTTGCCTGCTCGTTGCTGTTTTTCAGGTCGCTCTTCACAGGCCTTGCTGTTCTTCAGTGCGTTCTGTTACTTCGTTCTGAGCAGCCGACCGTTTTCTAGCCATGTTTCGTATGCGTACTCCTCGTAGAGTTCGTGCTGTGCGGGGGCTTGTTGTTGGGGTCCTGACCTTGACACAAGTCCAGTCCATGAACAGGGTGGGGAGGAGTTCATGGACCAAGAATTGGTTGCTTCAGCGTGACCAGTTCTCTCATATGCCTTTGCTCCGTGAGATCCGTGAGAATAATCCTGATGATTTCAGGAACTTTCTCAGGATGACGGACCCCGTGTTTCACCGTTTGTTGACTTCGCTGACCCCCTATATCAGCAGGCAGGATACCTGCATGAGGCAAGCCATCACTCTGGAGCAGAGGTTGGTCGCTACCTTGCGGTATTTGGCCACAGGGAGAAGCCTGCAGGACTTGAAGTTCTCGACAGGCATCTCCCCCCAGGCTCTGGGGATCATTATCCCAGAGACCTGTTCTGCCATCATACAGGTCCTGCAGAAGGAGTATATCAAGGTAAGATTTTTATCCTTTAATATCACATTTTATTGTCTTTAATGTTTGATAATATCTTGTATTTCTTTCCTCATTCCCTAATTACCATGATTTTAATATGCTGTGAATGTCCCCTTTGTCCTCATGCATGCTGGATTTTTATGTAATTATTATTTAAGGTCCTTCATACATGTTTGCCCTTCACTAACCTCCCCAGCATGGTGTCTCCTGCCCTATATTCACCTCATGTAGTCACTTAACAATGTATTTTATCAGCTCCATAGTAGTGCTTTACCCCAAACACCCCCTAAAATGTTTGTAAATGTTATTTTTGATTTAAATTCAGGCAGAGTGCCAGAGGCTTTTTTTTGTGGTGTCCCCAAATAATTTTTAGTAACCCTCCCTCCCCCAACTGCTAAGTCAGATGATCCCGATTCTCTATCTATCCTCAATCATCTATCTGCTGACTTTGCCAAACCCATACACACTATACCCACCTCTTTAGTGCTCAGATATATGGATAAATTCCCCAAAGCATGTAGTGCAAGGGCCTGCCTGTATACTTTCCAATGGTACTGTTTAAAGTTTTTGTATCCTTTTATTATCTTGATAGGTAATAGCAGAATGTCCAAATGTCCTCAAATGTGTACAATGTGTATTTATATCTTTGTATTCTGACACTTCGTACCTGTCCAGTGGTCTGCCAATAGTGTAACTAAGGAGGGGCTGTTCAAAGTAATACCCATTATTTAGACATTCAGCTCTCAATGAAGTGAAGAGGGTTACCTGTCCAAGATTTCCACACACCCCATAATGTTAGAAATGGCCCATGAGAGGGGGGGGGGGGAATATGATAGGTGTACCTTATACTTTGGCCTTGTTAAATTCCCCTTAATAAATGCTATCTGGAGGTTGCCCCATAATGTTTGTGTCTAATCTGCTTGCCATGTTTCAGAGTAAAAATAGTAATGTTTATTGTTTTTTCCTCAACAGTTTCCTTCCACGCCACAGGAATGGCAGACTGTGGCCTCCCACTTTGCCCAGCGGTGGGACTTTCCTAACTGCGGAGGGGCAATTGATGGGAAACACATCCACATCATCCCACCACCCAACTCGGGGTCGTACTATTATAATTACAAGGGGTTTAATAGTATAGTGATGTTGGCGGTGGTGTCGGCTAATTACGACTTCTTGTATGTGGACGTGGGGAAGAATGGCTGGATGTCCGATGGTGGAGTCATCGCCCAGACGGAGTTCTACAGGCGTCTCCAGAATGGCAGCTTGGACTTGCCAGCTCCAGAGGACAATGTGGAAGGACTCCCATTTGTGTTTGTTGCTGATGAAGCATTTGCGCTGGGGGACCACCTGATGCGGCCATTCCCGATGAGGACCCTCACCCCGGAACAGAGGGTTTTTAATTACCGGCTGGCCAGAGCCCGAAGAGTGGTGGAGAACACATTTGGAATCCTGGCCAGCCGGTTCCGCCTATTTCTGACACCTGTCCATATGGCGGAGTATAAACTGAACCATATAATACTTGCGTGCTGTGTTCTCCATAATTTTTTACAGAAACATTCGGCCAACTATGCTGGCTCAGTTGGGCCTGAGGCCGGAATCCTACATCAAACCACACTGACGGCGCTTGAAAGTGGCCGTCCTGGCTTGCCCTCCCTGAGTGCCCGTGATGTCCGGTTACGCTACCTGGAGTTCTTTGCGGGTAGTGGGGCTATCAATATGCCAGACAATATGTGAAGCCTTTTTCAAATAAAAAAAAAAAAAGAAAATCTTTGTGGACATTTACTGCTTGTGTTTGTTTTAGCTGACCCTGACAGAAATGTTTTGAGTTGAGAAAATGTCGTGATTCGGTAACCTTATACAAAGCACTGTTGGCTGTTATTTCCTAAATGCAAAAACACATTTCACTACAAGTGCACTTGCAACTGCACTGAAACTGCAGTTGTAGTGCAAAGAAGATTTGCCCTTAGGAAATAACCCCCACTTTTGCATCAAACAGCTTTTACATCACCCCAAAAGTGTTGTAGTGTTGAGACAATAATCCACACATTCTTGAGTAAGCCACTTTTTAGTACCTTGCATTTACCAAAGGTTTTTAAAACAAACCAACATGTTTGTTGTATAACAATTTTTGCAGTAGCATTAGCAAAATTCAAAATGTCCATTTCAGATAAAACAGGCCTGTGTAAAACCAACAATAAAGCCAAAAAACTTGAACTTACAAAGTTCACATTAGGTAAAACCTGAAGGCTATATCAGACATCAGTATTTAGGAACTGGGTTTGATATAGCGTTCAGATGGGGGGAAATCATCCCTGGAAAAGCCAAATTTGGAAGATGCACACAAATTTCCCAATGTCAACATGTGCTATCTGCCATCAGGGGGGATCAAGGGACGTGTTTTGGGGGAGCAAGCCCTTCCTCAACGCTACTTTATAATTGAGGAAGGGGTTGCACCCCCAAAACGCGTCCATTGATCTCCCGTGATGGCAGATAGCACATGTTGGCACACTGTGTGCATCCTCCAAATTTGGCTTTTCAAAACATTGCCAAAAAATATAAAAGATTGGACCACAATACAAAAAGTGATTTTGTGGGGTTTAAATTCGCCCCAAAACATCAATGATTTTATTATTTTTTTTAATAACATCATAGATTTTTTGCTGGATGTTTTGCAGTTCGGCATTACACCCCATGATCTCCCCGATCAGGATCTGGGCACTTTCAGAAGTAAAGCGTTCGGGATCCACAACCTCACGATCACCTAAAAAGAGATAAATCAAAAAAAAAAAGGTCTCAAAAATCTGCCACCATCCATCTCATTTAACTGAGTCTGTGGTCGCAGACACTCACCTGTTGTGGTGCCAATCTCCACCACATCTTCTTCTTCCTCCTGCTCTTCTTGGGTTTGCAGTATTTCACCTTCTTCCAGAGGTGGGGGGTCTCTGGTCTCCTCGGATGAGGAGTGTCCTCCGAATCTTTTCTCCCCTATGTAAAACAAAAATGGTATAATTAGCACACAGATATTTGATGGCAGAACTAGAAATAGGAAACATTGCTTGGAAGTGGGGTACAATTGTCTATTTTAGCCGAGTTCAAAGATGTCTTTTTTTTATTGCCCTTTGTCAAGCTGCAATACTTTACCTGTTTGGTACAAGCTTCACAGATGGAGACCCCCCTATAGTATACACTGGAGCACCTGTGTGGCCCCCTAATAAAAATGGTTTTCTTGTGTCCCACACTAGTGCTCCAGTGTCCAGATGTGAAAAGAGCTGCTCAGTGTCCTATCCTTACACACAATCTAGTTGGCATTTCATTCTAGTAATAAACCCATCCACACAAACAAATATTTGGCATCCAAGTAGGCCCCAAAAAAATGTGGGAAAATGCATATGGCCTAAACAATGGTGTTCTAGAGGCCGAAAGAAAAATGTTTGATACGAATGAATAATGGGCCCATGAACATTAAAGTTGCCCTTTTAAACGTTACAATTAATAAAGGCATATGGAGCAGCACGAACGGAATAAAGACAGAAAGAATAGGAACACAGCACAACTACTTACTTTTTTGCAGCACTCTCCGGACCTTTCGGTACTGCTCTGGCTCTCTCAACTTCAGGTCCGACCACCGCTTCCTGAGCTGATCTTTAGATCTTTGTACCCCGAAATTCCTGTGAAAGCTTTTGATCACTTTCGCCATGATCTTGGCCTTTCTGTTGTTGGGGTTGGGGTAAGGCCCATACTTCCCGTCATAGTCGGACTTCCTCATGATGTTGACCATCTCCAACATCTCCCCAAAGGACATATTTGTGGCCTTAAAATGTCTCCTTCTGGATCGGGACGTGCCTGGATCCGGGCTTTCCTCCTCCTCCTTCTCATTGCTATAATTAGCACACACCTGCTCAAACTCCGCCATCATGCTCTTCACCCACTGCGCCGAACGAAAAGGGGCGGGGAATAGACTAGAAAGAACGTCAGGGGCGGGCGGAGTTACACGCATGCGCAGTGTGTATAAAGCGTAACACGTGTGCGTATTACGTACGCTCTGTGAGCGGAGGAAGGAGCATTGGACGCGCCGATCGTAAGAACGAAGGTAAGAGACAAACTTGTGCCTATACTGCTTCTAGATTGAGGCCTATATTGTAACAAGATTAGGAGAGTTTTGTCTGACATTAGGCTTTGTCTTGTGTTGTGTCTTGCAGTGAACATGGATATCTTAGTGAAAGACAATGACTTCATGTCAGTATTCCTAGAGATGCTAAGGGAGCTGCCCTGTCTGTGGGAGATTAAACAACCCCATTTCAAGAACCAAGCAAAGAGGAAGGCAGCACTGGAGCAATTGTGTGAAATTGTGAAGCAGGTGATCCCCACGGCAGACATCACTTATTTAAAGATATTAATTGGTTGCCTGAGGAGCACATATCTGAGGGAAAGTCCTGGATTCACAGAGATCCGGAGCTGCAGATGACATCTATGTCCCCAGGATGTTGTACTACGACAGGCTGCACTTTCTGGCAGGCCAGACCGAACCCAGGCCATCCCTCTCAAGTCTTCCTTCCACGCTTCCTTCCCCCCCGGCTGAGGCTTCTGACGCTCAACCTGGACCTTCCAGGCCACATGTGGAGGAGCCCAGATTGAGCCAGGTATAGCATTTCTCTAAATATTTCTGCTTGTACAATCAATGATGTTAACTAGATGTTAGTTGGGAGTACTAATTTATGATTGTGATTGATGATGCAACAACTAAAACTATGTCCCTCTTTCATACACAGGGAAGTCTCAGCCAGGAGGTGGCCGGGCCGAGCCGGCTGGCTGATCTGCAGGTCCCTCCACCCCCCCTGAAAAGAGAAAATGGCAGTAGGAGGAGTGCCCTAGAGGAGGCTGCTATAGGATTCTTTTGGAGGGCTACAGAGGTCCTGGGAGCACCCCACACCATGGAGGAGAACATTGCTGCCTTCATTGCATATAAAATGCAGAGGATGGAGGAGGGCCAACAAGTCATGTGTGAGGCCCTCATATTGGAGGCTCTTGAGAAAGGTATGATGGTCCTCCTCCTCCTCCTGCAGGTCCTCCTCCTCCTCCTCCCTCTCCTCCAGGTCCCCCCAGTCCTCCTCCAGGTCCTCCCAGTCCTCCTCCTCCTCCAGGTCCTACTCCTCCTCCTGCCACATCTCCAACTGCACAGCCACAGCCCGGAAGGAAGCGTGGAAGGAAGACCAGACAGTGATTGCCCTGGGTTCAGTCTGGTCGGCCAAAAGATGCAGCCTCTTGTGGTACCACAGCCTGGGGACACAGATGTCATCTGCTGCTATCCGGATCTCTGCGAATTCTGGACCAGACTGCCCTCCCTTACATATGGACTCCTCAGGCCACCAATTTTGATGTTCAAGAATTGATGTCTGCCGTGGGGGTCCCAGGCTTCGCTAATTTCTCATGTTGATCCAGTGTTGCCTTCCTCTTTGTTTGGTTCTGATCCCTTAATAAAGGATTTTTGTTTTGAATTATACTATCCTATGTGTTTTACTTCAAAAATGACAGCTTGTTTGTGAGGATTCAGGTACATTTCAAATATACAATGTGAAATGAACAAGGGACACCAACACCAAACAATCTCCTGGAGATTAAATAATAAAAGATATCAATGGTGTTGGGGTAATTTGACACACAAAACACACACAAAAATATTCTGGAGTAAAAATAAAAATAACATTGAACAAAGATCAGCCTTGGAAAAAATCCAAACATTAAAGAAAAAAAAAGGCTGAAAATCCAAAAAAAAATATATATAAAACTGTCAGATGTAACAACTAATAACAATATATTGAGGGAATCCCACTAAAAAAACAAAAATAAAAGTTTGTGAGAAGTGTGTGTGAATATGAGCAGCAAAACGACTTAATTCTTGTCACATTATAAAGAAGAAGAGAGTGCGCTGTATTAAACCATTTTTAACATTGCAGCGTGACAAAAGTGCTGTATCCATTGCGAACGCTAAGTTTACCAGAAGGAGCTGTTCCGTCTTGGAATTTCTTCTGAGCATGCGTGGCACTTTGTGCGTCGGAACAGGCCACACACGGTCGGAATTGACGCGATCGGATTTTGTTGTCGGAAAATTTTATCTCCTGCTCTCCAACTTTGTGTGTCGGAAAATCCGATGGAAAATGTCCGATGGAGCCCACACAAGGTCGGAATTTCCGACAACACGCTCCGATCGGACATTTTCCATCGGAAAATCCGACCGTGTGTACGGGGCATTAGATTTAATGTAGTGCTTAATTTGAAACAATTGGCATCTTTCCAATGCTTCCTGTCCCTGTAGGTCAGGTGTAAGGAAATGTTCCCCGTTCCTTTTAAAAGTTTGGGTCGAGATGTTTGGTATCAAATATTCATATGTTGCTAATGGAATATGTATTTCTAGCATTGTTGTATCCGTAAAGGGTTGTCGTAGCATAGAGGACCACGCCGTTAAAGAGGCTTGTATAGTGGGGTACTGTGGTGTAGTAGGTCTATGATGTATACCGGTGGCTAATGCCAATGCTGGGAGATTATGGCCGGGGGTAATTTCTTGTTCTATTTCAGACCATCTATTGTCGGTTTGACATGAGAACCAGTATCGAGTTTGTTCTAATATAGCTGCTTGATAATAAATGTAGGCGTTGGGAAGTCCTACCCCACCTAAGTGTTTGGGTTTGTACAGATGATTCAGTGCAATTCTGGGTTTTTTACCTGCCCAAATAAACTTATTTAGAATTTTCGCCAGCTGTGTGAAGAATAATTGGGGGATAGGTATGGGTAGTGTTCTAAAATGGTATAGAAGTTTGGGTAAGATTTGCATTTGATATGCAGATATTCTCCCCATCCATAATATGTGCAGTTTGCCAATTTGGACCATCTCTTCTTCTATATTCGCAAGTAGAGGAGGGTAATTGCTAGAGTATAGTTTAGCAGAAGAGGATGTGTGTTGCACACCAAGATAGGTAAGTGATGGGGGGTCCCAATTACAGGGGAACATATGTTTGATAGTATTCTGTTCTTCTGTGGGTAAATGAAGTGTTAAAAAGAAGCATTTATTTGTGTTGATTTTGTAATAGGAGACTTGACTAAAATTGTGCATTAGCTTTTTAAGTTCTAGTATAGAATCTGCTGGTTTAGATAAAGTCACTATTATATCGTCGGCAAAGAGTTCAATCTTATGATTTTCATTACCTATTCTAATGCCTTTGATAGCTTCATTGGACCTGATACTTTGTGCCAGAGGTTCTATAATGAGTGAGAAAATTATTGGGGAGAGAGGGCATCCTTGTCGCGTACCATTAGATAATGGGAAAGGGTCAGATAGGAGACTAGAGGTATAAACTTGGGCTGTGGGGTTGGAGTATAGGGACATAATTGCCGAGTGTATCAATCCCGATATTCCAAATTTGAGTAAGGTTTTTGATAGGTAACCCCAATGCACCCTATCAAACGCCTTTTCAGCATCTAAGGCTAGAAATATACTCGGTACTTGATTGACTTCTGCGAATCGCAGGAGGTCTAGCATCCTTCTAGTTCCGTCTGGTGCTTGCCTGCCTTTTACAAATCATACCTGATCCAGTCCTATAAGAGAAGGGGTAATTTCCAGTAATCTATTTGCATATATCTTTAGGTCAGAGTTAAGCAATGATATTGGCCTATAGTTTTGGGGGTGTGAGTCGTCTTTGCCGGGTTTGGGTAAGGTAACTATGATTGCTTGGAGCATTTCCCTTGGGAAGGATCCTGCTGTGGCTGCTATGTTGAAGACATCTACCAGGTTTGGTGCTAGGAGGGAGCTAAAAGCTTTATAGTACTCAGCAGAGAAACAGTCCGCTCCTGGTGATTTGTGCATGGGGAGAGATTTGATAACTGTCTCGATTTCTGCACTAGTGATTGGTGCATTTAGGGCTTGTAGTGTTGTTGAATCTACTAAGGGCAGTTGAATTCCTTGAAGGAAATCTTCTATTTCTCTATCTGTAGGTTGATAGGTGGATGGGTCTGTGTTGAGGTTGTAAAGGGATTTGTAATAGTCCCCAAAGGCATTAGCTATGACCTTAGAATTGTAGAATGTGGTGTCGGAGTTATTTTGTTGAATGTGAGTGATGTTGGATTTAGCATGTCTTTTTTTGAGTTGTGCGGCCAGAAGTTTGCTAGCCCTATTATTTTGGGAATAAAAGGATAGTTTCAGCCTTTTGAAATATAGGTCGTAGTCTGCCCTAAGTTCCTGTCGCAATTCTTCACGACAGAAATTAAGGCGTTTCAAAATGCTGGGGGATGTGGTGCGGGGATCCTTGTGTTGGGCCTCTAGATCTGCAATGGACTTGTGAAGCTGCGCTAAATGTTGTGACTTCTTTTTTCTTTCCCTAGAGGCAATCTGAATAAGAATTCGTCTAGCAAAAGCTTTGTGTGCACACCATATCGTTATTGGAGAGCATTCCCCATTAGCATTGAGTCTAAAATATTCTTTAAGTTTCTCCTCTATCTCAACTTTGATGTGGGGGCATGACAGAAGATAGGTATTGTTGCGCCATAGTGGTTTATGGGATGTTTTGTCATCTGCCTCCACCTCAATGGCTACGGGTGCATGGTCAGACCAAGTAATATTGAGTATATCAGCCTTTTTCACCTTCTGCAGGGTGTACATATCTGTTAGAAAGAAATCGATCCTAGAGTAGCTATTGTGCACTGTGGAGTAGTATGAGTAGTCCCTCTCGGTGGATCTAAGGCAGCGCCATGGATCAAAGAGTCTTTCTTCATGACTCCAGGATCCTAAAGAGGGCCTCTTCCTCAGAGCCACCGAGGAAGAATCAAGTACATCATTCATAATCATATTGAAATCCCCACAAATTATAAGATTGCCCTTTTGTAAGGATTTGGCAAGTGTGACAACTTTACGTATAAACTTCAGCGACTTAACAGTTGGGGCATATAGGTTTACCAGTGTGTAGAGGACCCGGTCTATTTCTGCAACCAAAATAATAAAGCGTCCATGGGGGTCATTATGAATCTGTAATAAAGAAAAGGTTAGTGTGTCCTTGATAGCGATTAATACCCCATTTTTTTTTTTGAAATGTCATTGGCGGTGAACACTGTGGGGAATTTCTTGTGTGTGCATTTTGGAGGTTTGCTGCTAGCGAAGTGTGTTTCTTGTGCACACAGGATGTCACACTTCAGGTCCAGAGCTGACTTCCACATGGCCCTGCGTTTATAGGGGCTGTTTAAACCTCTCACATTGTGTGATACGATTTTAATGTTCATTCCATTCAATGAGTGCAAGCTGCTGCCATCTAGTGGTAGGAACCAATAAAAAATATGCTCCTGAGTTGTTGAAGGGTATGTGTAGTATTTGAGGTAAAGTTCCTGAGGTAATTTTCAGAATCAAAAAGAAAAGAAAAAACAAGAACAAAAAAACAAGCTGAGTTATGCAGCAATATGGAACAGTCAAACAATAAAGTTTGCATAGAACAGGTCACAGGAGTCATCCTGTAATTGAAGAAGGGGGATAACTAGGGTTCACTTTAGCCGAACAACGGCTGCTTCTTGAACCTACACTTGAATGCAGGAGAAGTTTGGAAGATATCAGGGATTAATGGTTCTGAGATTGGTACCGCACACTTATAAGAGCCATCAGCCGAGGCAATTGTGTATCAGAGCTTTGCCTATCTGCCCCTTCTGTTTTGACAGTGATTGTTTCGTTTGTCATGTAAGGGATCAGGGTCTGCAGCTTCTACATCCGGAGGTAGAAGACGCCATCTTTTGAGGAGCTCCATGCCTTTTTAAATTGAATTGATTGTGTGTGATTCCTTATGCATTTCTAGCATCAGTTTAGCAGGGAATCCCCACTTATAAAGAATCTTATGGTTGCGTAAGATTTTTGTAATGGGGACTAAATTGTGCCTTGCCGTCAGCATCGCTTGCGATAAATCTGCATACAATGCGATTCCGGTGAATGGATCAGGGAGCGTGGGGTGCTGTCTGGCAAATCGCATCAGCTGATCCTTTATGTGGTAAAAGTGGATCCTAGCGATGACATCCCTGGGGATTTGGTCAGGCAGGAATGAGGGCTTTGGCAGTCTATGGGCTCTGTCTATGATTATGTCGTTAGGCCCCAGAGACGGCAGAACCGTGGTCATGAGCTTTTGGAGGAACGCTGTGAGTTCTGCTGGTTTGATCAATTCAGAGATCCCTCTGAATTTAATATTGTTCCTGCGTGCCCTGTCTTCAATGTCCGCCATTTTTAGGCACATGGATTTGATCTCATCTTCTACATCAAAGTGAGCATCCACCAGCTCATTGTGTGCTAGTGTGAATTCCTCCATTTTTTTTTCCACATAAGTGACTCTGCTGCTGAACGCTGACAGTTCAGTTTTGGTAGTATGCATAAATGCAGACATGTCCTGCTGAAGGGCCCCCCTGAGAGTCAGTAACATTTCCTTCATTGTGGTATCCAGGATGGGCTGCCCTGAAGTGGGGAAAGCATCTAGTTGCTGGCCATATGGGGAGGATTCCTTCATTATGTCTCCCTCCATTGCTGCCTCATCCTGATTCTCTTCCTCCACCCCAATCCTCCTTTTCTGTTTCACGGGGCTGTCAGAGGGTGAGGATGGTAGTGGATAACATTTGGGATCAGACTCACCCAAGGATGGCGACGGATGGCTGCAGGAGTGTGCAGGGGATGCTGATTTTCTGTCTTCAGAGCGGGCGCCATCTTGGAAATCTCGGCCGGCCGTGAGGGGGTAGAAATCGGTCAGTTTTCTCGGTCCCTCTCTCGATTTTCTTTTATTCATTGTGACCGCTGTGTTCCTCCTGGTCTCCCCCCCATTGCTGTGGATGTGATTTGGGTCCATGTAGGTTAGCTGTGAGCCGCGATATATAGGCCGTTATGGCAGAGCGCTCTCCTCACACTACCATTCGCTCTGGCTGCCGGCTCCGCCCCCCTGTGATTTATTTTTTTACATGGACCTTTTATTATCTCTTTGAACATTTTATTTTTGGGTTGATTATTTATTTGACATGTGTTTTGTATATTATGTATACACTAAAGGGGAACTCTTCACTTAGTTCTAAATATTTGGTTTGGTGATGATGTGTATAATCACCAATCTGTTTTAGCGCGATTCAACCCCCCTTTTTTCTCATTTAATTTCACTGTGTTTGTGTTACATAGATGAATCGCGGCTATAATTGTTATTGTTTATGTATTTCACCGTAGCAGTTATTCCCCTCATTTTTTTTATCACAATTGAAAAAAAGCAATGCTGGAATGTAGATATACTACGTATCCGCGTTCCACCATGCCTAAACAGGCCCAGAGCGATTGTAGGGAAACGCTACACAATCAATCATCCCAGACTAAAGGAATGACTCAAGTGTAGCACAGAGCAATGGGGGACTTCCTTTCCTCTCAAGGCCCACTTTATGCAGACACCATTCTTGCCACACCACAGAACACACAACAGGAGAGGGAGAAGGAGGAGGAGAAGTATTCTGGCACTTTTGGAAGCATTGAAGCAGAGAAAAATATATATCAACCCCTAACAGATGGTTTTCCATCAGCAGAACCCTTGGGAGCAGTACGTGGCTAAGAGGAGGCAATTCTATATATCGGAATCCTCAGTGACCCTGAGGAGTCTGCTTCTCATGCTTCCACAAAGTTGCGGTGCATGGGCTCCCCCATTTTTCAAAACCTGCGAAAGGACCCGAAAATACGTGGCATCAAGGAGAAGGATCACTATTGGTTGGCAATCCTCCTTGACCGCCATTACAAGGAAAAAGTCTCGGAACTCATCTCATCCCAACAGAGGGAGCAGAAGATTGAATCTTAAAAAGGAGTTTATATAACACCTTTCCCGAGTCTGGTAGGTTAAAGTTTGGTGGAAAACGTAGTTTTGAGGCTTCTGTTGGTCAAGAGAGGAGCGGTGGAGAAGGGGGTCCCCTTAGTGATGCCTTTCAAAATTTTTTTAATTGTCGGCACCCAGGGCTGACAGCTTCCACATCCCATTGGCAACGTCTGCATCATATGGTGGGAGATTGTCTAGGGGCGAAAACAGACATGGAGAGTTTTCAAGTTGACGATCCACAGGGTTACTGGGTCATGAGAATAGACCACTGGCCAGAACTTCCCCAGTATGCAATTGAGCTGCTGGGCTGCCCTGCATCCAGCGTGCTCTCCGAATGGGAATTCAGTGCTGCCATAGGTTTTGTGACAGATAAGAGAGCGCGTTTGTCCAAAGACTCCATGAGTGCACTACATTGTGGCCTCATCATACAGACTGGCTCTCCAAGCCATTGTTTGTAAAATAAAGAAATCTTGAATGGAAAATGTCTCTTTTTTGGCTTTATAAATGTAATTATTGCTGCAGCAGGCTCTATACACTGTACAGATGTGCCACATTACAGGCAGACTGAGCAGACCCCTGGGCACTATATTTAAATCAATTTTTCATTTTTATTGCTATTTCTCATTTTTATGGTTTCACTTTAAGCATCAGTAAATCGCTGCTCATTTAAAAATGTTTTTTACTAACTTTTTTTAATTGATACATATCCCCCAGGGCAGTACCTGGACCCCATAACCACTGTATGCCAAATTACTTGCATATAAGCCTTCAAAATGGGCACTTTTGATTTTTTCAGTTCGGGTCCTATAGACTTTAATGGGGTTTGTTATTTGGTTCCAAGCGTTTGCGCTGTTCGAAAGTTCTGCTGCGAACCGAACAGGGGGTTGTTTGGCCCATCTCTATTCCTGGATAGGATGAAAACCCCCTGTTGGGCTTTGGTAACAGGACTAGTTTGAATAGAATCCTTTGATCCTGTCTTGTAGGGTTATTGGCACAGCTACTCACTAGGATAAGAGATGGTTTAAGGCATTCTGCAAATCTCACTATCCAGATTCTGGCTGATTTAAGAGAACAAAGAAATTGAGAGGGAAGCATTTTAAACTCTATTTTGTTTCACAGATTTAAAAACACAGGTCTGGCATGTCTGTGACCCAGAGAGAGGCAAACTATCAGACAGCACGAAGGCACCCCTTCATTGAGAAGAGAAAACATGTCAGGCATTGTGGGCCAAGTATTGTGCGAAAATGAAGGGCTAAACTTAAGTTTAGAAGTTGAAGCTTGGGAGGAGTGTTGAGGTGCACTACATTTTGAGGCAATAGAGGCCCCTGAGGAAGGGGATTTCTAGACATTCTGCTGTAGAAGAATAACCATTCCTTACGTGACATCCTCTATGAATTTGTCATGTGCCTCACTAAAGAGATATTTTGGGCATACGTCTGGGGCATTTCACAGTCAGTCTCATTCAGTGGACGGTCTGTGGCAGTCAAATGTGAAAGCATATGCAGCACTTTAATCAGCCATGTCACTCTAATGCCCCGTACACACGGTCGGATTTGTGGGCTCCATCGGACATTTTCCATCGGATTTTCTGACACACAAAGTTTGAGAGCAGGATATAAAATTTTCCGACAACAAAATCCGATCGCGTCAATTCCAACCGTGTGTGGCCTGTTCCGACGCACAAAGTGCCACGCATGCTCAGAAGAAATTCCGACACGGAACAGCTCGGTCTGGTAAAATTAGCGTTCGCAATGGATACAGCACTTTCGTCACACTGCAATGTTAAAAATGGTTTAATACAGCGCACTCTCTTCTTCTTTATAATGTAACAAGAATTACCGTATTTATCGGCGTATAACACGCACTTTTTTCCCCTTAAAATCAGGGGAAAGTCGCAGGTGCGTGTTATACGCCAATCCCCTGCGATCCCGACCTGTCACATTTTCAAAATCGCCGATCGCGATTTGAAAATGGCGCCGCCGGCGCCGAAATACACAGAGCCGGTCCTCGGCTCTTTCCGGCGGCTGTCGTTCATTTTCGGCTCCACTCGTAGTCCCGAGCGGAGCTATCCGAACCTACTCGGCTAGGTTCGGATAGCTCCGCTCGGGACTACGAGTGGAGCCGAAAATGAACGACAGCCGCCGGAAAGAGCCGAGGACCGGCACTGTGTATTTCGGCGCCGGCTGCGCCATTTTCAAATCGCGATCAGCGATTTTGAAGCCCAGAATGGCTGGGATCACTGGGGCAAGGCTGCACTGGGGAAGGCTGCACTGGGGAAGGCTGCACTGGGGAAAGCTGCACTGGGGAAGACTGCACTGGGGAAGGCTGAACTGGGGAAGTCTGCACTGGGGAAGTCTGCACTGGAGAAGGCTGCACTGGGGAAGTCTGCACTGACAAGGCTGCACTGGGGAAGTCTGCACTGACAAGGCTGCACTGGGGAAGGCTGCACTGACAAGGCTGCACTGGGGAAGGCTGCACTGACAAGGCTGCACTGACATGGCTGCACTGACAAGGCTGCACTGACATGGCTGCACTGACAAGGCTGCACTGATATGGCTGCACTGACATGGCTGCACTGACATGGCTGCACTGACATGGCTGCACTGACAAGGCTGCACTGACAAGACTGCACTGAGAAGGCTGCAATGATGGGCGTTTAAATGTAAGTTTTTTTTCCCTTCAACTTCCCTCCTAAAAGTTTTTTTTTCCTTCAAATTCCCTCCTAAATTGGGGTGCGTGTTATACGCCGGTGCGTGTTATACGCCGATAAATACGGTAAGTAGTTTTGCTGCTCATATTCACACAGACTTCTCACAAATTTATTTTTTTTTTTCTTGGGATTCCCTGAATATATTGTTATTTGTCACATCTGACATATTTATTTTTTTATTTTATTTTTTTATTTAAAGCCATTTTTCGTTTAGATTTTATGTTTGTATTTTTTCCAAGGCTGATCTTTGTTTAATGTTATTTTTAGTTTTACTCCAGACTATTTTTGTGTGTGTTTTGTGTGTCAAGTTAACACAACACCATTGATATCTTTTATTATTTAATCTCAAGGAGATTGTTTGTTGTTGGTGTCCCTTGTTAATTTCACATTGTATTTTTGAAATGTACCTGAATCCTCACAAACCAACTGTCCTTTTTGAAGTAAAACACACATAGGCAAGTATAATTCAAAACAAAAATCCTTTATTAAGGGCTCAGAACCAAACAAAGAGGGAGGCAACGCTGGATCAACAGGAGAAATTAGCGAAGCCTGGGACCCCCAGGGCAGACATCAATTCTTGAAGATCAAAATTGGTGGCCTGGGGAGTCCATATGTAAGGGAGGGCAGTCTGGTCCAGAAGTCGCAGAGATCCAGAAAGCAGCAGATGACATCTGTGTGCCCAGGCTGTGGTACCACAAGAGGCTGCATCTTTTGGCCGACCAGACTGGATCCAGGGTCCTCACTTTCTGGTCTTCCTTCCACGCTTCCTTCCTGGCTGTGGCTCTGCTGTTGGAGATGTGGCAGGAGGAGGAGTAGGACCTGGAGGAGGAGGAGGACTGGGAGGACCTGGAGGAGAAGGAGGAGGAGGAGTAGGACCTGCAGGAGAAGGAGGAGGACCATGTGTGAGTTTGCAAAGGTGTGTATCAGATGTAATTTGGGCCCTCATACCTTTATTAAGAGCCTCCAATATTATCGACTCACACATGAGTTGTTGTTCCTCCTCCATCCTCTGCATTTTTGAGGCAATGATGGCAGCGAAGTCATCCTCCACGGTGTGTGGTGCTCCCAGGGCCTCTGTAGCCCTCCAAAAGAGGCCTATGGCAACCTCCTCTAGGGCACTCCTCCTCCTGCCACTTTCTCTTTCCAGGTGTAGGGGAGGGCCTGCATATCAGGCAGCCGGCTCGGCCACCTCCTGGCTGAGACTTCCCTGTGTATGAAAAAAGGACATGGTTTTAGTTTTTGCAACATCAATCACAATCCTAAATTAGTACTCCAAACTAACATCTAGTTAACATCATTGATTGGACAAGCAGAAATATTTAGAGGAATGCTATACCTGGCTCAATCTGGGCTCCTCCACATGTTGTTGCCTGGAAGGCCCAGGTTGGGCGTCAGAAGCCTCAGCTGGAGGGGAAGGAAGCGTGGAAGGAAGACTGTAGAGGGATGACTTGGGTTCAGTCTGGCCTGCCAGAAAATGCAGCCTGACATAGTACCACATCCTGGGGACATAGATGTCATCTGCTGCTCCGGATCTCTGCGAATCCTGGACTTTCTGGCGCTCCCTTACATATGTGCTCCTCAGGCCACCAATTAGGATCTTCAAATATGTGATGTCTGCTGTGGGAATCACCTGCTTCACAATTTCCAACAATTGATCCAGCGCTGCCTTCCTCTTTGGTTCCTGTAATGTGGGTGGTTGATCTCCCACAGACAGGGCAGCTCCCTGAACATGTCAGTGAATATTGCCATGAAGTCATTATCTTGTAATAAGATATCCATGTTCACTGCAAGACACAACACATGACAAACCCTAATGTCAGGCCAAACTCTCCTAATCTTGTTACAATATAGGCCTCAATCTAGAAGCAGTATAGGCACAAGTATGTCTCTTACCTTCGTTCTTACGATCGGCGCCTCCAATGCTCCTTCCTCCGCTCACAGATCGTACGTTATACGCAGGTGTGTTACGCTTTATACACACTGCGCATGCGTGTAACTCCGCCCGCCCCTGACATTCTTTCTAGTCTATTCCCCGACCCTTTTCGTTCTGCGCAGTGGGGGAAGAGCACATGGCGGAGACACAGCAGGTGCGTGCTAATTACAGGAAAGAGGTGGAGGAGGAGGAAAGCCCGGATCCGGACACGTCCCGATCCAGAAGGAAAAGATTTAAGGCCGCAAATAAGTCCTTTGGGGAGATGTTGGAGATGGTGGACATCCTGAAGAAGGCCGACTATGATGGAAAGTATGAACCTTACCACAACCCCAATATCAGAAAGGCCAAGATCATTGCGAAAGTGGTCAAAAGTCTGCACCGGAATTTCGGGGTACGACGATCGAAAGATCAGCTCAGGAAGCGGTGGTCGGACCTGAAATTAAGAGAGCCCGAGCAGTACAGAAAGATCCGGAGAGTGCTGCAAAAAAGTAAGTAGTTGTGCTGTGTTCCTATTCTTTTTGTCTTTATTACGTTCGTGCTGCTCCATATGGTTTTCTTAATTGTTGTACAACAACAACATTGTTTAAAATGGAAATTTTAATGTTCATGGGACCATTAATCGTTCATATCAAACAATTTTATTTCGGCCTCTAAAACACCATTGTTTAGGCCATATGCATTTTCCAACATTTTTTAGGGCCTACTTGTATGAAAAATATTTGGTTGTGTAGATGGCTTTGTTACTAGAATGAAATGCAAACTAGATTCTGTGTAAGGAGAGGACACTGAGCAGCTGTTTTCACATCTGGACACTAGAGCACTAGTGTGGGACACAAGAACACAATTTTTATTAGGGTGGGCACACAGGTGCTCCAGTGTATACTATAGGGGGGTCTCCATCTGTGAAGCTTGTACAAAACAGGTAAAGGATTGCAGGTTGACAAAAGCCTTTAAAAAAGCTACATCTTGGAACTCTGCTAAAATTGACAATTGTACCCCACTTCCAAGCAATGTTTCCTATTTATAGTTCTGCCATAAAATATCTGTGTGCTAATTATACCATTTTTGTTTAATATAGGGTAGAAAAGAGTTGGAGGACACCCCTCAGCCGAGGAGACCAGAGACCCCCCACCTCTGGAAGAAGGGGAAATACCCCAAAAACAAGCTGAGCAGGAGGAGGAAGAAGATGTGGTGGAAATTGGCACCACAACAGGTGAGTGTCTGTGACCACAGGCTCAGGTAAAAGATGGATGCTGGCAGATTTTTGATACCTGTTTTTCTTTGGTTACTCTCTTTTTAGGTGATCGTGATGTTATGGATCCAGATCCTTTCACATCAGAAAGTGCACAGATCCTGATTGGGGAGATCATGGGGTGTAATTTTGAATTGGAAAACCTCAAGAAAAAAATCAATGATGTTATTCAAAAAAATAATAACATCATTGATGTTTTGGGGTGAATTTAAAACCCCACAAAATAATTTATTTTTTTGTGTGCTACAATCGGAAAAAATTTTGAGCGATGTTTTGAAATTCCAAATTTGAAGGATGCACACAGTGTGCCAACATGTGCTATCTGCCATCACGGGAGATCAATGGACGTGTTTTGGGGGTGCAACCCCTTCCTCAATAATAAAGTAGAGGTGAGCAAGGGGTTGCTCCCACAAAACACATCCCTTGATCCCCCGTGATGGCAGCTAGCACATGTTGACATTCGTAAATTGGTGTGCATCTTCCAAATTTGGCTTTTCAAGGGGTGACTTCACCCCATCTGAACGCAATATCAAACACAGTTCCTAAATACTCAAGTTTTACCATATGTGAACTTTGTAAGTTCAAGATTTTTGTCTTTCTTGTTGGTTTTACACAGGCCTGTTTTATCGTAAATGGACATTTCTATTTTTGATAATGCCACCCCAAAAATTGTTATACAACAAACATGTTGGTTTGTTTTAAAAACCTTTGGTAAATGCACATGTGATTGTGCAGGTATTAAAAAGATTGTTAATCAAGAATGTGTGGATTATTGTCTCAACGCTACAACACTTTTGTGGTGATGTAATTGCTGTTTTCTGAGAAAATGGAGGTTATTTCCTAAGGGCAAATCCTCTTTGCACTACAAGTACAGTTTCAGTGCAGTTTCAAATGCACTTGAAGTATAAAAAGTGTCTACGCCTTTAGTAAATAACACCCAACAGTGCTTTGTATACGGTTACACAATCATGCCATTTTCAGGACTCCCCACATTGCTGTCATGGTCAGCTAAAACAAACACAAGCAGTAAATGTCACCAAAGACTAGCTTTTTCTTTTTTATTTGATAAATGCTTAACAAATTGTCTGGCATATTGATGGCCCCCCTACCCGCAAAGAACTCAAGGTATCTTAACCGGACATCACGGGCACTCAGGGAGGGCAAGCCAGGACGGCCACTTTCAAGCACCGTCAGGGTTGGATCATGTAGAATTCCGGCCTCAGGCCCAACTGAGCCAGCATAGTTGGCAGAATGTTTGCGTAAAAAGTTATGGAGAACACAGCACGCCAGGATTAGATGATTAAGTTTATACTCCGCCATATGGATGGGTGTCAGAAATAGGCGGAACTGGCTGGCCATGATTCTAAATGTGTTCTCCACCACTCTTCTGGCTCTGGCCAGCCAGTAATTAAAAACCCTCTGTTCCGGGGTGAGGATCCTCATAAGATGACTACTTAAAGTCACGCGGAACTTGCTTGCACGCACTTAAGAGCAGATACAAACCCACAAGCACAAACTAAACGGCAGAAAACGATCTGAAAGCCACGAGTCTGAAAAAGCGCGAATCGTCTCTCACCAAACTTTTACTAACATGAGATTAGCAAAAGGAGCCCAAAGGGTGCAGTTGGTTCTGAACTGGTCTTTTCTAGTCTCGTCGTACGTGCTTGACGTCACCGCGTTGTTGGCGATTGGAAATTCCGACAACTTTGTGCGACCGTGTGTACGCAAAACAAGTTTGAGCCAACATCCGTCGGAAAAAATCCTAGGATTTTGTTGTCGGAATGTCCGAACAAAGTCCGACCGTGTATACGGGGCATAACAGTCTCTCCATCCACCCGGGGTCATTTTTACTCACAGGACTGGTTCTCTGTAGGCACCTCATCCATGGGTACACCTCTCCTGGGACCCTCCAGGGAAATAGCCTCACCCTGGGAACTCTTGGCCTGGCCTAAAAGGCCTTTTGAAACCTGCACTAGCCCCCACCTCCATAAGGCTCAGGAAGTCTACAGACATCTCTCCTGGGGGCAGGTCTACTTCTCTCCAGTCTCCAGCCCTGTTCAGGGCCTCCACGTGGTGTTTACATCTGTACTGGTGTGGGATGTTTGGCTCCGAGGCTCCAAGTGTGCTATGGTTCCTCCTCACCTGGCTTAAAACTGAACACTGACTCACCCATGACATCACTGCAGGAGGGCTCTGACTAAAAGGGGCCTAGCACCTGAAGATAATCGAGAGTGCCTGGCGTTGCTCTGGTGGGAAGGTGAACAACGAGGATCTCCAACACAGATCACCCTTCCAAATAGGGAATACGATCAGCCAGCTATTCCCAATACATTCCTCATATACTCGGCAAGAGAACTGAGATTAACTGTTTGCTAACCAGCCGCCGCAGTTTTACCAATCGACCTGTGATCGCTGTTTTCTAAATTGCCCCAAGTTTCCAAGTGATCAGATTTACAATGAAGAGCTCCCTTTTTCTAATTTTTTGAGTGACATTTGGTATCCATCTGTGAATCTTGCTCGATCAAGCCATCCGGCCATCGGCTGCCCATCTCTCCTCTACTGTGCTGACGCCATTGGAGTTGTTGCCCCTGATCCCCTGGATAAAGGCCCTGGCTGGGTATATAGCCACAAGCTCAATTAGCTTGCCTTTTGGTAAGCATGTATTTCATTTGGTGTTTGGCACTTACTGGTGGTGGAAGACCAAGTCTTTTTTATTCACTTATTTGAGCACTATTGCAACAATTATGGACTGTTTTCAATGTATTTGATATATTCTCAGCCTTGGACATTTTCACTTCCATGTCTTTATTTCACACTCACTATGCAATAGAGTCATATGTTTGACAATTTATCATTATTTTTTTTCAAATATTGTCTTATTCTGAATTTATTAGTATTACTTTCAGCGTAGCTACTTTTTTTTTTTTTTAACCTGAAGATATTACTTTCTGTAACCAGAAACCATTCTGGAACAGAGCCACCTAGTGGTAGACTGGCTAACTGCACCTGCCTACATCCTGCTGGGGCAGATGGTGAGACAGGCATCCTTGGCACGTTTAGTGGAATATCATACTTGGGGTAATTTTACATAGAAGCCAATTAACCTACCACTATGTCTTTGGAGTGTGGAGTGCACAGGGAAAGCATGCAAACTATCAGGACTAGAACTGACAGCCCCAGTGCTACAATACAGACATTTAACCTCAAAGCTACTGTGCCTGTGCTGGAATCTGCTAATCTATTCCACTAATGTTAGACAGATTAACATCACACCATGTGTCAGGTTGCAATATAGGGTCCACCAGAGAAAACAAGATTTATCTATGTGACCTTTAAACATTGATGCCCCCTCTAGGAATGTGCCGCCCCAACGGGGCATAGAATTTATATAGATTGTTTCCCTAACCATTTTCTATGGGCGTTTTATATTTAGTTCACATGCTGACATCTAGTGACCTTTTGTGGTAATTCACTTGTTTTCTTATGTTCTTTTTCCCTTATGTTATGACACACTTCCTTTGTATGTAATGCTCCACCCTTCTTCCTGGGTTTGTACTTCCTGTGTCATTGATGCAGCTAGCAGGCCACATGTAGCAGGGCACATGTATTCTGCATTGTAAGCTACAGACAATATCATCTTTTGACCGCATAAATACTACAACCTATTCATCTGTTTGTATCCTGTCATCTGCTGTAACCTGATGTTCAGAATAAAAGCACCTTTGTGGATGTATTTGGTGAGTTCAAACTATCTGATGAGGATTGTCCTCAGTGATTATATCTTATACAGGCCAGAGATAGAGGTCTCACAAGGGATAAATCACTTCACAACAATAGGAGTCAGAATAGTCAAAAGATGTATAGAATTCCCACAGCCTGCTGTGTATATGTGTGCGCCTGATCTGCAATCAAGCTCAGTGCCATCAGCTATCTTGAGAAGCACATGGTCGCACAAGTTTACTGCACCTCATGTGAATGTTAAAAACTGTTTCTCTACATTGAACTGCATTACCCCACCTGTCTAAGCTGCTGTTTGTCTTCTTAAAGACACAGTACCATTTCTTGCAAAAACGTGAAAAATGTCTAGACAAGACTCTGAGCACCCTTTTGTGGCTGAATCAACGCAGATTCATCATGCCTCTGAACCTGCAGATGTACAGGGAGCAGATTCTGCAGATATTGCCAAAAAGAGTATAAGACCCAAACAGAAAATAGAAACACAAAAGGCAAAGATGGAAGCTCAACAAGCAGAGGCAGATTCACAATTAAAGACACAAAAGGCAAAGATGGAAGCTCAACAAGCAGAAATAGAAACACAAAAGGCAAAGATGAAAGCTCAACAAACAGAGGCAGATACCCAATTAAAGATTCTGCAAATGGAAAAGGAGGAAGTAGTTGCCCTAGCAAGGCTGAGAGTCCTCGAACAAGTGATGAGAGAAAGTGCTAAGTCAGACTGGTCCATCCCAGCGGAATTGCAAGACCCAGTTGAACGCACCAGTGAGTATGTACTAAAGCATAATGTTTGCAATGATACAGAGTTATCTCCTGTATGTCTTATTAACAACACTGTTCTGACTCAACACAGAGACCTCTCAGCTCCAAATGCCTGAGCCTCTTCAAGTCTACAACACAAGTGCATCTATGCAGCAAATTGCATCACCTCTTGCTGACAACAAGGTGACTTCCAGTGACAAGCCACAGCTCAAGCCATAGCCAGCACAAGCCTTAGGGACTAAACCACAGTTAAACACTCCTGCAACATCATTTCATCCTGGTAAACCTCACCCTACTTCACCAGAGAACTTTCACACCTGAGGGGTTTCACAAGTTACTTTGGCTCCGAAGAGTGAGAGATCCGACTTGAATGACTTTGCTAGATATATGGTACGCTATGAGTTCATTAACACTACCCTCTCAAGGTTTGACGACTGTCCGGAGAGCTACAGGGCCTGGAGATCAACCTTCAAAGTTGCCATTGCTGATCTCAACCTTACTACCGAGGAGGAACTTGATTTGCTCATAAAGTGGCTGGGGCCAGAATCTGCAGATCATGTTAAAAGACTGAGAATAGTACAAGTTGACCACCCAGATACAGGTCTTGTTGCTGCATGGGCAAGACTTGAGCAAACCTATGGTAGCTCTAAAGCAATAGAAAGAGACTGCAAAACTTCCCAAAAATAGGGAACAAAGACTATCGCAAGCTCCAAGATCTGAGTGATCTTCTCATGGAGCTGGAGTTGGCAAAGACAGACCCACGTCTACCTGGACTAAGCTTCCTGGACACTGCTCATGGTGTCAATTCAGTGGTGTCTAAACTGCCATACGGCCTGCAAGAGAAATGGGCACAACAGGGCTCAAGGTACAAAAGAGAAAATAACGTATCTTTTCCTCCATTTGCATATTTTTGCAGGTTCATCAGTGATCAAGTCTGGACGAGAAACAATCCCAGCTTCAGATTCATTGAACCCAACTTGCCTGCTTCATCATCATCATCTTCATCAAGGTATGATAACATAGCAGCTAAACGTAGAGACTTTAATAGAGCAATATCTGTTAAAAGGACAGACATCTCACCACCTGTATCCTCTCCTGCTCACCAGAGCGATTCGGGTGACAGAGATAAAGACCCTAATCGTCAGTGCCCTATTCACAAGAAGCCTCACCCCCTAAAGAAATGTTGTGGGCTTAGGGCAAAAACGTTACAAGAGCGCAGGGAGATTCTTCAGAAACTTGGAATATGCTACAGGTGCTGTGCTTGTTATGGACATTTTGCTAAAATTGTCATCAAGTGCACAGAATGCAGTAGCGACAGACATGTTACAGATATGCATCCGGGCCCACCTTCAGAAAATTCACAGCAGCCTCCTACCTCCAGCCATGTCTCAAGTCATGGCGGGGAGCAACAAATTAAGCCTAAATTCTTTGAGATCTTTGGGATAGAGGGACACGCATCACTATATATGCTCAGAACCTGTTCTGGTTGTTAAGAGAACTTCGGTAGAAGGGCCAATGGGTTCATGGTCTCTCATATCAATAAGGGAGAGGGCATACCCCTACCAACATTAGTCGAGTGTGACCAGATACCCAACGAAAGGGAAGAGATTCCTACTACAGAGGCTGCATATCACCATCCTCACTTGAGGCACCTTGTTAATGAAATTCCTGCAATGGACATGAATGCTGAAATCTTGATATTACTAGTAAGAGACATTCTCAGAGTACACAAGCAGTGCAATGAACCTGATGATGCCCCTTACGCACAAAAACTTGATCTAGGCTGGGTAATCGTGGGAGACGTATACTTGGATAGAATGCGTACGTCATCTGAGATCCACTCCTTCAAAACTTACATGTTAGGAAACGGACGTGCATCCCACTTTAAACAGTGCCCTCACTATTACGAAGTAAAAGAGAAGCCTCTTGACATCATCCAAGTACCTGATGTCACTCCTAACCTTTGTGATGACAACCTAGGTACCACAGTGTTTTGTACTACAGGCGATGACAGCAAAATAGCCTTGTCAGTCGAAGACAGAGGGTTCATCAAAATAATGGACATACCACCTGTACAGAGAAGTCTGGGCCTACGCTGAGATTTATTAAAAGACACCTTTGGTTTTCAAGTCAGCTCTGCAGACAAGCCATTTACCAAACATGGTGTTCTGTCAGTAGTGAACAGCCTATACGATCCATTGGGTTTCGTAGCTCCCATCACCATACAAGGTAAATCCTTGCTTAGACAGTTCTTAGTAGACATGTGCACACTGAAATATTTCGGTTCGGAATTTCGTTTTCGTCCGAAAAAAAAAATTATTTAGTTACTCCCGAAATTCGTTTCTATTTATTTCGTTTTTTGTTAAAAATTGCATTTGTCCGAAAATCCAAATTGAGGTCGAATCTGTCACTGAAGGCTTATGGTGTCTGTCGAATGTTCAAAGAAGATTTGACGGAGCAGCTAAACTGTACGATGCCGTATAGTTTGCCTGCTCCATCAAATATTCTTAGAACTTTCAACAGACACCATAAGCCAAAGTATGTGTATACTTAGTTCTAACTATTTTACTGCTCCTCCTCTTTGGTTACAATCAGTCAATAACATTCATCATTATCATTATTTTTATTTATCTTTTTTCCCTTATGTCAAATCTTTTCTCCCCTATGTCGAATCTTTTCTCCTCTATGTCAAATCTTTTCTCCCCTACGTTGAATCTTTTCTCTATGTTGAATCTTTTCTCTCTATGTAGAATAATCTTGGACTAATAGAGTTAAGGTTAGGCACATTCGACCACAGGTTTGATGGACATGGATTGTTATTGTCATCATCATGTTGAATCTCCTATCTATATATCGAACTGTTGTAGCAACGAAAATGAAAATAAAGCATTTGTTTATGTCGGATCTTTCGTTTTTCGGATTCTGCACTTTCGTTATCGTTTGTTAAAATGATAATGAAAATACCTGAAATTCGGATGAAAATGCATTCGGACAAACACGAATGCACATGTCTAGTTCTTAGAGACTATTAAAGATTGGGATGCTCCACTACCGATAGATCAGCTTTCAAAGTGGGAGTCCTGGAAACAATCTCTACATGCCTTAGAGGGAATCCGTATACCACGCTGCTACACTTCTGCCTCCCTTGCCACAAATCAGAGGAAAGAGCTTCACATCTTCTCAGATGCATCTACTGAGGCCATAGCAGCTGTCGCTTACCTCAAGGTAAGAGATTCTTCTAATCAAGCCCACATAGGGTTTCTGTTTGGGAAAACTAAGTTAACACCTAAGACTGAACACACGATTCCCAGGCTTGAACTTTGTGGGACTGTGCTAGCTGTAGCAATAGCAGATTTCATACTGTGTGAGATAGACATTCACATAGATGATGTCAGATTCTACACAGACAGCAAGGTTGTTCTGGGCTACATATACAACCAGACTAAACGTTTCTATGTCTTTGTCAGCAATCATGTAGAGAGAATCAGGAAATCATCTAAACCTGAACAATGGCATTATGTTCCATCTGAAATTAACCCTGCAGATCATGCCACCAGGCCAGTGTCTGCAAGAGCCTTTGCTAATTCTTCTTGGTTAACAGGTCCTGAATTCCTGCTGAACAACTAGGAAAAAGAGTTTCCCCCAAAGAAGGCAAATTACCCAAACACCATCTGCAAAAAACAATAAGTTTATTTTGAGCTACAAAACACCACACAAAAGTACAAAAATTGGGCAGATTAGGAAATATACCATAGACCAATTTAAAACAGATAACGTTATCATTAAAAACAACAGGGCCGCGGCCAGACATACCCCATACACACACCAATCACCACAGCAGATTCCTACTATATTGGGCAATATCGTGAAATTACATCCTGAATCAGTCCAAGTATTTAATAGTAAGGTGGTATGAGGGCAAAGGTGGATGAATGAATGATTGAATATAAATTGCGATCTAATTCAGCACATCAATGAAAGTTAAGGTAGTCCGGGAGCTCGACCCATATCATGGGTAAAGCAACAGCAGTGACCGGCAGTATTGCTGGAAATGGCAGTAGATCCAAGGCATACAAATAAAGCAGCTATATTCATAGAAAGCAGCAGGGGGAGCGGCTCAGGCTATACTGTAAGTATAAACTGGAGTAATACTTTTCTCACCAAATAGATGGTTCAGTAGCTTTAGAGATCGTAGGCTCTACCCCCAGAGGATAGCTGCAGATGTCAGTCCGAACAGCATTAGCCGTCAATAGGAAATGTCCCGCTATGTCAGCGCCTTCGGTTAACTGATGTAAGCCGGCTGTTGGTTCCCGGTCAGATATTCAAACACCATAGGCTCACGGCTCCGAGGTGACGTGCTGACGTCACGTGCTGACGCGTTTCACCAGCCAATCACCGCTGGTTTCCTCAGAGCCTCGGAGCCGTGAGCCTATGGTGTTTGAATATCTGACCGGGAACCAACAGCCGGCTTACATCAGTTAACCGAAGGCGCTGACATAGCGGGACATTTCCTATTGACGGCTAATGCTGTTCGGACTGACATCTGCAGCTATCCTCTGGGGGTAGAGCCTACGATCTCTAAAGCTACTGAACCATCTATTTGGTGAGAAAAGTATTACTCCAGTTTATACTTACAGTATAGCCTGAGCCGCTCCCCCTGCTGCTTTCTATGAATATAGCTGCTTTATTTGTATGCCTTGGATCTACTGCCATTTCCAGCAATACTGCCGGTTACTGCTGTTGCTTTACCCATGATATGGGTCGAGCTCCCGGACTACCTTAACTTTCATTGATGTGCTGAATTAGTTCGCAATTTATATTCAATCATTCATTCATCCACCTTTGCCCTCATACCACCTTACTATTAAATACTTGGACTGATTCAGGATGTAATTTCACGATATTGCCCAATATAGTAGGAATCTGCTGTGGTGATTGGTGTGTGTATGGGGTATGTCTGGCCGCGGCTCCGTTGTTTTTAATGATAACGTTATCTGTTTTAAATTGGTCTATGGTATATTTCCTAATCTGCCCAATTTTTGTACTTTTGTGTGGTGTTTTGTAGCTCAATAAACTTATTGTTTTTTGCAGATGGTGTTTGGGTAATTTGCCTTCTTTGGGGGAAACTCTTTTTCCTAGTTGTTTTGTATGTTTTATAAGGCAACCCAAACTGCATCCAATTGTGGATGAATATCTGATCTTATTAATTATCTAGAACTTATATACTGGTGGTTGATCCAGGCAAAAACTTTTTTCTTTTTACTGAATTCCTGCTGGATCATCCAGAAGAAACCACCACTGATGTCTTCAGTCTTCTAGAACCTGACAAAGATTCAGAGATTCGTCCTGAAGTTAAAACCCTCGTCACCAGAACTGAACAAAGACTTGTCTTGGGCTGTCAACGCTTTGAACGTTTCTCCAAGCGGAGAAGGCTTGTATGCACCACCGCAAGGTTAGTTCATATTGCGGATTGCTTCTACACAAAGCCCACAGATGCTCACTGTCAAGGTTGGCACGTGTGCCAAAAGCTTCTTTCTACAAAAGACATTGCTGAAGGTGAATTGATCATAATACGCAGTGTACAACAGAGTGTCTTTGGCTCAGAAATTAAATGTATCCGTGACAAGAGGGATAGTGCAAAAAACAGTCCAATTGCCAACCTGAATCCATTCAATGACAATGATGGTATGTTAAGGGTTGGTGGACGTTTAAACAAGGCTGAGTTGAGTAAACAAGAACAGAATCCTCTCATTACACCTGCTCGCCATCACATCACCACTTTGCTCATATGGCACTACCATGAAGGGGTTAAGCAGCAAGGTAGACATTTCACAGAGGGTGCCATAAGAGCTGCAGGCCTTTGGATTATAGGAGCAAAAAGACAGATCACAGCTACACTGCACAGCTGTGTTCAGTGCCGCAAACTGAGAGGGAAACACCAGCAACAGCAAATGTCAGATTTGCCAGCTGACAGGTTAAGTACTGACATATTTTCACTCATGTTGGTCTGGATGTCTTTGGGCCATGGATGGTAACAGCCCGCAGAACTCGAGGTGGCCAAGCAAATAGCAAACGATGGGCAGTGCTGTTCACTTGCATGAGTGTGCGTGCAGTACACATTGAAGTAATAGAATCTATGGATGCCTCAAGTTTCATCAATGCTTTAAGACGATTCCTAGCCATCAGAAGACCAGTCAAGACACTAAGATCTGACTGTGGAACTAATTTCGTTGGAGCCTGTCGAGAGTTACAGCTCAACTCTAGGCCAATCCAAGACTTTTTAGCTGAAAAAGGCTGTACATGGATTTTCAATCCTCCTCATTCTTCCCACATGGGTGGCTCATGGGAAAGAATGATAGGCTTTGCACATAAAATATTAGACTCTATGCTTATGGACTTTAACTCCACAAGACTTACCCATGAGATTTTAACCACCTTCCTGGCAGAGGCATCTGCCATAATCAATTCAAGACCACTTGTTCCAGTGTTCAAAGGTCCAGAGACCCCAA